>CAJQUW010004265.1:0-361661 GCA_907163375.1 Prostheceraeus crozeri | reverse complement strand
AAATTTCACGCTGATTCCAATTCTGAAATCCGTTTTCCAATCCGATGCTTCGTTTTGAAGCTACAGCCCAAAACGTCCCAAATTCTAACTCTGTCGTTTTTCGCCAATGTCCCAAAATCTTAAATGGCGTCTCACATCTAAACGAAGACAGATAGGAACAAGCCGTTTGTTTCACTGAATTTGTCTCCCTCTGAGCTTTCAAACGAGCTATGGCACGACTAAATCCGTCCACTGGAAGCCAAAATCGAAGCAAGCTCTCCCGAGGGGGGGGACGTCAGCGAAAATTTTTTCTCTCCGATTGCGTTCAAATTCACCATACCGATGCAGAATTTCACGCTGAATCCGAATCTGGCCTCCGTTTTCTCATCCGATGGTTCGTTTTGGCGCTACACACCAAAACGTCCCAAATTCTAACTCTGTCGTTTTCTCGAAAAATGTTGAAAATTTTTTCTCTCCGATTGACTTGAAACTCACCATACAGATAGAGAATTTCACGCTGATTCCAAATCTGAAATCCGTTTTCCAATCCGATGCTTCGTTTTGAAGCTACAGCCCAAAACGTCCCAAATTCTAACTCTGTCGTTTTCTCGAAAAATGTTGAAAATTTTTTCTCTCCGATTGACTTGAAACTCACCATACAGATAGAGAATTTCACGCTGATTCCAAATCTGAAATCCGTTTTCCAATCCGATGCTTCGTTTTGAAGCTACAGCCCAAACGTCCCAAATTCTAACTCTGTCGTTTTTCGCCAATGTCCCAAAATCTTAAATGGCGTCTCACATCTAAACGAAGACAGATATGAACAAGCCGTTTGTTTCACTGAATTTGTCTCACTCTTAGCTTTCAAACGAGCTATGGCACGACTAAATCCGTCCACTGGAAGCCAAAATCGAAGCGAGCTCTCCCGAGGGGGGGACGTCAGCGAAAATTTTTTCTCTCCGATTGCGTTCAAATTCACCATACCGATGCAGAATTTCACGCTGAATCCGAATCTGGCCTCCGTTTTCCCATCCGATGCTTCGTTTGGGCGCTACAGACCAAAACGTCCCAAATTCTAACTCTGTCGTTTTCTCGAAAAATGTTGAAAATTTTTTCTCGCCGATTGCCTTGAAACTCACCATACAGATAGAGAATTTCACGCTGATTCCAAATCTGAAATCCGTTTTCCAATCCGATGCTTCGTTTTGAAGCTACAGCCCAAAACGTCCCAAATTCTAACTCTGTCGTTTTTCGCCAATGTCCCAAAATCTTAAATGGCGTCTCACATCTAAACGAAGACAGATATGAACAAGCCGTTTGTTTCACTGAATTTGTCTCACTCTTAGCTTTCAAACGAGCTATGGCACGACAAAATCCGTCCACTGGAAGCCAAAATCGAAGCGAGCTCTCCCGAGGGGGGGGACGTCAGCGAAAATTTTTTCTCTCCGATGGCTTTCAAATTCACCATACCGATGCAGAATTTCACGCTGAATCCGAATCTGGCCTCCGTTTTCTCATCCGACCACTCCTTCCACTCGAAACAGCCCATTTTACAACCCAACATTCAGCAGATTGCACGAAAAACATCACACACTATAGCCTCAAGACTAATCCTGGCGGTCGCCCAAGTCCACCACGACATTCTGTCGTTGCAGAGGGGGGGGAGTCAGCGAACATTTTGTGAACGTGGACCAACCTGGCCGGCACACCACGACACTCTGTCGTTCCAGAGGGGGGGGAGTCAGACTCGAAGCACCACGGCGGCTGACCACGACACTCTGTCGTTTCAGAGGGGGGGGACGTCAGCGATGGCGGCCATCTTGCGCGGTCCAGAAGTGGAGTTTTACTTACTACTTGTGTCCAAGGAGATTCAGAATACATTTTGCAAATGTCAATCATATATTATATATTGCATATAACAATATGACCCTTATATTCTTCAGCAACTTTCGAGGTCTTTGTCCAGTGATGAGGCTTAAGTCTCGATTCATGTAAAATTCTACGAATTGTTCTGTATTCCCAACTGCTTCGATGGAGAACGAGCACTGAGCACGATTCTTTCTACAGAAATCAATCACAGAAGCTTTCTTCTGTAGAAGCCGTTAGAGGTCGTCCCGAACCTCAGCGATGCATGATGACCCCATTCCATTTTAATCTACAGTTTGCAGTGAGCGCTTGACCGTAACATTTAGGATGTATGCCCAATGATCGATGATGGAGCTCTTCATCGGGACAGCGCCGGATCTCTTTAGCAATTTTATAAGATGTCACCTAGGTGCAGGTGATGTGGGTATTCTACGCATCGCTTAATAAAATCTTTTCTCTGCTTAGTTGTGGCAAAATTCATAAAATTGAACAAATTTTGTTAACTATGAAGCATGCTTGCCATTCTAAATTTGAAATTTGATTTTACCGATGTGCATATATTGCATGATTGCAGATATGTATGTTTTAGTGATTTCCAATTATTGCCTATTCGGAAGTCACTTCTCTATTTACGAGTAGTCACTATAGTTTTTCATCTTTCGAGTTATCGTGCTTCGCATGCATGTTATACCCTCATCCTCAAATTCAATCATGGCAATGTTGATTATGTTGTTAGATGTGTGCATTGGTTTCAAAACAAAATACCTTATATGCTAATTTCCGTTGGGTAATTCAAAGTTATACTTTAAATTTTAATCACATGCTTCTGCCGAAACCTAACTACAAAATTTTGAAATATATGTGCATAGATTTTTTGATGCTGTACATCATTTGAAATTTGGTATTTATACTGAAAACTGCGGAAACCTTTTTTGTCAGTTTGCTAATAGCTCGTAAATCCTCCAAAAGTGGGAGCTTTCAATAGTAGGCTTCTGAGTAAATTCGTGGCCGATTTAGTAAGTTGCCATTTTCTCAGGAAAATGCATCTTAGGACATATCACTTTTCCAACAGACGCAATTAATTGTCGATGATTCTTTGGCTCAATCTCCCTCTCTCAGGGCAGTTGCTGGAGTGTCCTCGAGACCGTCGCGGTTGGCTAAAATCTAACACGACTATAAGCCATGGGTTCAGTTGATGATCGACATGTCTATCTATCTACGGTATGTGCCCTCTGTGTGCGCTAGAACAGCTGGGAGCGACGCCTCTAGAGGCTCGATCTCAGCTCGTCACGCCCACTGAATGTAGCCCATGCAGATGAGCAACCATTTCTGCTGGAGTATTACGGGTGAGGACACAGGAAATTCCTTACCAGATAGCCGGACACGTAGTACTGACTGCAGCTTATCATAGCGAGTCTAACAAAAGTAACAAAGCAATCATAGAATCGCGTGGCGAATCTGCTTATGTACACGTGTATATTCCTCGACGCATTTATTCTTCTTACTTTTAGCATATAGCCTACAGTTGTCTCTTGAATAACAGATGCTCGAATAAAAGGAAGCGACTACATTTACTACACTTCGAACTAATTGTCTCTTCATGTTGCCTTTCTGAAGACGAATTAAGGGATCACAGTCTCCACAAAGAAGTTTCTGGCAAGTCAAGAAGATGAAGGAGACATACTCAGTTTCCAAACTACAATGTAGTTGAATGTGGCGGAGTTTTGAGCAAACTGTGAAACTCAATCGCTTCGATGTTGAATCAAGACTCACCCATGAGATTCTTGCGACACACCCTTTCCGGAAAGTCCAAGATCCCCCTTGTCATACTTATTGTACTGTGCAGATAGCTTTGCACGTTTTGTACTCGCTGAATTAAGGCATCTCACCGACAAGTAAAGCTAAAACCTGGCATTAATCTAGCCACGAAGTAATGTTAGTAATGCTGCTTCTGTTCTGACTACCATACCACTTTATGTAGGCTTACTGTGTAATGCTTATGACTGCATTAGTGCTCGAGTGGGACATGTGATGTTGAAACATTTCGGAAATTGAAAATTTTTTTAATTAAGAGCACATTGAAGATTACATTATCGTACTTTTTTGGCAAATTTTTGTATATATTGAAATGTTCCAGATTATGTTCCAAGTTTTGAAGTGTTTAGCCGACTTCATCAATTGATAGGAGCCCTCGATCCCTACTTGCAAGTGGTCTACATCAGGCTTTCTCAAAACCTACCAGAAATCCGCAAAAAGGCTTACCTCCGTGGCCTAAATAGCAAGCTTACATAGCTTAAATATAAGTTTCCTGCATTTTTTAGTGTTAAAGCGTTATCTATGTTCTGAGCAAATTTGATTCGAAATCGATATGTCGGATAGGCCTGCTCGCTATCAGAAACTATTCGAATGGTAGAAGCACGTTTAAATGTTTGCATTCAAGCTAATTGAACCGACTTTAAGTTCATCCTTATTTGGGCATCCCCCACCATTCTGGAGTGCATTAAGCCTCAAGAGTGTCACGTCAGAATAGGATCATAGTGGACGATTGTTATCCTTCCACTACTTTTGGTGAACTAGATTTTATAAGACTCCTTGTCAGTAAATGTTATTTAGCGTCAGAGCCTTCGTCAATGTGCTGTCTAACTATCCTATTAATAGAATGCATTGTTAGCATCCGCTTTTTAAGAATTGCAGCAAACTGGCCGCTTATCTAAAAACCCAATTCAATCAATTGTGTAGTTTTCTATTAACTCAAAAGTGTTATAAAATGATTCAAGTTCGGAATCAAAATTATATTCAATTCAAAAGCTATGATGGTTCAAACCACTTGCTTTGCACACGATTCGATCATTGATACTACAGTCACAGTTCTAAGATCGCTGGTTTCATTTCTTCTTCTTCGTTGCTTCAATCAATTTGTCGTCGTAAGTAGGATCATTTACGTTAAGCATAAGAGTGTCAGCACCTAGGTAGGCACGATTGTTGGAGGCAGCAATCTGCAATCAAAGAAGTCAGTAAATTGCATGGCTGAATGAAAGTAAACATGTCTGCTAAAATTTATGACGAAATTGATCAAAATCGATTTGTCGCTTTCACTTTGTTATAAACGCACATGATTAGGGTGGCAAACAATTATAGAAAATGACATTTGACTGTCGGAATTCAAAAAGCAGGGAAAGTCACAATGACAGGAACGTTCTCAGCAGTATTTTAAACCCGCTTCTGATAATGTTCTAGTAACTTTTCCAAGAAATTCAATAGTCTCTTGCACTTATTGGAGGTAGACCTAATTTCACACCTATCGCTTGCTGCTGTCCTTCCGGCGAAATTTTCAAAAGAAATATACACGCAGGTTGAGATGATGAGAGCGTTTAAGCTATTTGAATTTCATTCGTAGGATTTCCTTGAAACAGTTTTACAGGGTGTCTGCAAAAAATCTGGAACTCAATTTTAGGACTTTTTTGAGACTTTCATCTTACGCTTTTGGTGATTTTGCTTGGTGACTGATTAATTATTTTTATATTACTGGGCAATCCATCTTTCCAATCTTAACTTTTTATTCTGTCAGCTGCATTGTTCTACGTCGTGAAATTTATTAAACGATATTTTACTAAAACATAAGACAACTTTTTTAAGAACGTCAATCATTATTTTGGGGAAATTTTCATAGTCCACATCCTATCATTCTGGAAATATGTTCTATGATAGATGACTACGGCTAAAACGAATAAGTGATTGACAAATATCACAGAAAAATCTAACAATAGATGTTATATGATAATAATAATCTGCAGTGACAAGGGAAATTTCTGTAGATATCCTATGCTGGTAAACATCCGTTGACACCCACTGATTTAGAAATACCTTTGTAGCTATTAAATATAGGCCGGATTTACTTTAATCCGGACGGAATCGAAGAGCAAAACGAATCTTCTAATGCAAATTTGTAACTTTCTCTTATAGTATACCTAGAAGTTAAAAGCGATTGCTGCAGATTTGTTTTACACCGGTTCATGCATTTTAACCGATTAATATTACTGATAGGAATTTCGAGATGTCTTTATCCCGTGTATAATGAAGTGTCGCTTTCAACGACTTAGAAAATCGGTCGCATAGTGAATTGTGCGCTTAATTTTTATCGCGAAAAGATGCCAAATTTCTTGGTTTTAGATTGTAAAAAAACAATCCGGACGATTAAAATTCGAAAGCGAGATACTAATGTTTGCTAGAGCATGAGGTAGAACTCTCCGATGACTACCAAACGTAGACAGCTCGATCATTAGAAGCTGCTTTACGCACGTATACAAACTTAGGCTCTGTATTCATATACGAGATTCCACCCCCAGAGCGTGTTGACATTAGTAACTTAGTAATTATTCTATATCCTCTTTTTCAAAAGAGGATATGTGCTTATGTTGAAAGCCAAAAACAAGTTGCAATTGCAACTACTAAGTTATTTGACGACCGGTGATTGCTGCTGTCAATTTCATGACACATTCCGAATGTTCACTCTTTTCATTAGCATGAGATCAAATAATAATTGATTAACGATCATCAACTTGTACAGGGATATCAATCAGAGATTACTGGCATAATGGGTCTGTGGTCATAAGATAAATTTGATCTAATATCTGGTCTAATTCAAAGTTGCATTACTGGTATAAGAGAGACACGATGAATTTTATACTAATTCGTAAATCACTCAATCTTGCTTCTATTAACATTACAATGATAAATTGAAGAGTAATGAATCATGGCAACACATAAAATACATCCATATACTCAATTTTCATTCACTAAAAACCTGCCAGATTTTGAGATTTGCAGGATTTGGAAAAAGATCCGGCTCCGGATTTAGAAAAAAATTATTCTGAGCGGATTTGACCGGTGCATTCCTAATGTATATCCTGCCTCAAGTATAACGATGAAGCTGGCTATCATGAATAGTGTGTAAGACAGAATTATATTCTTTTATAGTATCAATGTTTCGTTTAATAACATGGCAACAGATATAAATGAGTATCATAAGAAGGAAGAGGCTCTGATTTCATACTCCGTTTTTTATCGATTTCATATTTGAATATAAAGAAAATGTGCGCTGTTCAAAAACATTTTCCGAGTCTTCAATATAGTAACTTAGCTGAGTTTGGTAGTCCAGATAAAGAATCTGTAATTAGGATGTCTGTATCAAAAACTGCCACATGCTGGAACTTAAAAGTTAGAGAAATTATCGAAACGCAGCGCAACGAATCAATCACAACATTTTACAGAACCATCTTGCAGAACATGTGATTGGGTATGAATTCAGTGAAATTCAAATAAATCAAAGAGAATTATGAGCATGCCTTTTGGTCAGTATTTAACTTTTAGGTTTTCAAGTCTGCCTGAAGATGCTTGTAAATTGTTCAGATTGGCGTGGAAACCTGAGCTGTTAAAAATACCATCTCTTTAGAGCTATCTTAAATGCGTTGTGCTATCATGTATAGTGTCTGAAACCACCCATCCCTCACTGCGGGAAGTCGTGACATCTCTAAAACAGGTCCCTTGTCATTTACAACAAGACCTACCTAAGATCATCGATTCAGTGCAGGCACAACACTTCAGAGGCTTAGATGCCGATAAATTCCAACCTGATGAGGTTCATCGTGACGCTGCAATAGTCGCACTTTTAGTCGCTTTCTACGACACGAAAGGAAACGTCGGTTCCATTCTAGACCGCAGACCGCATGGACACAATCGATTAATTGAAGGAGCTTGACTGAGTTCATAGTCGAATTTAGTGCTAAGTTCCAAATAAAGCAGCCCCTACGACAGCCATACAAATGCCACACCTCAAAATTACAGATAAGCCAACACTTTGATGAAAAAATTAAGCACTTTAAGGTTCCTTGTTTTTAGATTTTACGAAACGCAATGCCAATTCTAAAAGACTTTTTAGGATTTTTGGTGATATTTGGGACTTTTAGACCAGTTTTTCGGGTTTTGAAACTTTTTATGACATTAAGGACTTTGTAGACAGCCCGGTTTTAACACAATTATAGACACAGTGTTCTTCATAAGAAACGAAGCTTCCATCCAAGTCAGTGGTCGGATTGAGAATTTTCAGGATTTTCGTGCCCACCCCTCGAAATTCGTGCCCATGCAGTGCCACCAGCTAAAAGAGCTTACCGCTTCACATGCATGACTATAAATCGTATTGCACTATCTTCATACTGCTGTTTTGAGCTCGTAAATGCAAATTTGTTGCATATACATGTACATGCAATAGAAACCAGTCAACTGAAAATATGCCGAAATGCCTAGAAATGCACTTTGTATTTAGCTACAAGTACGAGTATTATTCGTGGTATGCATATTACGTGGAAAAGTTTATAGAAATAATTTCTTATTAGGAACAGCATTATCTTCGTCAATGTCAAGGCAAACACTAATCCTTCTTTTCATGACCTTTTGAAATAGTCGTCTGATTCCAGATTTTTATCATCAATTAGCTTCGACACTTCATTCAGAAGAACCTTCAGATTTGCATCAGATTGCCTAAAACAACTTACAGCCGAAAAAAACATATAATAGAATACATTATCTGAAACTGAAATCTATGCATGAAACTGCTAAAATTTGTTCTTGGTTGAGTTGTGGATACAGCCTACTATTGACCGGATGCCATGACTGCATGAATGCGTTTCATCAAAATTTTGAATTTTGTTTGAATGTATTTCTATAAATTCGTTTTATTGATTGAAGTGCTAGTTCTGTCGGGGGCGTTACGCAGAACGGATTTAGAGAATTAAGATACTTTTGTGTTTCTGAAGGGTTAGAAACTGAAACATTTCACATATTATCCTCTTCTTCGTCAGGTAAAATACGACATATTGCGATTTTTGAGAACATAAAACTCCGGGCCTTAGTTATAATGGAAAAACTACAATGTACGCCTGAACGCACGGCACCTGGTGCGTTCGATAAGGAAAAGAAATCGTGCGAAGAATAAATATCGTACATTAAAACGATTTATTTCCCCTTAAATTGTTCAAGTTCATAATCAAAATGAATCAATAATTAGTAGGTCTTTGAAATAGGGAGCAGGAAATGTGCCATTGTCTTAGGAATTCGTGTTCCGCCTGCGGCGGTTAACCAAATCCCTCATTATCTCAACTCTGAATTTCCTTTTCAATACACGCTGATGAGCGTGCTTTTTTATTGACACCAAACAATTAGGGACTTGCGAATCGGTACGTGATTCGCGAATCGAATCATAGAGAACTTAAATAGGCTATTTAAGCACGCTTTTACGTACGATTCACCGCTAGCCATTAAGAAAAAAGGCCGATCTAATAGGAACTAACAATTATGCAATTTACATGGCTATTGAAAGATTCAGTAACTCCTTGGCAATCATAAAGAGATGAGCAGTCAAATTAAATCGGCAGCCGATTCGCGAATCGAATCTCCTCGAAGCTTCGCAGGTCCCTACTAATAATTTTCGGCTGCCCCCCTTTGCCCCTGCATTTTTCTTTGTTCCCCCTACCCCTAGATTTTTAATTCCATATTTGCATGAAATACGGGAATGACCATTTCCATCACCAAATCCGCGGAACAGTTCTACTCCTTGCTTTGGTCGTGGGTTCACCTGCTGCTGATCGCCAAGATATTAAAGGAACCGAAATAAAATGTAGGCAATTGATCAGCTTGATGAGACCCGTGCATCTTTGTAGGGTAAACTCGGCTATTTTGGAGGTATTTAATTTGATCAAATAATTTTCTTACTTAAAGAAATCCGATATTCTTCACTTCACGTCAATCATATTAGAATGATCAAAAATTCTTCAACGGAAGTGATGTTACACGATATTATTTATATATATAACCATAGATATGTGACAAAAATTCGTTGTTCATGCATACACATCGTGGGAAAGTCAACATTTTGTGACAATGCCGACAGACAACTATGTATTGACTGAACATCTGTTGCAAGTTGGAAACTCAATGCAAATCAAACTAGATCAAAATACACCTGCTAGATACTTAGCTAATTCATTGAAAAGCAAGTATTTTTTTCATCACTTGGCTGACGATGAATAGGTAGACACGCACTGCTGCTGCTAAGAAGGCAGTAACAGTAGTCAGCCGAATATCAGTCCATAAAGTCTCCAGGCAATACGGCATTTTCGAGAATACATTGAGACATGTCAAAACTTCTATCAATCCGAATCCTGGTAACCCACGATCCCTAATCGACACCCAAGACCGGAGCTAATGAAGTATCGATATGATTCGTTTTGCGAATACTATGACTGGAAATAACAGTTAAATTGGCTGTAACTCGCGGTCCTCTTTCAAAAGACGTGACAATATTTCAGTGAGAGCTCTCGAGCCAGTAGCCCATTATCGAGAAGCGATTGCGAAACGTGCTATGATAGACGACTTCTTCGACAAGAGCGGAGCCTAGGGAGCCGAAATGTATCTGGAAGTTAAGTCTCATCTCATAGGCCTATACAATATGGATGGAACTAGACTTCAAATGGTGGGAGGATCTAGGTGCCTGGTGGCAATCAAAAATAAGTAATATTCATGGATTATTGAGCTGACAATTTCTATTCTGAAGTTGTGGGATATTCAGTTGAGCTTCAGATTATCGACACAGGCCTACTACTCATTGGCAGCATCAATTATCAAAAAAACTAAATGGTCAAACCCTATTGATATGTTGAATGAACAAAGAAATAATTATAATACCAATCTCATGGTAATTCCTTTCATGTATGCAAATACTGCCACCAAATTGGAAGAGTAGGTTATACCATCGAATTAGCTTTAATTAGAGTTTACCGCCAAATTACCTGAGTCATCTATCATTTTTCTGATTGGTTTTATTCTGTACGTAAATGAAACAATTTTGTGTTAGAGTCATAAGTGGTTCCCTGAACTACGCTGAGGAGTGAATATAGCTCGATCGAATGACGCATACCGGTATTAATTTGCTTTATTTTTTTGAAAAAAACTTAAAAAAAGATTTGATTTCCAGAATCAGCAACGAATCAAGCTGTTTTAATACATACAATGAAGTAATGCATGAAGCATACAGCTATTAATACAGATTGTGTTCGAAAATGCAGGTGATTCTCAGAAGAAGATGGGCACGAATTTCAGGAGGTCCAATTTTCGTTCCCACACTCATTTTTCGTGTATTCGTGCCCAAATCCGACCACTGCCAAGTCAAGATATCGAAGTGATCATATAGAATACGTTGCAGCAAATAAACAAAAAGAATAAAAGCAGCATAAAAGGCAATTCACCACCTCTAAATTCAAAATAAAAAATATCTAAAATAAGTGTAGAATACAGAATTCTATAACGTTAAGAAGTCGTGCAGAAGTAGGTGTATTTTTTTCTAATTGACAATTAAGTTGCAACCCTTATATGCCCTTGGGTAGATCTCTGACGAAGGCTCCTGTGAGTTGAAATTTTGGGTGTACATGTACATTGCACACTTTTTCATTTTTCAAAAATTAAAGCCGGAGAGCAGAACCGAGTTTTGAAACTACAATTCAAATGATTTCAATAGGCATATCGCGTGTAATTGCATACTTATTGAAATAACGAGTAAATTAATCGTTCTTTATTTGGGGGGTAAAATCCTTGAGTTTCTCTATTTTTGAAATTTTATTTACTCAATCGGACGCGGACGCGAGGAATGTCAGGGTGCCCGCGGGTCTGGAAAGTCTGGAAAATAGGGTGGTCTGGAGAAAGTATTATTTTTAATAAAATGTCTGGAAAGTCTGGAAAATAGGGTGGTCTGGAAAATCTGGGAAATCTGGAAAAATATTCGATAAATAAGTCTGGAAGTATTGAAACTTCACTTTCATTATTCCAATCGCATTCTGTGACTTCATTGCTGCAAACTGCGCATATATTGTTTTCCTAGCACTTCTCTTTTCCTTATCAGAGATTCTTGCTAGTACTTAAAGATAGTTGAGTGACCATTTTGAGAAAAGAGAAGCACTAGGAAAGCAATGTAGCGTAGTTTATGTCAATGAATGTACAGAATGTGATTGGAACTATGTGAGCGAAACTTTAAGATATTGAGAAAATAGAAAGAACCATAGATGCTAAAACTAGATGTGGACAAAATCATAATTGGGAAAACATTTTAGTAAACGGAGTCATATATTTAATGAAGGCGACATAATGAGGGAAAAAATAAACTCAACTTGATTAAGGAAACCACCTGGTTAATGATGTAGGACGTTTAGATGTGTTATAAATCTTGTTGATAAATGGAAGTTAGATGAGCGACTGTCTATTTCTTTTCTTTATTTTCGACATTCAATTTTCCCTCAATGACCATGAAAAGGGTAGTGTGCTGACTGCTAGTTATGATTTTATATTGTATAATTTCAAGCTGTTTATTTTTCATAGTACTAAGACGATCTTGATTGTACCTCAGTTTTGTTTTTAGGTAGTTTTAAGTAGTGTCAATTACTAAGTATTTACTCAGTTGCTCCATTAGCTGTTTAGGTGTAGGCTTTGTCACGGTATGTAGTTGGTTATTAATGAAATTGCCGTGTTAAATAGTCAGTTTCTTATGCGCTAAAAGTTGTGATATTCCAACACAAGTGATTTTCGTAGTTTAGTGATACAAAATTTATAGTTAAACAGTTGAGCAAGAATAATCGATTACAGCTGCAAGCAGCAGACTACATGTATTTTTTAGAAACAGTGCTTAAGAGTGACGTACACTATAAACATGCTCGTATGTGCATGCCGCTTGTGTAGTGCTGTAGTTGCAAAAATGGTAATATCAACTTTGAAGAAAATCATCCTAAGATGAAAATTTTATTTCACTGATTATAGAAAAATGTGAAAACATGCGCTCAAGATTGAAAGCGTTTACATGTCAGCTGCTATATGGTAGCCACTGAGTCTTATCATAATTGCGAAACATTTTTGTGACAAATTTAAATAAAGGAAACTGGGCCTATTTTTGTAACATTTTGAAGTGCAATATTCCTTTTTCATTATTGCATCTACTGGTGAAGCGTAAAATTAATTTATTGAGGCGCAAATTATCATTCCATCGATGGATATTCGTAGCTTGAAAGCAAAAGATCGTTCCAGTATCCAAGTGCACCAATGCATTCGAATGCGGCCATTTATTCAGCTCACTGAGATCATCGCTCATTCAACTATTTTGTTCGTTCACTCAGTTCGTTCGCCTGTTCATTTAAAAATTCTGCGCTCTGTCGTTCCGTTCAACTGAAACACTCAAGTCACTCACTTCCTTTTGGTTCACTTTGAAAGACATCAAAGACATCATTCTTTCTAATAAGCCTACTTTGTCATTCTGTCAATTTTGAAAGCTTTCCCTGATTTGCCTTTGTCTCACAAATCGACTTTGGCATACATGAGACTGCTACTACAGGAAAATCATCCAATTCCAAATCCCGGATTCCTGCAAAAATGGCATTGAATGCTATTAAATTCATTAAGTAGTTGATCAGCCTGCATCCCAGAATTGCAGTGTATATAACTCGTAAATATTTGAAGCCATAATTACTTGGAATTTTAGCACAGCAGTTAATTAGTCACCATGCAGAAATCGAGAGAAATTATATGAAGTATTTCATAAAGCGTGCGAAAATTCTCATGCGGCGCTTCGCCGTCTAAAATGACCTTAAAAATCCCAGTATATGTCTGATCTTTAATCTACTCATTTACATTGTACTATACTATGTTCACGAACAGAAGCAACAGTGCAGATTTGTCTGAGCGAAAGTTGCTCTAAACAGCAGTCTATGTCTTAACAGTGGAAAGCGATGTGAGAATTAATTTCCCCAATAGTACACTGTAAATGTAAGACTTAGAAGCATCAATTCAGCTTGTTCATCAGTTTCATGAACCGGAAAATAAAAGTTCATTTCAGTGGCAGTTACTAGAAAATCCTGTTTGCTAAGCTCCTTCGCTTGCTAGTGATTGACTAAGAACCTCATTCATTTACAACAAGAAGTCATGATGCACTGGTTAGAACTACTAACTAAACAGACTGTTGGTCCCTTAAATCATTTTGCTCACTTTGCTTGATTTGCGACTGAGGTCGAATCATTACTTGGTGTCTTCAAGTACACGTTTGGTTATTTTCCGCCGGTCTCTTATGTCATCGTAGCTATTGCGTGTAGGTCAGCTTCGCACCAACCTTTCATGCTTTCTGTCCACCACATCATGGATCGGCTCTACGACTTGCCATTCGTGATACCCAGCAGTACTATCTTCACTGGGCAATTATCTTTCATGCGGTAGATGTGGTCGAACAGACTCACTTTGCGCTTATTAATCAACTACACAAGCCGTGACTTTGGCTCTACTCTTCTCAGGACTTCATAATTGGTGGTGCGGTGAAGACATCTAACACTAAAATACCTCGGAAGCAACGCCACTAAAAGGCATTGAGACGACGATTGACTCCTCTATATATTGACAAAACCTGCTAACGTTCTGAATGCCACGCCTGGTCATGCCAATGCGCTGACGAAATTTCATCGCACATCCCTCGCCATCTATCGTGATTCCGAGATAGGTGAACGTGTGGACTGTTTCGATTGCACTGTTGATCGAAACCTCTACTTTTTTTAATTGTCTCCACTATCTCTAATTCCTCTGTTTTATCGGTGTTTTATCTTACGGCCACATCTTCCTGCATCTGAGGAAACGTGGTTTAAGCTATTCTCCAGCTTACATCAACTTTCATCCGGAAGTGCTATATCATCAGCAAGAGTTCGGTTGTTGATTGGTCATCCCTGAATTGACACCCTTGCCGCATTGTCATAACACGTTCCAGGTATACCAAGCAAAATAGCAGGTCACACTGATCCTGTCTGGAATCCTTGTCTGAACCAGTCACCAGTCTTAGCTGCAGCCTTGGCACTGTAGTGCATGCTTTTCAAAAGGGGGATAATCTTAACATCCACTCCGTATGATTTCAGTACTGCCCACATGGCGTCTTGCCGAAAGCCTTATAGGCATCGATGAAGCAGACTATCAGCAAGGATCTGTTGCACAGTATTACTGTATATACGGAAGCCTGTTTGTTCTTTTACCAGGAATGGCTCTACAGAAGCTTTCATACGCTCCAGGATGATCAGTATGAAAACTTTGAGCACGTGGTTTATCAGAGATAAGATGAGGTAGTTGCTGCAGATGCTTACATCTCTTTTCTTTGGCAGCGTCACTATAGCCGACTTGTTCCATTCATCAGGAACTTTCTCTTCAAAGCAAACTATGCTTGACTGCATATAATGAGCAGTGTTTCTGCTAATTCTACTCCTCTTGCATGTAGCATCTTTCCTGTGATGCCATCTGTACCGGGAACCTTGAAGACTTGTGTGGCTTTAGCCTCTTGTTCGCTGTTTCAACTTGACACCCGAATATTTCGCCATTTCTGTCGTCGTCTTGGAGTGCCATCTCTTCAAGTTCCGTCACTACTGTGATGTCATAATCATACGTCTACGCATGCAGGTCTCGGCAGTACTCAGTCCATCCCTCCTTGGTCTCTTCGGATGTCTGGAACAGGTGTTCATTGCGATCTTTAGCAAATCGTTGCTTCGGTTCCTATTTGTATTGATATCTCTGATCAGCAGGTATGCTTGGCGTGTCTCTGCTTCTGCACTCTGCTCAATCAATCTTTATTTCTCCTGCAGCCATATTTCATGTCGGCTCGTACCGCCTTTCGAAATTAATTGCACTCGCTCCTGTATATTTTCATGTTCTCTTCAGACTTTAGTGTGCTATGCTTCGACTTTGCTTTTCATCCGTAAATAGGAGTGTCCTCTTAGTGATTCCTTTCTGTCAGTGGACTCTCTGTCATTGCCTCTTTGATTGCCGAATACAGTCCAGCTGTTCTTTCTTTCAACTTTTTTTCTTCCCTTAGGTTAATCAAGCCAACGTTCTGGGTGAAACAGGGTAAATTGGGATTATCAATGAGTCTGGAATCTTTTTCATGAGTCTGGAAATTATCCTCCGAAAATGCGCGGGCACCCTGAATGTTGAAGCGTCCGGGTACTATCGTCAATTCGCGCCCGTATTCAACTAAAAGCACGACGTCCTACGAACAACTCTGACCTACAAATAAAAGCCCACGGATCAGTTATCTATTACATAGGGTGGGCTTGCAAAAAACAGACAACTGCCAAAATCAACTTCGAAAAGTGAAACAGATTCACGAAAAATTATTTGAAAATGTATAAAATCAAGGATGTCAACTTTTTAAGTGCAAGCAATAACTACAACAGTATCTATTGAAAAGTGATTTGACACTGATGATTACATAGTTTAGAGCTGCGAGTATTTCCAACAGGGTCCAATCATCAGTCTAGTTAACAAAGCCCTGATGACGATAACCCTCATGAAATGATTCTTTTCACTGGCATATTTCCCTCATGGTTCAATGTTATTGTGAAAACTAGGCAAACAGGATACGAAGCGAATGACCAGGACTTATAGGACAAACAAAATCACAACAGAAAATAAAAAATCATGCTTCTGAGTTTCATGCACTTTGGAAATGCTGTTGATGATCGATGAGGATACGAAAATGTTAGGCAACAAGTCTACACATCAGGGATACAATCTCAGGTTATGTATGTACATGCGTAATACAGCTTCTTGTTATTGACTTGCCTACAGTTGATAGACATGTAGCAGTCTCTAACGTATATTCTTGCATACGCAAGCATCTGACATTCAGTTTTCAGCGAGAAAAATCTCGACAGTCATCATTTTTTGAACTCAAGCCACGAAATTTCACATGTTTTTGCGATTAGAATTAGATACATAATTTACGTCTACACGATACATTGTATAGGAAAGCAACATATAATTACAGGATCGCATGTTGACTTTTGTCTAATGTTTGTCAATTATCAATAATCTAAAACTATTTTCATATTATTAAATTGAAATTATTATATCAATTCTAAAAACTGAACAATTCGACGCGCGGTTATAACGGAATAAGAAAAATAATCAAAAGTTATTTGAACAGAAAAATTATTTCACCGAAGCAGAATAATTATTGATATAGTATAAAACTATATTGATATTACACAAAAATCTGCTCATTTTCCGCGATCAATAGCTGTTCAATTTCAAAAATGAACGCTGTAAATCCCCAGCGTTATATTTGTCATGGACACAAAGAGGCTATCGTGTGCGTGGTGTAGTAAACTCTACATTATGTTTTGCTAAAACCGACTCAACATGAGCCAATTTGTCTGTCATGTTTGAGTGAAAGGGACAGCATTATCAATGGCAATGCCGTCCATGACGCTTCACGAAAACACGACATTGTAAAAGAAGCTTCCCGGGCCCTGACAGACTTCAGAGCCATCTTAACAGTGAACCCTACTTTCATTGATTAATTGTTCATCTATCAGGTTATTCTCCATTAATTAGAATTTAGGCATTACCGAATTTCAATCCACCGACCCAACCAACATTTTCAATTCTCACTTTATTTTCCTTAATAATGGCAATGCCGTGTGATCATATAGTTGAAAGCAGAGGAATACAATACTGAAGCAAATAATCTACTCTATTCTGACAGGACATTTCATGATAGTTTCTGATTATTTCATCAGGTCCAGAGCCAAGAATCCGTAAAATCCGGACGTCCAAGAATTAAATCCGGACGTTTAACAACCCTGGAATATCAACAAAGCTGGCCAAAGATAAATAAGACTCTGCAAAACTCAGAACTAATCAGTTATGCAGACCGGTTTCTCATCTTATACAGCAAGTTGTTTATCAATGCAAATGTCTGATTTGTCATTTCTAATGTTAATACGGATAAGATAATTATTCAAAAGCAGGAAATTCCGTTTAGAGCATCATGACTTGAATATGTTGATCAACATACTAACAGCTCAATGTTATCAGGCCTGTGATTAGCCTATTAGAAAAATTGAGGATTTTTTTTGAAAAATTTGAGGAATGTAAACGGAGCCTAATATAATAATTGCAAGAAAAACTCCAAATTTTTAACAGGGATTTTGGGCCAAACTTCATGAAAAAAAGTCATGAAGAAGGCAACCCCAGAGTTGACCACACTCCACCACACTTTTTGAAGTTATATGTATCACAAAAGGATATTACAAAAGGCTTTCATGTAAGTGCCCAAGTGGCCATTGCATTGCGGTTTTGAATGTAGCTTCTCATTCAAATAAACAATTTTGACTATTGACTATATTGGCATGGTCATAATCACTTCCCGCGTTGTTGCGAAATTAATTTGTTACCTCAAGTACTATCTGCTTAGAATGTGTCGAACAGAGGATGTCAGATCAAGCTGCTGATATCGCTGTGCTTCAGGCTGTCGTCTCCAATTCAATGATGCTTGTCAGATTTGTATACTGAATTTTTTTTAATGTAGGAAATATCCTCAACTACATGCATCTGGGGATTTGTGACGATTACTTTTTGCGGATTTTAGACAAATTTGGGAGGAGAGCAACCCATAAGCATAGAAAGCTTAAAATCGTTGACGAAATGCTTGTGGCGAAAAAAGTCAGTAATTTATTATGAAGGATACGCTACATTATACACTAATTTATTAATATTACTTTATACTGCAAAAGTTTTGGTGGCTCTTGTTTATCTGTTAGCGCTTTGATCACATCTCTCCGATCTACATTCAAATGAACATGAATTCTCTCATACGACACAAAAAACTGTTAGGAACAGGCTTGCCAGCTAAATTGTTGGTCTCATCTAAGCAAAGAGTGAAAGATTATCACCTCTATTCGCATGAAGTTCCGCAGAGATATTGACATCCACATCTTGCAGTATACCATAGTATACCCAGGTTGAAAATCTGCCAACCCAGTAATATGTAGTTTGATGAATGTCTTAATTAATCCAAGTTCGCATACAACGATAAACAATCTCTGCATTACTTTCACACCATGCTGTGTTCAGCAAATTATGAAAATGATCTATGAATGGATAACTCATCCAGGATAAATGTCGGTCGTCAGACCCTGAAAAATGTAGCTACAAACAGACTCATGGGATAGCAGAGCCTCATAAGCCTCCAACCTCGGCACGCTAATGACCAGGAGGCAGATAGACACTAAATTTGGAGAACATCCGCTTTACCCCGTCGGATGTGTTCATGTTCAGCGGAAATAAAATGGAAGAGAATGAGTGAAACAAAATCTTCAGTTGATAAGAGCACTGAAATCCAAATGGGCTGGGATACCTATACGTTATCACATAATGGATATAGAGGATCGATAGCCTAAAGTTTTTTAAGAAGTACAGGCATGCATTTGGCAACCATATAGTCGCAGAAAATGAAAATAATTGAATAAGCATTTTACTGTTGGAATTCTTCGCAAAATTATGATGTTTGAAGAAAAAAAATTGCTGGTAGTTTCAATATACAATTTCGGTATGTTGATCGCAGTGTTTCACTCATTAAATACGTGAAAGTGTTGCACTGAGGAGTTCGGCAGACAATAACTTCAGACAACTTCTCTGCATAGCAAAATAAGTTCGGACGACCCTGAACATTTGCAACCCTTTAGCTTCCAGAAATTAAAACGACGTGAAACAAAATCAAATTATAAATCATGATTGATTCATGTTTAGCAGTCAGGGTGTAGGATACATGTTATAGGATTCTATCTTAGCCTCTTGATTGGAAGTTTACAGATAATCACCATTCGCTAAAAAACAATGCATTGTCCGACATTTAATCTAAAATGTGTCACATTTGAGGAATTTCTCTTAGTTTAGCTATATTTGAGGAATTTTTGAGGATTTGAGGAGTGAAAACAATTTTTGAGGAATCAGAGGAATTTGAGGAGCAATCACAGGCCTGTGTTATACATACACTGTACATGCATTTCATATCCAAATTTTCAATTAATTTTGAGTCTGCTGTTTTTACATAATAATGTATTCCCAATATTTCACCTTCTAAGGACCAGTCAAACGATTTGATATTTAATGCAATTCAAATATGATGTCAGAATACATTATACACGCTATGTTCTTGAAGGTGAATTTAGGTCGTCCAAAATTCATTAGTATATTCATGTCTGTTGCCACAACGCAGCGCACTAGAAAATGCTTCACAACTGTTTTTTTGTTTTGTTAGTAGATAACCGAAACACATAATAACTGATCAAAAGTAACGCGGAGGTAGTAATAAATTTCCGATTTTCATCAGAAGGAAACGGACAACAAAGCAATCAATACATGCTTCTTTAGTGCTAGCTGAGGAAAGATTACAGACATTAGAGAATCCCAGGACGACAGGGAAATTTTACGATTTTCTTGCCCACCTGGGATCATGGAATATTTTATGCGAACACCTTCTAAAACTGTGAGGGGCAAAATGCTATGATATGAAAATGTCAGAGGGCAATATTTTTAGTCTTTCACTTCCGGGAGAGCACTTGTTGAATATTCGCTATAGATTAAGATGATAAGCTGGACTAAGTACTACAAGCAGCTGACAAAAATAATTTAAGTTAAGAAAAAAAACACATTGTCATATAGCACGGCTTGTCCCATTAATGATGAGGTTATATAGAAACACGTACTGCTTTCCCATGGATTAGTTTTCACCACAACGGATACGCCTCCCAAGCCACTACAGCTAACTTAGCACCGCAGTAACTAAGATTATTACGAGGGGTATCCAGAAAGTAAGTTCCGATAAGAAATCATAAGGAAACCAGAAATCCCAATCCATTCAAAATATATTCAATAATTCACTAAAGGTAAAAGTTACTTTTCCACGTAATTGCCATTATTTTTCAAACACTTCTCATATCGCATTGGCAGACGTTTTATGCACTCATCGAAGAATTCTCCCGCCTGAGAAGTTAGCCAAGAAGTGACGGCTTGTTTCATGGCATCGTCCTCGTAAAAATGCTTGTCTCCGAGAAAGCATTTCAGGTGTTGAAACAGATGATGATCGCTAGGCACATGGTCATAACTATAAGGTGCATGGTCAAAAAGGTCTCATTTGAAAGTTGCGAGAAGCTGTTGGGTTGCATTGGCAGTGTGTGGCCGGACGTTGTCATGAAGCAGAGTGATACCGCGAGAAGGCATCCCTCGTCGCTTATTCTGGATGGTCCATCGCAGTTTCTTCAAAGTCTCACATTAAGCGCTTGCATTGATTGTATTGCAGCTGTATTACCTTTAGATAAGAAGTCAACCAATAAAACTCCTTTTCTATCCCAAAACACAGTTCACATGATCTTGCGGACGGAAAGAGCCGACTTGAACTTTGTTTTCACCGGTGATGAGGTGTGCCTCCACTCCATGGATTGGCGCTTGGTTTCTGGGGTTGAATATGACAACCACATCTCGCCCCTTGAGACGATGAAATCCAGGAAATCATCTTCTTCCTCTCTGTAACGTTCCAAGAAAGTCTCAGCACGCTTTTCGCTTCAATTTGTGCTCTTCTGGAAGCATCTTTGGGACCCAACGAGCACACAACTTCCGGCAATCAAGTCTTCCAGACACAATTTCGTGGACAGTTGATCGCGATATTTTTGGAAATTGGTCAGAAAGCGATGTTATCGTGAAACGCCGGTTTTCCTTGATCTTCGATTCAATCGTGCATACAAGATCTTCGGTCACCAACGACGGTAGTCCACTTTGATCATCATCATGAACATTTTCACGTCCATCGTTGAAGAATCGTACCCATCGTCGCACCATCGAGTCACTCATGGCCATTTCTCCATAGTCACTACACATTTTACGATGAATTTCAGCAGCGGAATTGCCCTTCGCATTGAGAAATCGAATTACTGCCCGTATTTCACAGAAGCTGTTCTTTCAATCGTCTTCGACATGATCTGACAATAAATGAATAACAAATGGCGGTTAGCGGCTGTCTGTTTTTTCTCGGCTCGGTTCGGACCATAGAAATCGAACAATCTGATATCACAGTGCCTTCATTTTATGTGTCCACATTACATGGGAACGAATTTAACAGGAATGAAAAGAAAAATCGATGTAGCGAGTGAAGTTTAAGTAATTTTTGCTATCGGAACCTACTTTCTAGATATCCCTCGTATATCCTCTTTTGTTTTAACAACCCCACTTTGACTCCCACATTTGGTAAAACACGGGAAGTGTTAAAGACTGAACGGTGCACCACGGCGATCACAATGCGCACGAAGACCACTAGGCTAGCGATGGCAACGAATCGCAAGTTGATCACGAAATTCAGTCCCCGGGATTACAACCCAAGTAATGATGACACTTAAACTCACCGTTCGAGAGATAGTCTGTGCGGCTTTGATCTTGCGCAGTTTCAAGTAGCCGGGATTATTGACTAGAGCTTCCCCAATAAGTGAAGCAGCTTTCGCCTCTCCCTCTGCTTGGACGATTTTCTGCTGTCTTTCTTGCTTGGCTCGTTCCACCACGAACTGAGCCCTCTGAGCTTCTTGTTGGGCGATCTGAAAACATAATGGATAAACATTCAATGACGAATTCAATGATGAATTGGTCAACTAAATCTGCAGACATTATTATCGGGCCCTATAATTATTTTGTAGCAAACAGCAAAACAATACAACCACTTTTCACAATAACTAGTGAAATACTCATAATAACTAGTAGAAATACTCATAATAACTAGTGAAATCATGCCCAAGGCTTTCTGTAGGAGCATCCTACCGTCATCAGGGAAATAAACTAGTATCTGAGAAATACATGCACATAAATTTCTACTTAACATTTTACTACGTCATTTTCGAAATGATGAAGCTGTTCTATGGAAATCCATATCTACGCAAGCAGAAACTATAATAATTATATATATTATACATTTATATATACCGGTGGAGGTAAAAAGGGGGCATTAGAAAATGGATTCCCTCTCTTTTTACCTATACCTGCATAATGTGTTTTGAGTTATTATCACAGTTTCCGCTTGCCTCAGATTTAGATTTTCATAACTTCATAATTTTGAATATCTTAAGCAGAAATTATCAGCATGCATTTCTCAGTTACTAGATTATTTCCCTGATGACGGTAGGATGTAATAAATAATGTCTTAAACAACTGACATATCAAATCTATTCCATTCAAATATATATCAAATCCTTATGTCACATCTATTGACATATTTCCTCGTATTATCACAGCAGAGAGCAGAGAATCTGAGCCAGATCATGCGATTATGAAGCATTTGACACATTAGTATGATTTGCGTGAGGTAAAATTCATGAACTGCGATTTGACTGATTCGGCTAATCTATTGGCAAACTTACGGCATGAAAAATGTTTTCTTGAAAATATGTATCCCTGCTTGATTATATGTGATCAGACATTGTACCTGCTCCAGAACATTAGCATTTCCTTCATGGCTCTCTTTTGCTTATCCCACTGCAGGCCGCTTTCTGTCTCAAAAAAGTGAAACAGAATATATGTGATCAGCACCTTACTATCAAATGTATTTGTCGTGTCTTTATGCATCTTCTTAAATGAAATAGGAATTGGCATCCAATGAATTATCTTCCTGACACGGAAAATACGTAAGACACGTGATGCCACTTACTACCATTTAATCACTATTTAATCGTCCATGAAAATAGCGATGACATCTGAAAGGAGAATTTTTGATAAAAGAGGGCCTACCGTCTTTTATGAAACTGTCCAAATTCATGCAAAGACCATGTCATATTAGAGGAGGATGTCTTAATAGATTTCGTTGATGTTATAAAAAACGAAAGATGTGTAAATGTACAGATTGCCACAATAGAGAAAAAACAGTGCAGAGGGACAAGCAAAAATTTGATTTCAGAAAAAGGCAAGATACAGGCATAATGTACATCTATATTAAGCTATGACATTTAGGAAATGGGTGTACGTGTGTAAATGTACGGCATTGCTAAGTTCTCTAGAACCGCTGCCTCGAATAGCAGCCGTGGCTACTATTCGAGGGCGGCTGTTATTCGAAGAACTGCGACTACGGTATGTAGCCTATTATACTAATAAATATTGAGTTATTTATGCTGAACACGCTTTATCTCCACATGATCAGTTTCTTGAGTTGCAACTTAGTGAACAACGTCGTCTGAAAATTTAGTTCCACCCGAATCTTTCAGTCACGTGGAGGTTGAAGTCGGCCAGTAGCGATTGTACGAACATCACATTTCAACATCTGCAGGAACTAGTTGCAGATCTTGTGATCACAATGTTTCTGTACCTGACGAAGGTCTTAGACCGAAGGCTTGCATGCCAATAAATCTAATTCAAGCCAAACAACATATTTTTCCTGCAATGTTATCAACTCCGGCTAGATGACTACACACCTTATTAATGGCTTTCCATCACTTTGTATGTTTCTTTTTCTCCAATGCCTCTTCATTTTATCTCTCAATGGTCTGATGTATACAGTGGGTTGATGCATCGAATTCATTTTCATCACAGCTATTTTCCTTTTCTTGCTGTTTTTCGCCTTTCTCAGATGGCCATCTGTCGGCTCAATCATCCTCCTTTTGTTCGTTAAAAAACCTGTTGCTTGTTTCTTAACGACACTTTTCATGAAGACCGTCTGTGATTGACAACGTGTGGCACAATTGATTGTTGGCGTTTAGGTCTAATTGGACGATGGTCAACGCTCACACAAACCATGTTGATCCAAAACAAACGCCCACTTAGTAAGTCAGAGCTTCTACAAGCAAGATCAAGGCCCTATTTCACTTATCACATAGGATAAGATTATCTTATGATAAGATAAGATTATCTTATGATAAGATAAGATTATCTTATGATAAGATGAGATCATATTATGATCTTACCTTACCGACTCATCCTTATGTTCAGTTCCACTTATGAAAACTTCTTTTAAGTCAGTGACTTGCGCGATCTACGTACCTAGCTACTATGGTATATGTGCACGGTATATCATGCCATGCTTCACATGTGATTTGATAAGAGTCAATTCTGCATCGTGAATAGCAAAAGGTTTTGCACATACAAGTAAATTATTGTATTATATGAAATTTTGAAAACAAAATATTCAAAATTCAAGTTTATTGAAGTATATGTACATTACAAAAGTCGATAATAAAAGTAAAATCTACCTGTAGGTAGCTAGGATGGTCACTGATCACTCCTGGTCAAACATCTTCATACGCTTTGCAAGATAATAATCTCGCTTTGCAGTCTGCGCTTCAATCTTCATTTGAAGATATTGTGCACGCAGCCCCTGAAGTTCTTCCTTGCCTTCAGTTTCGCTTTTCAGAAGCTGGGAGAGTTGTTGTCGGCAGTCAGAATTGCCTGCACTTCTCTTCTTGGTTGAAATCTCCACTGACTGACTGCGACACACTGATCCAGTTGAATCGTCGACTTCTTCAGGGGTGAAGGAACTACATGTAGGCTGCGTAACTGGCGGATCGGTAGGAGATGTGGTAGTTGATGACATCCCAAAAGGAAGCTTCTTATAACTCGGATTGTCTCTTCCAACAACATCCCAGCAGCTCTCCATTTCTTTCTTCTCCGGAAATGGGTCCTTCCCAGTTGAGGAGACATGGCTTTCCTTGGATTTGATATAAGTTGGTAATCTTGAGAGCAAGTTGTCCCACTTCTTCCGAAGTTTCTCCACTGTGAAATCATCGGGTTGTTGATCACTTTCAAGGGATTCACAGAAGTCCTTGTGAATTTGATCCCATGATTTCACCTTGTCCAACTTGTTTAGGCTGCCACATAGTTTGCCATTGATGACATCATAGTGATCTTTTATAAGACCAATCAACAGCAGTGTCTGGGAATCCGCAAACTTTTTCTGTACCATCGTAAGACGCAAAATTCAACAAATGCTTGCTTACGTTTAATCAGTCTAGACTTATAAAGGACAAGAATCGATATGCGCTCAACTCCGTTCGCTTCAATGTTCACTTCATTGCATTTGGCTGTACGTTCGATACCTAAGCGAATCGCATCACTTCACATGTCAATACACTTGTAACTGTGCGACTAACAGCTATCGGCAGTAGCACACCACACACTCTGACGATGGATAGTCTTTTCTTTTACAATAATTTGGCTGACATATTTGACATCGAATCACCTGTGATCAGCAACGCCTGCTTACGACCTGAGATGCAGGATTCTGTGTTTACCGAAGAATTTCGCTTCAGCAAATCCAGTGCTGGAATTTTGATTTCCATACTAACCCCACATCTTCAATCTGCCCGTTTTGAAGTTCCCGAGGCCGCTTTAACAACTTTATTATTGGAATCTTCGAGGCGTTGGCAATTGCTCCAAAACTACAGTTTTTCGTAGAGTGTGGCGAGTAATTGATGCCATCACCTCCCCAACTATTCTCAATGAGTAGATTAGATGGCCGAATGATCAGAATGAAAGAAATTTTCATTTGAACTATTTTGCGACGAAGTACCAGTTGCCTAATGTGATGGGAGTAGTGGATGGAACTCACATTCCCATTTATTCGCCAAAGTCCAATCCTTTTGAGGCCTCTTATGTCAATAGGAAGGGGTTTCACTCACTGAACGCTCAAATCGTTTGTGGTGCGAATTATTCCATCCTTCATGCTGATATAACGAATGTTGGTTCCACACATGATGCTCGCGTCTGGAGTGACTCCAAAGTTCCTCATCTCATTCAGCAAAGTGGATCATCCTTGCTCGGTGATAGCGCATATCCGTGTAGGTGGTATTTGTTGACTCCATATGATGCCAGAATGAGCAGCAATCTGAATGAACGTCAACGATTTTTTCAACGTCGTCCTGTTGCTGCTCGACAAAATGTTGAGCAAACTATTGGAATATTGAAACAGCGCTTCAATGTTTTGTTAAAATCTTCCAGATTTAATCTGGAAAAAGTCCCGAAGGTCTTCATGGCTTGTTGTGTCCTTCACAACATGTGTCGCCATTTCAATTTGCCTTTGCAAGAATCACAGCAGAGTAATGTGTCGAGTGTGGAACTAAATGGTGATGACAATTTCCAACACAATTTAATCGGAAATTCTGTTCGCCAAGCATACATAAATAAATATTTGTTATGAACATAACAGTTTTCTGCATTCTAAATGTTGAAATTCGAAATTTGGGCTACTGTGCATGTGGGGTGATATCGGGGTGAAACTTATAGGGACGAAACAAACCCAGCTGGCTATTTCAGGCGCTCTTTAGTAAGCGACACCTCATAACTGTACGTGTATAATTCTTCACATCGTGTAAATGACGTATAATCTCTGTAACAACCAGAGAACAACCCTCAGATCATTTACACTTTTACAAAAAAATCATGGAACAATTACGTTGGGTTAGCTATATGCTAGGATTTCAAACTTAAGAAATTCACTTATCCTTATAGAAACTTACCATAAGTGAAACTGGATCTTAAGCCATAAGTCGATTTCATAAGTTAAGATTTTCAAGCTCGGAAGGTAAGTAAAAAATGTAAGATGAAACTGGCCGTAAGAAAAATCTTATGTGATAAGTGAAATAGGGCCCAAGTCTGTTCTCTTAACAGAAACTCGGTGCATGTTGAATCGTTGATGGTTACTTCGGCTACACACTAAGGCGCCGATCTATTTCAATGCTGTTTGATCTAAATCTGAACAAGAGACGAATTAGAGAAAAATGCAATAGTTGTAGATTTGTTTCTATCGCAATTTACTTTATCTAAGGACAATAACCGTGAACCTTTACAAAGCAGACTGACAAGGAGCCGGTACCTAGCAATTTTTTGTTTCTATCGCAATTTACTTTATCTAAGGACAATAACCGTGAACCTTTACAAAGTAGACTGACAAGGAGCCGGTACCTAGCCATTGTCAGTCACTCACAGGAAGCCGCCATTCCCTAGGTACTGTTAGTATTACTCATGACAACGCCTGTCCACTGCGCATAATGCTGTTTTTAATGTGCATGTCCGTCCAAACCCTTTAGTAGGCCCTACTGTTGGAGTTCTCTGATTAGATGTCGATGGCAACTTCTTCGCAACGTTCATCGTCCATGCCTCAAGAATCGGAAATTTTCTGGACATAGCATAATTGAGGCGAAGATACCATAGCAGTATATTTTCAAACGTCATGCAGGTATATAGTTAAATTTTCTGCTCATCTGGTATAAAAAGCGCTCAAATTTTCGCAGCATCCACTTCTTTAGAATGCGTTTTCGAAATTGTTTAATCGCAGGTAAGAACCGTCAGTAAGTTTTGTAAGTTGAGAGTGTTTCCATTTAACGTATAGCTCGTTGCTTAATTTAGTCTTTTCGGGTGATCTTGAGCTTTGACCAGTTGTAGTAAACCACCAGCTTTTCAAGGATACCTTGAACAACTGATTGGCATTGTAATTACATTCTTTAAACAAGTCGAAAAAACGTGTTATACTACACCAATTAGGGATGTTGCATCGTCAGCTGAATATCAAAAATGTCAGCAAAACTTATGGGAAGTGTAAATCTCCATTTGTGTTAAGCATTTCAGGCATCGAGCGACTTTACAAATAGACTTCGTGAATTTCAAAGCATATCGGACAGCAAAATTCAATCTAATCTGAATATCATTTGTTTCGTCTATATGAATTAAAACATTATTTGAAATCGAGTGTTCCGAGAATTTCTTTCGCAAGTACGGACACGTGGAGGCTTTAATTACTCGTAGATTAGCCGTTCATTACTCTTTTTTGGAGCTACCGGCAACTTCTTAAACACAGTCTTGAAAGCTTCATGTCTGGTTATTTGACAAGTAATCACCGTTGCATTCAGTAGTAGACTATACACAACATCCACACAAGCTCACTTAATAGATACTAAAAGCTACTGCTGCAATTATTATTTTTGGCGAACCGGTTGCAAGAAGACGCTACGGTTTACGATAAATATGAAGCTTTGACGAACTGCTAATTAGCTGTCAACTGCTAACAACATGCTAATTAGTTGTCCCTAGTTTGCTCTCTTCATCGTGTAGAGAATTTAGTTTATTAGACAGCATAGCAGAGTTTCTACAGAAACTGGAAAACCATTTTCCAGGACATTTCCAGGATTTCCAGGATAAATTCAAAGAAATTCCAGGATTCATGATTAGGTCTCGGATTTATATCGGGGAGACAGCTACCCCCTATTTTGACTACGCTGGTTCGAATGGTTTTTTGTCTAGTTTTTTTTGTCTATCAACGGTTGCTAGGGAACCCTTTTTTGCATAATTAAAGGTATTTTCAAAACTCAGTTGAGGAAACTTAGCACTGTTTCCAAATCATTTCCGATCGCGACATTTTTCACGTTGATTGATTGTTTGGAGCAGCTTACAGATGCTTCAGCAACAAAAACGAAATACGTGAAATTTACGAGAAACGTCAACTTATGTGGAAAAATTATTATCCTAGCCCTATTAATACGTAAACCATCAAACAAAAATCATGCTGAAAAGGGATGTGCAGCGCTTTAGCAACTGCTTTGGAAATTATTAGAAATGAATATGCCACGAAGATGTCCGTCAGATCAGAATTGGCACCCTCTCCTAGATTAACAAGCTTGCTATTTGATTAACAAAATCAGAATCACTAAACACACGTAAGTTTCCTCGATAGGATTCGATTCATACATCCCATACACTCAAAATATTAGTGTGTTACATCTAACATGAGAACATGGAAAACGAGTCTGCTGCTAAATATCAAAATTTTGTTTAACCAGAATTATCGTAAAATCTTTTTAAATGCTAAAACAGCATTATGAAAAATCTTTTGTTTGTGAGGTTAAATCATCCCCAAGAACAATGTTTTGTACATATGAATGTAAATAATAATACGCATGAATTTACTTGAAACAATTGTTACATTTTCTTATTATCATTAGCGACAAAAACAAAAAATGGAAACAAGTGTATCTCCCATTTACCATGGGAATAAACAATCAGAAATGTCAGGGACGAGGACCACAACTGCATAAAGACCTTGGAATATCAACGTGGATCATCGGTTGACCACTCGGTCGTTGCTTGACGTGTTGTTTCTCTGTCCGGATAGTGTTGCCTTCTTCTTGGTTTTGCTGGTTTGAAGTGGCTTTGGATATTAGTGTTTCATGTCATTGGAATCCTCTGGTAACGTTCGTCTCGTTGGTGTTTTTGCTTTTTGCATATTATTCCCGTGCTGCTCAGTATTTTGAGTCGAGTATTCTGTCGTCGGAATTGTGTTCATTATCGGTTCTGTGCATTCGGTGCAGCGATTATTCGTTGTGTAGAGTGTTCTATTTTCGTCTTTGGAATACCAACGCCATAGATATCTATAATTCTCGCAGCAGTAGTGCTTCTATATCCTTGCTTGCTTCATCGATTGGTATTGTCAATCGCAATCACAATCAGCTGTTCAGAATTGGCATTTGGGAACCAGTCACGTCCAATTTTTCTGCGGATATCGATTTTTGTCACGTGACATTGCCCATTTCAGTCAATATACGCAAACTTTCTATCTTGCGTCATCGGTGGTTGGAATTCCCAAGCAAAACACAAAGCATTTATTGAACGCAGTATCTCTACATGTACAATGCCTGAGACACGAAAAACCAGTACAGATGAAGGTCGTATTCGCGAGGTTATACGCGATGAAATTAAAAACGCATTTCATTCCGAAATGGCAACTATCATGAATGAGTTTGAAGCGAAAATGAACGAGTTTAAACGAGAAATCAAAAACGAATTCACAGCTATGATAAAAACTGTTATAAATGCTGAAATGTACACAGTCAACGAGAAGCTTAGAAAGTATGATGAGGAATTGTCACTAATCAAAGGTCCTCTTGTGATGATTGAGAAAGACAAATTGTATGAAAAACGCAAACAATTATCAACGAATTTTGTGATAAGTGGCCTCATTGAGCCTGAAAATGAGACACCTGAAAACTTGGAGCATAAAGTTAGTAACTTGTTGAATGAGCTAGATGCTTCCACTGAAATGTCATCGTGCTCCCGTGTTGGCGAGGTGTTTGACCCGTCCCGGTCACGTATCATAAAAGTAGTTATGAAGAACACCAGAGAGAGAGAAATAAAGTTCTCAATTGTGCAAAACATCTAAGGCAGTTACCTACCTATAGAAATGTTTATATTAACCCTGACAGATGCGCGATTGATCGTAAGGAACACAATCGTTTGCGTAGTGTTACCAGTCTTTTAAAAGCAAACCACCCTGAGAAGAAAATCGTTCTGTATAAAGGAAAAGTTCTTGTCGACGGTGAGGTAACAGACTACGAAAAACCTTTGATGCACATTTTTCCTGAGCTTTGACTGAATTACAAATTTCCTAAATCTCCTAAGAATGCAAACGTTGAAGTTGAGAAATATTTTTTTCTTCCTTATTGTACCATTAATTGTAGGTCTATTGTTAATAAAGTTGACAAATTTTCGCTCTTTTTATGTGATTACCGTCCTAACATTGTATGTCTGACAGAAACATGGCTTGACGATTCATTTGGTTTAAATTTCGTATCTTTTCCTGGTTATACGACCCATCGTGCTGATCGAGATACCTCCAAGAAAGGAGGTGGTTTGTGTTGTATCGTAAGCAATTTTTTCAGATCAGAGACTCTTGAATATTTTGTTAAATCTAATGAATTTGAGATGCTGATTGTTCGCGTTAAATACAAAGAGTTTCATGGCATCATTGTCAATTTATACTTTCCCCACGGCAGTTCTTTGAATTTAAATCAGTTTAATTCTGTCTGTAATCATATCATCAATTCAGTTGATTGTCATTTAAAAAGTTTTCCGCTATGCAAAGTTGTCTTTCTTGGAGACTTTAATCATTTTAAAACAGACATTTTTCTATCTAGTTTTTGTCTGCGAAATCTTGTACAACAACCAACACGCAAAAATGCTATCTTAGACTTGATATTGATTCCTGAAGAACATGTACAGTTTTATTTGTCATGCATTATTCTTCCTCCTTTGAGTACTAGTGACCATAACATTGTCTTACTGAAATCTAAATGTACCTTGGTCTCTGATGATTATTTTGTTAAAGTCTATGATTTCCGTGAATCGAACTTGTTACCTGCTTTGAAATATCTTTCTTCCGTTGATTGGAGTTGTAATCTCCTTAATTGTGATCTTGATCAAATGTGTCATCTTTTTTATTTTTATCTCGAAGCCAGTCTTAACATGTTGCCTATAGATTATGTAAATCGGTCAATAAAAGACCCACCGTGGATGACAAATGTGGTTAAGGTCCTAATCAATAAACGTTATAAAGCATACAGGAGTAAAGATTGGCATCTGTACCATCATTACAAGGAGAAAGTGAAAACTGCTATTTATGAAGCCAAAAAAGGTTGGGGAAATCGTATGTTGACAGAAGGAAAATCGGTATGGGATGTATACAAATGGGTGAAAGGAGATCAGAATGCAATGAGTAATTGGTTACCAAACTGTGATCCTGACAAATCTGTTGATTGTATTCTTGAAGACATTAGAAAAACTCTACATTCAAGTTTTGTTACGCAGACTGCTTCCTCCTCAACATTTCGTCCGTATCCATTTACTGTTCCATTTCAAGTAAACGAGGCTGAACTCAATGATCTATTACAACATGTCAATCCGAAAAAATCCCCTGGTTCAGACGATATTCCATCTAAGGTTTGTGCCTTGTTTGCCACTCACCTTGCTGAGCCACTCACCATCATCTTCAATTCTTGCCTACAACATGCAGATTTACCTAAGAAATGGAAAATAGCCTATGTGACTCCTTTACCAAAAAGTGCTCCACCAACTTTAGACTCTTTGAGACCGATATCCTTGCTCCCAATGCCGGCCAGGTTATTTGAAAAATGTTTGTTGAAGCGTACGAAACATGAATTTCTCACTAAATTTGACAATAGTCAGTTTGCTTACAGACCACGCAGTTCCACTGTTTGTGCTCTCATCGCCTTGGAAGACTATCTGACAACACACCTCGATGATCCCGAAGTACTCGCATGCCATATCATGTCCATCGATCTTCTCAAAGGCTTTGACCGAATACCGCATGACCTTTTGATTGCAAAAATGATAAATGATGAGTTTAATGGTTTTACCATCACTTTTACTCAGAATTATATAACAGACAGAAAATTTAAAGTGAAATGGAAAGGAATATCAAGTTCCTCATCTGACGTTCCTAGTGGTATTCCGCAGGGATCATCATTTGGTCCAATTCTTTTTGGTTACTTCATAGCGGATCTGTTTTTGCCTTCTCACGACTCTTTACTTCTGAAATACGCCGATGACATCATTGCTGCAGATGTAATACGAAAAAAGGACTCAACATCGAACCTGTTTTCAGTCCATGATGAAATTATAAAATGGACTTTTCAGAACGGCATGAGTGTTAAAGAAGAGAAGTGCCAACAAAAGATTGTTCAGAGAGTTGCATCTATATCTACGTCTCCGTTTACGGTATCCAATATTCCAATGGAAGAGGATATGAGAATTCTGGGTGTCCTTTTAGATCGTAACATGAAATGGAAATTGCATATACAGCAAATTTGCAAAAGAGCGTCGTCAAGGTTGTATATTCTCCGACAATTGCGTGACTATCTTCCTCCTTCAGAACTCACTGTTGTTTATCAGAACTGTATACGAGGTCTACTGGAATATGGAGCTCCTCTGTTTGTTGACTTGCCGAGAACGTTGGTCGATAAGTTGGAGCAAATTCAAAACCGAGCCCACTTTATTATATGCAATGCTCATCATTGTGAATGTGCTAAATTCACTCCTCTCGAGTACAGGCGAAAAATTATTGGTTTTAAGCTATTTCAGAAAATCATGGCGAACATTGATCATCCATTATATCATCTGATTCCATCCGTATTACCTTACTCTGGAAAGCTTCGTCTCCCAATATCAAAGTCAGCTCAGCGTAGCAGATTATTCATCTCAAGCATGACGAGACTTTATAACTCTGACTTCTGTCTGTGAATTTTCCTTCGACACATTATCTTTGTTAAGTTTGCTTTTTCTTGGTATAATCATACTTTGTACTAGCCCCACGATTCTCAGTATTGGGGTGTGTGATATCTGAAAATATGCGTCTTTATTATTATTATAGCTGATTAAGAAGCTCATCGATCAGAATGCATGAAGTTTGGTGATTGGAGCAACAGAGTAGATGCATGTGCTGACTACTGGTTTCACCTTAGCATCATTTATCTACATAATTTTTCACTTCATAAGTTCGAATTTTTGTAAAAATCGAGATGAACAGGCTAAAGAAAACCTAGTGGATATGTAAAGCGGACATAAAACTAAGGGATTATGTATATATTTCCTCATTATGTACTAAGATGCAAGGACACCTACAATGTGATAACCGATGAGAAAGGGTTAATTGATTGTAAACTAAATTAGCTGTTGATAATGCATGCTATTTCAAAATTAAAATCAAGAAAAAGGAAATAAAGCCGCAATTTCGCTGCTTTTAAAGCAGCAGCCCTGTTGTTCAGTTCGTTAATTTGGTCTTGCAACTTTGAACTTTCATGTTCGATGGATTGCAGTTCGATATCCATTTCATTTTTCCGCTTCTTCGCTTCCTTCTCTTGATTGTTTTTCTCACGTCGCTCAATCAAGTGGAGTTGGCGACGTTTTGAGGCATATCAGACGGACTCAACCATTTCCATCGTAACTGGAATTTGGAGAACACCATTATTCACAGCATCGTAAACGACGCGCTGAGCAATTACTGATGTTTCACTCATGTTTTCCATAAGTAAGTCTTTGTTTATACTACTGAATCCTGACTCGACTGCGGCCTGTCCATGGAAAAGAATCAACAACAATCGAACAATCATCCATAAACTTCCCCAATTTTGATTCGCTTTGATGAGATCTACATACAGATCATCAAGCCGTTCCTCATTCAAGTCAAAACGCTCCAGTCGAGTCCGGATATTTGAATTCGATATGAAGTGGGCATATTGACTCTTTGCGGAGTCAGCCTCAGATGCAGAAATGAGCCTTTTGTCCAGAAATGAGTTGAGAACAATGTCAAATCGTTTTTCACAAACAAGTCTAGTATTATCACTGATAGTGAATGGAGACAAAGCCGATGCTCCTCGGATTAGCGGATGTTGAGGAGGACTACGTTCAAGGATCTTCTCTGCGACACCTCGAATAAATGACTGACACTCACGGTAGAAGTTGAGCTTTTCCATAGGCTCTGGATTCGGAGGAATCGCGCGTTTTGCTCCAAAACCGATGTCTGTCTGCGTAGCCATTTTCAAGTTTTCATCACTGTTCAAATCGAGAGCCTTGAGTTTCGCAAAATTTGTTCCGACTTCATCCAGCACTTCTGCTTTGACGAATCTCTTCAGGACGCCATTCAGCAACGAAAGCAAGTATGAATACAAAAAAGGGAACATGGGTCTGTCGTTTTGAAATCTGCAAAGAAATGGTTCAAAATCATCTGTAATTGTACGGAAGAAATGAAGTTTCGCTTCTGTAAAGGAGTCAGACTAGAGGCTGTTTTTTGAACAGTGTCAAATACGTGAATATTTGGTTTCGGCTTTACCAGTGTACAGAATTTTTTCACATGTGAAAATATCTCTATAGCACTTTGACATGCTCCTCTATTCTCGGTCCAACGTGTGGTACAAAATTTCTTTGGAAAGGTATTCGAACCAGTGATCTTTGTATACTCCGCTCTTCGTGCTGGACTTCGCTTCCAGAGTTCATAGATAGCCCTTAAAAACGCTTCCACTCTCCAATCGGAAATTTTGTGTCCATGCTTTAAAGCGCCACTGACGACATGAAGACTGCAGACACCTGTTTCCAACAAAGATTTGTCAAATTTCGCCTCGAATTCCTTGAGAAAGTCCCGCATGAATGACAAATTCCGGACCGTCCGTGCTGATTTGCACAAGGGATTTTAAATCCACACCTGACGTACCTTCAACAATACTTTTCATGAGATCCCTTGATCTACTATGACCCAAAAAGATCGACGTCAAGTATTCTGATTTCACGTGATTGGAAACGTCATCAAAATAGCGCATCCACAACGTATCCAAACATTTTTGATATCGCATGGAAATCAGACTAGCAACATTCTTTTCAAAACCACACAATTTGTTTTCCAATCAACATGCATTTTTACAAGTGAGATCGATGTCACAGATCATATATGCTTGGCTACAAATAAGCTTTTTCCAGGCTTTCCAGGTGCCGGTTTCGTTTTCCAGGACTTTTCCAGGCTTTCCAGGACCTGTAGTAACCCTGCATAGGTTCATTTAAATGTACGAATTATAAGATTTCTATTTTTCACAGGACCACGTACATTTTTTCGTAGCTAGTTCACTTTTTAAATCTTCTTGCAGATTTTTGCACTGCAACCACTGGTTAGCATTTGGTCCTCAGGGGAAAGTGAACAGTGTGCACTGTGAAGTGTGCAGTGGGGGAGGGGGGAGTTCTAAACACTGTCATGCTATGGTTCCTCCATCTTTTCTGACTCAATTCATTCCTGAAAGAAAGTAAATAAATCTTACCTGTTTAGCCTCAACCGCCTGAGAGTAGACTTGTGAAAATGATAATTCAGTGATTGACACATCATCAACAATTAATCGAAAATCCTTTGCCCGGTCGACCAAAGCTTGCCGGATGAGTAACGAGACTTGTTGACGTTGTGTGATCAGTTGAGAAGCATTAAATTTTGCTACAACTGACTTCAGAACCTGAAAATAAATTTCAATTATGGTAAACTGCAATAAACTATGGCAAACTACAAGAAATAAAAATTATTCACAATTTACACCAGTTTTCAATTTTCGAAACCTAAATCAAGGTGAGCAGAATTCTCTAGAAACTGAGTTTCAATTTTGCCAGCATTCAATAGTATCCTTCAGTTTTATCTATTAACCTATCTCAGTTCATCATTTATAAATATACAATTAAATTTCAACGAGCATGTTCATGCAAGTTCAACAAGCGGAAGGCATTCGGTATCATGATTTGGATTTTTTGGGTAATACATGTATATTATGTTTACTGTTGAGGGAAGTTTACTAATACGTGCATAGCATAACTTACTAATACACGTACATAGCATAACCACAAATTCACAATGAGGCAGGAAGCAAGCACATGCAAACTATTGCGTAAATCAACGAGGAGCAATACTTCCGACAATTCAGTAGGATGCTACAGGATCATCGTCTTCAATGTATCGATTGATTAAATCATTATCCTTTGTGTGCATGCATTTCTCTTGTGATAAGTCGACATTAATGCTCTTGTCTGCCTGCTATTTTATATAAATTTGATGTACAGCAACTTATTCACTTTCTAAATCAAACTCTCAATCAATTGACATCTCAAATGATCATGCCTGTGAATAGAGGTCATATATCATCATTTCAATAAATGAGTTGTTTGTTAAGGCATGGTGACGACATACAGGGATGTGAAGGGGGTCCAAACCTATAAAGTGAAGAAATTGTAAATCCAACATGCACATATCTACAAAATCGGACAATGTGTGAATCGCGAAATTAAGATGTTTTATCCCACTGATTTCATGGAGACAAGTGTCTACTCAGCTCAAGCTATGTATTCACCTCACCTGAGTATTGTTCATCCTCAGCATAATAGCTAGGCATATTGTATGATCACTTTGATGCACTACATTTCTAGCAAAAACGCGAATAACTCTGCTTGTTATACAGCCTACAATATGAACTTCGAAATACAAAGACTTTGCTAAACGAGACAGACAAGGAAAGACTGAAGTAACTACTTCTATAAATGTAGAATAACTGAAAGTGATGCCCAAGCTACAATGAACACGGTGAGCAATAGTGTCACATCGAGTAACTGTGGGCTTCAGGGGAAAATTTCTAAACCATCACTCTGGATAATATTTTCTTAAATGTAACTTACCTCATTAGTAATAGAAGGCAAGACACGGTCATCATAATCAGTTCCAAGTTGTCGATACAGCTGAGGCAAAGTCGAAACTTCAGGGCGAGACAGAACACGAAGGGAGATGTTCACAGTTTGTAAATCTACAGTGAAAACTCAAACAATTTATTTTTCATGAAAACAAATTTTTATGTTAATAAATAAATAAAAACAGTGAAACATCGCAGTCAAACATTTAATACTTTGTTGAAACAATGAATTGCTTTTGCCTATGTCACGCTGTTTATGTAATCATTAGGGTGGATTTTTATGACCCAAAATTAAAAAAATGACTTTACATGTACTTTATACGAAGCATAACGATATGAAATGATAAAATACAACATTCTTCAGAAATGGAACGTAACTTTAATGCAAAACAAGTAGTCTTGATCAACATGGTTGATCAATGTACTTGCACTGTATGCAACAATAGAAAAATGAAGATACTTTCACACTAACGACATGCAAAGACTTCATACAGCTTCATCAAAATATAGGCCTACATATGCAAAGCAACCTACATACATGCTATCAAGATTTAACTGACGAGTTGAAGTCAAGTTTCATGCAGTATTGGATGATAGAGTCTAAACAATTCATATTTCGCCTAAACAGCAACTTCAGCAAAGAAAATGGACGTTCAATGCTCGCCAAAGTCGGCTGACAAGCTTGCAATTTTACATGCAACGCCGCTGAAATATCTATGCCAACGCACTCGACGATCGTGCTAAGATCGTTGTTACTCAATGGCTTTTTATAATATTAATGTTATCTTTTAAGTTAACTAGATCGTGCAGAAACTCAGCTGAATTAATGTCTAAGCTAGCACCTTTGATTATGGAATAATCCATCGTCAGAATTTAGGAATCTCGTTGAAACTTTTATGAAATTGTGTTAACCGTTAAGCCTCTCACGTTTTTCACAATCACTTCATCACCATCCCGTGAATTCATTATTTCTCTCACAATGTTACAAATAAAAAGCCGCTACTCTCAAATTGTATATTAACACAAAGTTCGTGTTGCATTAAAGTGAGGCACTAGGTATTGGCAGCTTTTAAGTTCGTGACTGGACAAACCTGGTAGAATAAAAAAATTGAATCACCTCTCGCATCTTCCAAAAAAGATCGTAAGTAATTTTGATGCAGTGAGATCCACGAACGGCTAATAAAAACCGTGGACTGATTTTCTTCCGTATAATTCCTGAACAGGTCACAAGCTGCGCCTCAAAAGCAGGATTTCGTTTATCAGAAAAATTCCAACAATGTTAGCAACTGTAATATTCCATAATCATTTCCTCCGTTATTAGTAGAAAACGAGGAGATGAACCCAGGAGTAGGCATGGTATAAAAGCAAGTTTGAAACTCGACTTAGCACACGCCAATTTATTACATTGGTTTCACGACTTACAGAACGCAGACTACGTTTAGAAGCATGCTAAATCCTGATCACTTCAGAGTTCAGATCTCTCGCTACACTCGAAATCGACGAATGATCTTCGGCAAGTGAGAATCAATCCCAAGCCATGGATAAAAAGAAGCAACAGGTATTGCTAATTATCAGTTTTCATTTTCACGGGCAATTCGTACTTGTAGAAAGCAAGTATTATGTCTGAATAGAATAAATTTCTGATAAAAATCTGATGCATTCGGCGTGACAGCTTCTCTGAAAATGGTTGGCAGTCAATCGAGAGCCCGACAATGACACCATGCAGTCTTCTCACTAGCTTCATATCGCATACTTTGCATTGCCAAATTGTTAGCTAAGCTATGAGAATATTTGCAGATGCATATTTAATCACAACTTAAAGATATAGGCAATGTATTTATTCATAATTGACTAGAGGCAGCAGTTTTAATTGATATAAGTAATGATCAAAAAAGCCTTGCTGCAATAAAATCACATCAATATTTTCGCCGGTAAGACACAGAAATGATAATGCAAAGAATCAAAAATCTAACACTGAGCTCAAGCATTGATATTTTAATCTATCTTTGATCTGGAGGAATTTTAGATGTAATAATGCTTCAACAGGCAAGACCTTTTACAAAGCTACTAAACTACTGCAACATATTAAGCTTATTGAATGTAAAGCTTTTAACTGTCGTTTTTCGTGTAGAAATCCTATAGGCCTATTTTATTATAAGGACTAATTTCATTTAACCGCAGCGGTCAATCAAGATTAAGACAGTTAACTGCAACAATTCCTGATTACACACACGTACTTCAACATTTGTAAGTATCTTGTAGCGCTATTAATACTTACCGGTGCTAAGCATGATTTACATAAAAAATTGCTCAATGACTTATTTTGAGATATAAACAAGTAAGTGATGAAAGAGCGTGGCACTTAAGATTTTTCAAAATCAAAGAAATTTTGGGAGCTACAAACGCGGCGTGGGTACTGAAAGTAAAGAATGAATGATTATTTTGTCATAATACACGAATGAAGCCTGTTAGCAATCTTATCATTTTTCTGAGCTACAAAACTAATTTTTCGAGCATGACTTTGATAGTTCGCAGAAAATTCGCAAATCCCTCATATAACTGTTCATTACAATCAGGATGCCATGATTATGAAGTGAAGTACAATTTCGAAAACATTCCGATGAATCATAAGCTTGAGTACATCAATTTGCAGTACACGAATCATTTACCTTTACTTCCGGTAGGAGATGTAATTTTTCTTGGTTTTGAGCGAATGTCATAGATTATCGGATATTGGAACCATGGCACTCTGAAATTTAAGTGAATTGAATTGACATGACACATGGATGCATTAACAGCCGATTAATTTTCAGGAATTTGAATTGGCAAATGTTCTTACCGAAAGTGCAATCCTTCAGCGTAGACGTCCGGTTGAACTCCACCAATTCGACTGAAAATAATAGAGCGATGTCCGCCCTCGACTGAAATAGAAATATCAACACTGATTTCCATTACATTCGATATTGATTCAAGTCAAATAAATCCAACAAAGCAATTTGCAAACAAAAAATGTCATTTTGACGAGTAAGAACTCAGCAACATTATTACTATGACAACTTAGTACCGCACTAGGGGACAGCCTTGATCGTAGATGTGGAAGTACTGCGTGTTGGTTGATGTTGATTCATACACTAATCCTAAAACAGAAAAAGTCTTCATCCACTTGTATTGTCAAAATAAAACACTACTGTAAGCTATGATGACATTTTCAGAGACCGTTCGCCTGTTTATGTCAGTGGAACACACATAATTATGGAGCAGCAAGCTGCAATGCCCTTCATAGAGGTTATGAGTGAACTAATAGGCATGAATATCTGCTGCCATGCAAGATGAAGTTGATGCGTTTCTTAGTGGCAACTTTTTAAGACAACATAGTGGCAACCACTGTGCAACCATAATTGAAGTGATGTTGAGGGCATTATTGCTAGAGGAACATAGGAACTGTTAAATATATGAAGTAACTATAAAGTATGCTAAAAGAGCAAGGCAAAGTTACAAAATATCATGTAAATATCAAAAGCTAATACGTTTTGCACAATGAAGTCTGTAGAACAGTGGAAGATGAACTTGATTTTGCCTAACTGATTTCGTGTGAGCTTCTTAACAAAGAAGATTCAAGGGCATCCTCAAAAATAAACGCCAAGCTTAGTCAAATGAAATTTCAATGTGATGTGTTTTCATTTTGTCGCCTCGTCTGTTTGCCTTGTACATGTTCTCATCACTGAGTTATGGCTAAGCAGCAATTTCACAATTTTTGATTTGCTGATCATCAAAATCGATGAACTAGGAAAACATCGGTGATATCGTAAAGTTATCACAAAATCATGACTCTTTTGACTGAAAATGCAATATTCTCGCTATTTCATCAAAAATGTTCATGTTCGGTATCTTCAGAATCCTCGTGATGCAAGGAATGCGAATATTAGCATTATTCAAATCAGCTCAATAGGGGGCCTAGTTCTTTTTCAAACTTTTTCTACATTTTTTTCTCATAGCCGCAAAAGTGCACAAACACCATGTATGGAGGCCACATTCGACTTGCGAGCTTGCTTGCCTCCCTGAAGTAATATTTCTATGTTTGCTTGACTTCTATGTTGATTGTACTGTAATGCCATGTAATGCTAATTCCTAGTTTTTTTGCCTATCTCTCTATGGCTCATCCTGGTGTTTATGTCTAAATTCCAAATGTCTAGTTGTTGCCCTTCGAAATAGTTTGCTTCTTGTCGCCTCCATAGTAAGTTTGGTAAGTAACTTGGAATTGTAATATGTTTTAATGTGAATCTGTACATATGTTTGATTCTCTTGCAGATACCGCCAAATAGTAAAGTTGTTTTCGGCAAAAGAGTAGTTTTCGTGGCGCGTTTATGCCATGCAAGGTGAACAAAGGTTCAAAACAATTAGCGAAGGCATGTCTTTGTTCTCTCAAAGTGACTGCCGATTGTTTACCTTACATGGCGCTTGTGCACTTTTGCGGTTATGAGAAAAAGTATTGAAGAAGTTTGAGAAAGAACTATTGAACTGATTTGAATAATGCGTATAATTCATATACTCGTATAATATATATTATATAAATATAATAATAATTCGTATTCCTTACATTACAAGGATTCTGAAGATACCAAACATGAACATTTTGATGAAATAGTGAGAATATTACATTTTCAGTCAAAAGAGTCATGATTTTGTAATAACTTTACGATATCACCGATGTTTTCCTAGTTCATCGATTTTGATGATCAGTATATCAAAAGAAAGCGCAGAACATGCTAGTTCTCCCCGTGCCTGATTAATTATCATACTCACATGTTTTATTATAGAAAAATCGAAATTTGTAAATCGAGTGATATTCACATTTTGAACACTGCTCAGCAAATACAATAACGGATGCAAGTCTATCATAGTTCATTTTAAAGCTGAGAATGAAAGCTCTAGAATGATGCATGACACGGTGTTGTGCAAAACGATTGGAAAGCATCAGAATCGATTGAATTTCAGCACAATTTAGGTGGTCCGTTTTTTTATTATCGGGTACATGACAAGATTTTCCAATACAGAGCGACTTCTGCTCATGACTCTACATTCGTGCGGACGTCACTCTATCCGCTGATAATGTAAATCCAGTAGATGCAGAGTCTTTGTATTTTTGTGCGAGTGTTCGATCTGACTTCTGCTTCAATCCAGCTTTGGGGTTCGAAGATAAAATTCTTAAGCGCTTCATTTTCACATGACATGGATTCAACACTTTATTCTTTTTTCGATTCCTATTGAAAATAAAAGAAAATTTGAGATCCATGGATTAGGTTCGTTATAAAAGTTTTCGTTGTAGCGAGTCTCGACTGCATTTTGTTCTGCCCATGTTGGGCTTGATATTTGTCCTTTAGTTATGCATTGTAAATACATGTTATCCAAGGCCTGTTGACAAATATATACTCAGTGACAAAAAGAATGAAACAAGTCCTGATATGAATACTTATGACTTAAACTTGGTTGTACTGTACGTTTGTTTGTTGTTTGTAAAAGGAGAACTCGAATGCTTTACTCAAAAACATTTAATTTGATACTCATGATCTTATCAACTTAAGTTAGAAACGGGTGTGACCACCGCGAGCATCCAAACAGGCATCGATGCGTGAGGGCATGGATGAGCACAGTCGCTGGATGAATGCCAGGTCTAAGAGGTTCCACTCCTCGATTAGTATGTCGGCCAACATCTTCAAAGACACTGGTGGGTGGTTGTACCTCTCCCTCACTCTGCGACCAAGTTCATCCCAGCAGTGCTCGATGGGGGAGAGGTCGGGAGAACGTGAGGGCCATTCCAAGGTTGGGATTCCACTGCTTGCTATCCTGTTAGAGACCACTGAAGCGTGATGGGGCCTTGCGTTGTCATCCTGAAAAGTCAATTGATTCGATGTCACTGCTGGAACCACGACCGGTGTCACGATCTCGTCGGCATATCGCTGTCCTGTCAATGTTCCTTTCACTATGATTGCTGGTGTTTTTCCATTGTGCCAGATACCGGCCCAAACCATGACACTACTGCCGCCGTACCGGTCGTGTTCTTTGACGCAACAGGGAGCAAATCGTTCACTTGGCAAGCGATGAACACGGATCCGACCATCGTTGAAATCGAGAGTAAACCTCGATTCATCAGTCCAGAGCACACGTTCCCACTGACTGTCACTCCACGACTGATGACCTTGACACCACGGCACTCGTCTCCTTCGATGTTCCAGGCTCAGCGGAATTCTCACAGCGGGTCGTCGAGACTGTATACCAGCTTCTCGCAATCTTCGATATGCAGTTCGAACGCTACAGGCAACGTTCCCAGCAACCTTCCAGTACACAATTAGCTTCGGGACGGACACAGCAGCTAAAACTAAGCGTGCATCTGTCCGCATGGATGATACCCTTGGTCTTCCTGATCCGTTCTTCTTTTCCACATTTCCTTCTGCTTTCCAACGACACCACCACCTCCATACAACGACCCTTGAAATTTTCAATTCTTTCGCAACAGTTGTAGAACTTTGCCCACAACGCATCATCCCAATTGCCATTCCTCTGGTAAAGTTATCGTGCGCCATTTCATAAGTCAAATCTGGTCAGCAGTAGGTGGTGATTCTGTTCAACTTCTAGCTGTTACTGTGATCAATATCAAATATTGAAATTTGATGGTCCTATATCATTTCCCTTATCATATGGAGTTCAATGGTGATACATAGAAAGCGAGATATCATCTCAAACCATAGAAAAAAATGAAACAAACTTCCATTCAAGTCAATGATAGTTGGTTTCATTATTTATGTCAGTGAGTATATCATCATCTTATCAGAGCGATCGATAAGATCACAGTGGTCGATTACATAACAATGGATGTAATTCACACTACACTTATCGATATTATCGTGAGGTAGTGGTATCTCTTAACATCGTTTACATGCACACCAGGGACTGCAATTGGCCCCCGAGTGGATTTACGGAAACCAAAAAAAAAGAAAACAGCGCATGAATTGTTTTGCACTGCACCGGTACTTGCGCTTCATGGTTTATATTGAAGTTCCTGGTTGCCTGAACCTTAGCACTAGACCCTTAAAAGTGACCCTTGGCATCGAAACCTGATAGAAAACTACAGTCTCATTAATGAATGGGCCTATTTCCTCATTAATTCTGCTTTTATTTCACTATGTAGCACTAATAAGACCCTGAGATATTGCAGTTCACATCTAATCCTTTACATCTCCATCCTCAATGCACTCCACCTAGACCAACGGTTGATGTGATCAAAATGTTTCATAGCCAACTTCTTGGTCGAGGAAAATATACTATTTTCGATTAGGAGGGTAAAAAATCTATTTCAAAATGTCTCATGACTTTTATTGATGATGTGACATAATAGAATTTGATTTGATTGTACTGTATTATATTAATGTGAGGACTACTAATAAATACCAGTAACTTTGTAGTAAAACAGAAAAATAATTATGCAATAGTACTGTAAATTTGATACCTAATTTACTGATAAGACTGTCATTGTCAATACTGTGTGAAAACTTTTGAAAATCTGTGCTGCTGAGCGAGTCATAGATAATATTTATCAATGGTGTAGTCTGATTGCAGTGTATAGATATTAGCTGATGTAGCTACGACAACTCGAGAAAGCAGAAATAGAGGAAAATATAGTCTTCAAAGCATAGAAACATGACTGGAGGGAGAATTATGGGAGGAAAGGAGAGAAGAAAAACCAGGAAAAAGGCTGTGCTCAATGTTTCCTATTACTATTGCGTCTGTCGCGATTCTTCTACTTCACAGTTTCCGCTTCTTCTGCTTCAGTTACATTCACTTCTGATTGTGTATTTTGCTTAAGTGTCATTCGTGAGCAGTCCGGAGCACATTCAATGCAACCCTTTAAATTTCCAAAAAAACTAAAATCCACGCATGCCAGCCAAGTTGGAATGCAGAGCGCTAAAATTTTCCCTCAGCGCCAGACCGCCCACTTCTGTGTAGGCCTATTTATAACCAAATTGGTCGTGATTTCTAAAGTCTCAACACAAGCACATGTTTTGCATGACAATTTTGACATGTTTATTCAATTCATTAACTTTGCTTAACTGACCAAGAAATGAAATTAAATATTAGTCTATTACTCGTACTTAGAAGAAACGGATTTCAAATTTTTGATTTCTTAAGTTACAAGCGATTAACATAGCATCCACAAAATTCGGAAGCATCGAGAAATTCTTGCATTCAATAGATCTTTTGGAAATGGTCTAGCTTTTTATGAAAAGGTGAAATGAAAATGAGGTATTTATTCGTAATACATGTCTCTGTATCTAATCGTATGACGTAGTTTTAAAATGATGCAAGGTCATCGTCACACATACTAGCACTTCTATTAAAATGCACTGTCATTCACAACACATTTTTTCTAATCTGAAGCACAAAGTGCACTGATTTTAAACCTACTGCCTACATGAAAGAGTAGCAACATCTAGCACTTTTTCATGCAAGATAATAATAGAATTTTTCAGCGAAGATAATCCAGAACTTGATGCGGATGTAATTAACCCACATCAGGCCATCTTCGAAATCAACCTTCAAAGGTCATCATTTATAGAATAGCACTTAACCACTGTGCCACGACGACCACCACATGAAAATACGCTATTTTTAGCTGAAAAGTAAAGAATTGTATCACCGATTTTTGACGATTAAATGAAAAAATCGGCTTCCCAAAGTCAATGCAGTATCCTAAAGGAGGTCAAGTCACCACTTTTTGTTCTCAAAGCAATCATGTAACAGGCGATATTTTAGTCACGACTCACAACAATCTACACCACCATACACTTGTTGCACAATTGAATTGACAGCGGTTGCTGAATAGATAGATTCCGAGATAAGATTAGAAATTCAAATTTAATTTTTGAATTTTGAAAAGTACGAATTGGCCAATTCTAATTCCTATTTTGAAACATTTGCCGTAGTTGTCTGATACAGAAAAAGTCAAGCTTCGAAAATTTCATTGGTGTCTTTCCTAGATTGATAATAAAATTTAGAATTGAAAGCAAGATTTTTCTTTTAAACTAAGATTTCGATACTTGCTATTCGATAATAATATATTTGCCATAGCATGTAGGTGATGATGATGATGACATGTATTGATTCGCGTATAACAGAGGCAAATCTGAAGCCCATGAAGGTCAACAAGAGCATGCAACTGTGAAGAAATGAAGTGAGGAAGGAGATCCGCATACATATACATGTAGCTTTCTACAGATGCACTCAAATAATCGAAATTAAAATTATTTTGTTTATGATCAGTTCAATGAACATAACACCTTATACAGTTGTAGCTGAAAAACTATAATCGGTCATTTAACTTTCATGATCGACTTTCTTACATCGATTATGTGAAACGTTTAGAACGTAGGCCAAAGTAATACTACAAAGATATAGCTTGCAAAAACAGTTTCCTATTTCTAAGCCAAAAAGTATAACTGTTGATAACTGTGGTGTGATTTGGCTGCATTTAATTTCAAAACTACTTTCCAATAATATTTTTATACATGAAAACAAATAATAACAACGAATTGGGATCTATTGATTTAGAGAACTTTGCTTAAGATTAAATGCAAGCATAATAACAGAATATGTTAATCAACAAGACATATCAAATCACTAAACATGTCGACTACTATAGGAGCTAACTGTTTGAATCTTTATCGAAATTCAGAATGATGAATCACCTTGAAGTCCTCCCAAACTTGGGAAAAGTCGTGGTGAACGGACTCGAAAGCTTGTCCGCTGAACAGCCCCAGTCCTTGCTCTCGGCAATCGCAAAATTCACCAACATGGCTAAATATGGCGTGCAATTTTGGCGTTACACTCAACTGTGAAGCCACCTAACTTTGCTTAGATTCTTCAATATGCTTCTGGTATTCTGGATTCAATGATCCAAAGCAGGAAAGAACAACAACTTTCGGAAAGCATTAACATACCTAAGGCAATGAAGAGGACAGATAGATTCCAGCGTGTCAACGTTTTCAAGAAGGGTCATGCAAGATTTCCGGCAAACGAGCCCACGTAATATGCCTTTCGGTCAAGATGATGAGTTTTTGGCAAACTGGTCACATCCATCCCATATTCCTTCAACAGTCCTTTAATCTTGTTGACTGCACCGAGTAAAAGATGCAGCTCTGGTGGTGGAGAAATGTAAATGATGGGTGGTCCTGAATCTGAACTTGAAGCGATGCGTGGATGGATTACATTAAAGAAATATTTTGCACAATTGAGCTTTTGATCGCCATCATGAAAACGAGTCTTTGATCTCTCCAACAGTCCGCTACCAAGAGTGCTCTGCTAGTGACCTATCAACTTTGCACTGAGTGCAAGCATGCATTGACCGTGGCTCATAATACCGAACATGATATTCCCCGATTTGGGATCACATGATAGAACATGCGATTTTGGTTTGCATGAATCCACAGTTTCTTCACTTTTTCGTATGATTCCTATATGTCAGGGACAATGGCAAGAATCATCAATCTAGGAAAGACATCAATGAAATTTTCGAAGCTTGACTTTTTAAGTATCAGACAACTACGGCAAATGTTTCAAAATAGGAATTAGAATTGGCCAATTCGTACTTTTCAAAATTCAAAAATTAAATTTGAATTTCTAATTTTAAGCTCTATCTCCGAAAGATATCGACGAAATTTGCAAGACTTGACTTTTGGTTTCAGGCAACAGCTAGAAAGGTTTTGACACAACAATTAGAAATGGCCATTTTGTGTTTTTCAAAATTCAAACTTGAATTTCCAAAATGTGCTATTATCTCGAAAAGATATCGGTCAAATATTTTTTAGCAAGCATAATTTTGGTTCTCTGCTCACACGAAGTATGTGGAAACAAAATTTGGAGATGGCCGTTTTTGGTCCACGAAAAATTGTTTCAGACGCACTGTGGGATGTACCTGCATGCTTATTTAGGTTGGTGTTGGATACGCTTTCAAATGTCCGTTGATTCTGATAGCAAAATGGCGGATAGAGCTGCCACGTAACACTTTTCACAGTGATCACGTGTTAATTTCTACACAACAGTAGACTTTAACTCGGGCACAACTTCATCCTTTGAGAAAAAATTGCCAGTTTTCATGGTTTTAAAAACCGAGCTAACTTTCATGTCAGGCGGCAAAAGCTTTAGTCCGGGAGCTAGCGTGAAGTTGTGCAGGGAACAAGGTAGTACATAAAACTTTCACATAGCATAGTACACCTCTAACCTACTGCAAAACTTCGCGTCTGCCGGATCAGATCATTTGCTTTTCAGAAATAGAGATGATAACAAAATCCTATGTATTTCCAATGGTAAAATTGTGACATTTAAGGTGTTGACTCCATTTTTTCGAATTTTTGCTCATAAAAGTTACACAAATTGGTATTTTGTTGAACTGGTTATTATAGAAATCATCTACAGATCATGATCTTTCAAGTGAGCTATCATTCAGTGACAGATGAGGAAGTAAAGTGTACAAACAGACACTTTTCGTTGGTGTAACTGCAAATTTTAACATAGAAATTTCAGGAAAATTGTTGATATACTTTAACGAAAAGTGTCTGTTTGTACACTTTACTTCCTCCTTTACAACCAAGCTCTAATGGGGCTGTAATTCTAAGTAAGTCCAAACCAGACATCATTCTCCTAAAATGCATACATAAATCGATCGTTATGAACTTTTTGCAACACACTGTCTTTAATTGGTATGTAGTCAGCTATTCCCATCATGTCTAAAGCATCGGATAACAAATCTTCTGTTATTCTGAAACTGCCGTTTTAAAATAAAACTGCCAATTAAAAAACTTGATTTATATGGAGAAAATAGTCGAGCAATTTGCCATGAAATTTTATGGCGATCGGTTATACAGTTGAGGAGAGGAGAACTACTCAAAAGCCAAAAACGTACCAAAGAAACATAAATGAAGTAGCGGGTACACAACAGAGATAATGCATGGTCTAGTAAAAAAAGATCCAGCATCTTTGAAACAGTGCCATGAATAATCAGAGGGACCCCTGGGTCGTTGGAGGGGATTTATGGATAATATAAATTGTAATGCCTTATGATCAGAGGGGTCTTGTGCAACGCATCATGAAGATATTTTGTCTTAAGACGAGACCATGTGTTACTTCATGAATATGTAATTCCATCTTAGCGGCCAACACACCTCAACCCCGACCCCCTTACCCCTCCTTTTTTTATTGCATTTTCTGGCGAATCTCAGAAATGCCCCAGATAGACGTAGAAAAATCCGAAATTCCGAATAAATCCGGAAAATTCTCTTCCCTGAATGCATGGAAGCTGGAATTCATAAAATATAAATCAACTGGGAAATTATGCATCGTGGTCAAGTTAAGTTGAATTTCACAATTTCGCTGTACGACTAACTTCATCGATATAGAGGCTTACCTGATGCCAGAATACCACCAACACAACACAAAAATCAACCTATTTCAGCGCTCATGGTACACTATACCCGGCCCTTAACATCGAGTCGACGTTCTACTTGACATTCAGCTTCAACCATATCCTAAAACATTCTATAGGCCCTATACATGCATCAATAAACAAAATGTCAAAAATGCTGGATGGAAATTTTAGCATTCCGACGCTGCATCACAATTACAATGGATTAACGAGATTCTATAAAAAATGCATTATCATATAGTTAATACGTAGCTTGCTGTGCATTCACGATGGATAATTGTATGAGAAATAGAGATATGTGTCGAAAACTCGAGCCGACGGCGAGAGTTTTTAAGCAGATATCTCTATTTTTACTGCAATTACCAGAAAGTGAACACACTAGCAAGCCATGTATTGACTTTGTTAAATACTTTTTAAAAATCTATGTAGCCTGCCAAAATCAGGAAAATTGAAGAGAAGACTGGAAATTTATAATAGCTATGAACCATGAACATCTACACAGCGGGGCTATTATGCTTTAGAGCGCACATGCAATTTGGCAAAGTTTAGAACGTTTTAGAAATCGGAAGTACAAACACATTCAAATCAAAACATCAAGTTGGAAAATTTTCATATCTATTGTGTTCTTTTACCGAAAAATAAATATGTTTTACCTGACACAGTAATGCACTGCTAAAAAGTATCTAACAATAATAAGCCAATTAAGAAATTGACTCAAAATACTGAAACAAAGAATTCAGAAAAAAATTATATGATTTCTTTTGAAAAGAATCTAGCTTTTGAAATTTTGCTGACAAACACAAAATTTTACTGACATTTTGCTGACAGAAAAATTTACTGACATTTACTGACCGCGGTCACCATGTGCTCATTATATGCAGTCAAGCATTAGTCCGGCAGCCAGAACGAGTTTCTGCAGGGAACGAGGCCGACAAGTGAGATTTTCACAGAATGATGTACACCCTATGCCTACTACGAATCGGCACGTCTGTTGAGTTCTAGTGAGTTCCTCTTCTTGTCAAACAGGATCAAAGAAAAACACATGTAAATCCAATGGGACGCAGATTGCAGTTTTTGGCTAAAATAAAATTTTGTATGTTTTCTCTGATTAAACAAAAAGTACTCAGCCCAGAGTCGTAATTTTTTATATGGAATGTCTTCAGGTCATTTCCTTTCATTTTCATGCACCCCTGACTATATAGCTAGGCGCATTTAGATTTGGCGAGCCTCTTGATGTCGACAAACACAACATTTTGAGCTACTTTATCCACATTCAACCATATTCTCACATACAGTGCTGTTTGGATGCATGATAAAAGCACATGCACATCATCATTCCATGCCAAAAATTATGACTCCGGGCTTAGTACTTTTCCTTTAATCAGAGAAAACATACAAAATTTCATTCTAACAAAAACTGCAATCCACGTCCCATTGGATTTACATGTGTTTTTCTTTGATCTTGTCTGACAAGAAGAGGAACTCACTAGAACTCGGCAGACGTGCCGATTCGTGGTAGGCATAGGGTGTGCAGCATTCTGTGAAAGTCTCACTTTCGGCCTCGTTCCCTGCAGAAACTCGTTCTGGCTGCCGGACTACATAGTCTGAAGAAAAAGTTCCTGGTGAATGGAACAAGTCGATAAAAGAAACGCTGCCAAAGGAAGGAGATCTAAGCATCTGCAGCATCTACCTCATCTTATCTCTGATAAACCACGTGTGCAAAGTGCTCCTACTGATCATCCTAGAGCGTCTAAAAGCTTCTGTCGAGCCATTCCTGGTAAAAGAACAAACAGGCTTCCGTAAAGACAGCAGTACTGTGCAACAGATCCTTGCTGACGGTCTGCTTCATCGATTTCTCTAAGTCTTTCGGTAACATTCGGCAAGACGCCATGTGAGCAACACTGAAATCAGACTGAGTGGATACTAAGATTATCCACATCTTGAAGAGCATGTACTACAGTGCCAAGGCTGCAGTTAGACTCGGCAATGAAACTGGCGACTGGTTCAGACAAGGATTCAAGACAGAATCGTCTTAGAATCACGATAAATTACGAGGAATGTGCAATGAAATCCGTCAGCGCATTGGCATGGACAGGTATGGCATTTAGGGCCGTAGCAGGTTTTGACAAAATATGGTGGAGTCACGCGATCAGCACAAGAACCACAATGCATGGTGCTGCAATCGTGTGTTTCCAGCGTGTTGATGTTTACTTCGAAAGCGTTGACGTTGACAATGACGGATAAGCGGCGTCTCCATGCCCTGGAGTGGCGGTGCTTCCGAAGAATTTTTGGTGTTGGATGGCTTTGCCGCATAACCAATTATGAAGTCCTAAGAGGAGAACCAAATTTACGGCTTGTGCAGATGATTAATAAGCGCAAACTGAGTCTGTTCGATCCCATCTGCCGCATGAAAGATCATTGCCCAGTGAAGATCGTGCTGTTTGATATCGCGAATGGCAGCAGTCGTAGAACCGATCCATGATGTGGTGGACAGACAGCATCAAAGGTTGGTGGCGGTGCGAACCTGACCTATGTGGTAGCTAGGATGACAGAAGAGACTAGCGAAAAAACCGAACGCGTAATTGAGGACACGAATGATTATACTTCCTCGCAAATCAAGCAAAGTGAGCAACATGATTTTTTAAGTGTTCACAACAATCTGTTTAGTTAGTGGTTCTAACCAGTGCATCAGATCTTTTTGGTGTAAGCAAATGAACGAGGTTCTTAGTCTGTCATTGGCAAGCGAAGTAACTTGGCAAGCTCCAAGTAATCATGGCCTCAAATATTTATGAGTTATATACTTCTGAGATGTAGGCCAATCAACTGCTTGATGAATTTAATAGTATAGGGTTGCCATCTTTCCATGAATCTGGGAAGAAATCCGGGATTTGGAATTGGATGGCTTCCTTGTAGTGGCAGTTTTATGAAAGTCAAAGTCGATTTGTGAGACAACGGCAAACCAGGTACAGTTGTTTTCAAAATTGACAGAATGACAAAGGGGGCGTATAAGAAAGAATGATGGACAATATGAAGAACAGACTTCTTTGATTCTGAATGTGGTCAACGAGCGCCAAGTCCCACAACGTTGGTGCCCTTCAGAGTGAACAACAAGGAAGTGAGTGTTTCAGTTGAAATGAACGGCAAAGCGAAAAATTTAAATGAACAGGCAAACTCAGTGAACGAACAAAATAGTCGAATGAGCGAAGAACTGAGTGAGCTGAATAAATGGCCGCATTCGAATGCACTGGTGCACTTGGACCCTAGAACGATCTTTTGCATTCAAGCTTCGAATATACATGCATTTATCGATGGAATGATAATTTGCGCCTTAATAAATGAATTTTACGCTTTATCAGTTGCTGCAATAATGAAAAAGTAATATTGTACCTCATAATACGACAAAAATAGTTTTCGTACTTTGAATGTCATAGAAGTTTTTGCAGTTATGAGGAATGAAACTCAGTGGTTACCACATGGTAGCTGGCACTTTAACTCTTTCAATCTTGAGCAGATTGTCACATTATTTCTATCATCAGTTAAATAAAACTTTCTTTTTAAGATGATTTTATTCTAGTCCTTGGGCCAGAGCCCCAAAATTTCGATATCGGTACCACCTGGGGTGAATAAACTTAATGATATTTTTTGAGTAGTTGTATGTCTCTACTTCACAGAAAAGTGTGAAAGCAGTTCCAGATCGGTAGCTTTAAGGTTAGATAATGGCTCGTATATATGTGTACATGCTGCAAAAAATAAAAAAGGAGTTTTTCACTATCATCTTGTATTCTGAAGATTAAGACATCACGGAGTGGCCAAAACATGATCGGTGTACGTCATAAGACATGTAAATTACATATTTCGTACCTCTGATATCCAAAACAAGTGTAATCTGAAGTTAGCTACATAGATTAGGCCTATAAATCTAGGCCTATTGGTTTGAATATAGAACAAGGTATAGGTAGATACATGTAGAATGTTCGTTTCTCGATGATCATTTTATGAACTGTTTTTTCCTTCTAGTGTCAGCATTAACTCGTTTTTTATCTAGGCAGTGCTCATTTCAGTCAACCAGATTATAGCCATGAAAGCAAGCAAATATTGTAACGGTTAATGAGTAGCATGTGAGTAGTAGTAGAGGAATCAAATTAGAAAATATTTCTTATATCTTTACGACTTATCCTATACATTTCTGCGGACCGCATATTCACTTAATGAGAGAATATTATGATGTAGAGTTTATTATTCCGAGCAATGAACACTCTAAAATTCATAGTATTACTCTATGATGTTGAATTATGTACAATAAAATAAAAATGGGCAACAAAAAAGTTCGTCACAATCGCATTAACGCAAGTTTTTTTTTTACTGAATTTTCACCCCTAGCACAGCTATGAGCCATGAACGAAGCTAGGGGTTACTCAATGAAAAGTAAAAATTGTATTATTTTAAATAAATAAAATAATAATTAAAAAAAAAACAGATCTTCTAATCTGATTAAACTGTCCCCATCAGAAACATGTTCGCACGCCTCTTGAAAGTATCAAGATTGTATTGGTCAGGGAAAGTGGTCTGGGGAAGCTGATTCCAAAGCTGCGCCGTGCGAACAAAAAAGCTTTTCGAGCGACTCACAGTACGTGCGCGTTCTAAGCTCACATGATAGCATGTGAGTGCATTAGCTCTGCGTGTGCTTCTGGAGAAGATCTTAGGTTTGGGTACGCACTCATTTACTGCAGAGCTGCTTCTACCGAAATAGTACCTGTAGAAGAGACTGAGTGAAGCAACATCCCGTCTGACGGAGAGCGGCTGCAACTTGCTAGCAAGTTTTTCACCCATGAGATTCTTGACACGTTTCTCGACTCGTTCAAGGAGGTTAAGATGCGTTTGTGGGGCGCCTGCCCACAGATGACAACAATACTCCATCAGAGGACGAATAGTGGACTTGTAAAGATAGCAGACAGTCTGTGGTGGAAGATAGCTGCTGGCACGATAGAGACTACCAATGCGTATATTTTCAAGAGTCAAGTGTCAAGAGTCGAGTGTTTTGCACGTAAATATGCTCATCCAAACAATGGCACGTCAACAACGGGTTGATGAGATGTGGCAAAAATGTTTTTATCTCTATGAGGACTGATTAATTAGACAGCATGGGCCTGTTCTTACATGTGCCAAAGGTCCTACTCGTCATCATCCTCGGAATCGGTCAGTTCTGGCATTCTCACATCAGACTCAGGTGCCTGATTGTCGCATGCTTGCAACTTACACATATCTGTACATCTCAAGCCATTACTGAAGCAGCTGCAATTTGATGTTTTACATGAACGGGTACAGTTGCATGACATCAGTTGAAAAACGGAGCTTGGAACAGGTGAACAGCGCATCCATTCAATAACAAGGTTGCCCGTATTTTCAATGTCGGTCGTCCAACCACAATCCAAGGGGCTTGGCACCGTGGGTTCAGCCTGTAGACTTCTTCTCCAGGCAGCTGCTTGATAGTTGGCGCGGAGAGCGTGCATGTACAAGCAGTCTTTACACGGGGGTAGTTGGCTAGACTCAACTTCTCCACGTTTAGCGCAAAAGATCTGGTAACGCAGTTTGTTCACTTCGATCGTTGTCGCTGAAGGCATGTATATCTTGCATGTTATCATCTGTAGCCTCAGAAACAGCTCTTCAGATAACTCCCAAAATTGCCCAAGGTCATTAAAGGCTTCCTGGAATGTTTCGTTGGATTTCATCTGCTTGAACATTGAATTCTTACCACGACCCGCAAAAGCACTGACAGTATCACAGCCTGTGAATGCATGCATGCCAATCAAAGCATTAGAAATGCCACTTCCAAGAGCTTGACTCAACTTCGAAATGTCAATGTAGCGTGTCCTATTTTTCGTGCCGCACTTTTGATACAGAGAGCAAGATATATTGCTGCTTAATCCTAAGCACAAAATCAAGACATCGGTATCCTCAGCATTGATAACAACAGCTCCACCGCCTGATTCTGCAGCGTGAAGGGCGTGAAGTAGGAGCCTTGTGTCAGCTTCTTCATGTGATGAATTCAACTGTGCTTCTTCCATACATTTTTCTGTTGTGATTTGGAAGCACTTATTCTCACAGGTCACGAAAATGATTTTATCCAGAAGTTTCTCTCTGTACGTTGGTTTCTTACATTCCTCTACCAGGAATTTGATCAGACTCGTTTTGCTCGAAGGACTGCTGAGCAATCTGCGCCATTGCTGGATTCTGTGTCCTGGAGCCATGCTTCTGACCTGAATTCCTTCTTCAGATCCTCTTTTGATTCTTTCCGCAGTCTTGATGGATGCCTCTCTGTAAACATTGAACACAATGTCAATTCGATGACTTTGAGCTCCTTCATGCAGAAGATAAACTAACAATGACATTGCTAGCTGGGCGAAGGTCTGGTAACATCCTTTGAATTTCTAAATTGCGCTCATTCCGTCGATGCTTGTTGTTGATGGGCTTGGAATGACTCCACTGGGGCAGTGTTTTTCTCCATTTCTTTAGCCAGAGTCGCTTTGTTAGTTCTGCGAAGAGTCCCGTCGCAATTTGCATGTGCCCAGGGTACCGGACCGAGAGGATGAGCCAATACATCCGTCATATGTAACCTTCTGCTTTCAGCTACAAGAATAATGTGGGCAAACAGGTTCCTTTCTGCTTTCAAAATTACCTCATTGGCATGGCCTTGAGTGCGTTTCTTCTTTGTGAAGTTCGTAAAAGTCTTCAGTTTCAATTTCGTTATTTTATCGTGAAATTTGATGGATGGCGCATCTGTTTCAAGACGCTCTCGTTTGAATGTTTGATAAGCTTCTTCCCCGAATCGGTGAGCATCAAGGAGATCCTTTGCAATATCAGATGGTGCAGGGGACTGGACAAGCTAACAAATTCATCATTTTCAATTTTGAATGGGTTCAGCCAACTTGTTTCCATGAGCTGCACAAGGGATCGAACGTCGGCTTCATCTTGATTCTTGATAGGCTGATATCAGGATGATCAATGGATTCCGTTTTCATATCAGTGGTCATGCATCTTATTTGCCGCAAGAATGAACTGCGATATTCTGGTCAAGTAAAACTTCGCCACTGCTGCAGTTTTCAAACTGAACCCCTTCGTGCCCCCAGGTGTCTGGGTATCTCTGTTAACCATTTCTTCGATTGTTTGGACCACTGGAATACGTCCAAATGGGTTCTGCTTGCCAATTTGCACAGAGAAACCACCTTCTACGAAGTGTGCATGAACGTCGGGATGTTCAATGTGGAGTTGAGACATCTTTGCGAAGCACTATGTAAGGAATCGAGCATAGTTTACCTTGGCGTAGGCAAAACACCAAGGAATCATCTCACGAATGGACGCTAGATGCAGGATCCAATCCCCTTCTCTTGAAGCTCGTATGAGACCCAGTAAGATCTCCACCATGTCTATGTAGGACATCCAAAAAGCTGAAAGACTGGCTCCACACCTGAGTGAGACAAGATATGAGTTAAACATTTGCCAGATTTCCGTGAAAGACTCATTTTCAAGAACTTCCTGAGCGAAGCCTGGTTGACAGCAATGTGAAAATTGTCAATTATCGTCAAATAGCTCATCACGTGACATACTGTCCGCATGGTTCTCTTCTATCCATGGCAAAAATCCTTTCCACACAAGTCGCATGAATGCCTCGTACATAAGTTTGTGCAACCTTATCGCTCGGTTGTATCTACGACCTTCCATGACCCCAGACAATGATCCATCGGCTATCACACCCGACTCAACACACAAATCTCTCAAGCCTGCATCTTGAAACCGCTGGCCAATAATAGAGAGGAGATTGCATAAAGTATGGAATGCTCCCATTCTGATTATCACTTTCTTGAACCTGTCATTTTTCCATACTATTTCTGCAACAATGCTTGATCAAACACGCAAACTATCTTGTCGAGCTGTAGAGATTCCATGATTTGGTTAGTTTGTTCTAATACTTCATTCACAGTAGACGTTTCAGTTGCGGAAGCATTTAATGTCGGCAGGTAGGCAACTGTGTCCTGGCTGACGACAACATCACTGCGGGTCTGAATGTTGAATCCGGTCCAACTTAGGAACTTGGAATGGGGTTTAATATGTTGATACCAATGATTGACCCTCGCCAGGTTATGACAGCATGCGATGCATGCTGTAACAAATGTATTTGAAAGGATTAAGAAGTAGTTAGATTTGTAGCGAATATAGTTACCGTACATATTTTTTTCTATAAATTTATAAATCGCGTTTTCACGATATATACTACTTATGAGTCGATCAGAATTCTTCCGAATTAATCAACAATCATTGCCTATCACAGCATGTATTCGTAGAACTCATGAAAACATGTTCATTTGTAGACATTATAGTTTGAATTGGTTTATTTGCAATTTTTTCAAAAAAATATTTTTTTGTCATTTTTTTGTCCTCTGTTGACCCCCAAATGACACAATCAGCGTCCCATACCTATCAAAAAGTGATTGCGATAATTTTCTTTCAATTGATGAAAAATGTATTGGAGTTCGAAGGAGTTAGAGCCAACAGGGAGTTAATTAGAAAATAGCGACATGTTGGATTTTCCAGAATTAATAGCGACGCACTAAATTCAAAAGCATGTGAAAATCAAGGACTAAGCTACCGATCTGAGACTGCTATCACACTTTTTCTAACTTATATGGACCCAATCAACATTTCTATTACACCTTCGTTTATTCACCCGAGGTGGTACCGATATCTGGTCTGGCCCATGGACTAAAATATAATATTACCCCTTTTGCAACTGCAGTACTACACAAACGGGATGCGAATGCGAGCATTTTTATAGTGCACATTACTCTCAAGCACTTTGTAAAAATGTATGTAGTCTGCTACATGCAGCTATAGTCGATTATTCTTGCTCAATTGTTTTTTAACTGCAATTTTGCATCATTAAATTGCGAAAACTGTACTGGAATAGGCCTATCACAACTTTTAGTGCATGAGAAACGGACTATATTGGTATGTCGATTTCATTAGCAACCAACTACACAGCTAATACACAACCAACTACAGTGACTACAGCTAATAGTAACTGAGCAAATACTTTGTAATTGACACTAGGCCTACTTGAAACTATCTGAGTTACAATCAAGGTCGTCTTAGCTTGGTAACATGAAAAGTAAACATGGACAACTTGAAATTAGACAATTAAAAATCATAACTACCAGTTCACACACTACCCTTTTCATAGTCCTTGAGGGAAAATTGAATATCGAAAATAATGAAAAGGAACAGACGCTACAGTCGCATCTCTAACTTATTCTCTTTATCAACAAGATTTATAACACTTCTTACGTCATTGACCAAATGGTCTCCTTTATCATGTTGCGCTTATTTTCTCCTTCATTATGCTGTCTACATTAAATAGATGACTATGTTTACCGAATATTTTCCCAATTACGATTTTGTCCACACCAAGACTTATCAACTATGATTCTTTCAATTTTCTCAATGTATTGCTTCGCTCATGTAGTTACAATCGCCATCTGTGCATTCATTGAGATAGACTGCACTACATTGCTTTCCTGGTGTTTGTCCTTTCGCAAATACTAGCAAAAAGAGATAAGCGCTAGGAAAGCAATACATGCGTAGTTTGCCGCAATGAACTCACAGAATGCGAGTGACAGTTGGAATGATGTGAGTGAAGCTTCAATATTTCGACTTATTTATCCAACATTTTTGCAGACTTTCCAGACCATCCTATTTTCGCGAATTCACAGACTTGAAATTTCAAGACTTTTTCCATACCTTTGTATCTAAAAACACAAGAGTTTTAACTACTTCTCGCTCCATCTGAATTTGATATCAGGATGAAGGGCAGCCTATTCAGAAAATCAGGAAAGGTGGAAACATCGGAACTTCTTTCAAAAATGCAAAATATGTCATAGCGTAACGGTTGCAATGGACTGGGAGAGAACCGCTGTCATCTGTTTCTATCACGTACACTCGTATATTTCGAAAACTTCACGAGCGAAGACGATATAATTCATGATACATGACATGATATAGCTAGCATTCAGTTGTTTTTATCACTGCAGGATCGTTGGCACCGTTCCGGAGACTAAATTGTTGTGCTTGCTTGCTCACGTGATGAGGTTGTCCTAGTTGAATCATCTTTGAGTGGGGTTTTGCAAGATAGTTTGGCGCGTGATTGAAAGGACTGTTATTTGTTGGCTATGTGAACTAGATGTTTCCTGTGTGAGTTATACTAAGGACAGCGAAACATAATGGGTGAAATCGATTCCTGTTCCGAAAAGACGCCATTTTTGCATAATGGGGAGATGTCAGGGTATATTTTATGAAGGAAGTGGTTGTGACGGCCATGGTCAGTTACAGCTTGATGCATGTGCGATATCGAGACATAACAGAAGGCAAATTTTGTGATGCGAAAATGTTTCTGTTGGCTTGCTTAATGGTTGTGGAGATGTTCTCACTGACATAAGTTTTGACATGGTTGATCTTTTCCATGCTATGCAATTTCCTGTTGTACATTATTTCTAGGATATCGGCTACGGAGGTCATTTGGGCTTGGCTAAGAATATCAGTAGTTCCACTGGAATTAAGAGCTCTTTAGTTAGTTCATTGCTGACTATTTTTCACTACATTGTCCCATATTTCGACAGCAGAAGCAGTTCGTGGTAATATGCAAAATCATGGAGGCCAGGCGGAGGATATTATTAGAAGCGCCATTAGAGCGAACGAAGAAACTTTCTCCAGTTTTAAAATAATTCACATATCATAAACAGCTGAATAGCTCATGGGCTACCACGCACTGACTAAAGGTATGCTCAACGGGTGTTTAGCAAAAGTTAGCCGGCTAAATGTGTGCCGAATTGAGTTTATTCAAAGAACATCCATGGTTCTGACTTCTTTCAAAAACAATAGGCTGAGTAATACAATTGTCATAAAATTTTTGTTGGGGTATCAGTCAATCAGTAATACAGTGCACATTCTTAAGAAATACGAGCTTGTGGGATAGCCTTGACCGGAAAGGAGAAAAATTCTTTACCGATAGAAGATTCAGATGGTTCATTGACTATCATATGGAAACTAAACGAATCTATGATCATGAATATTATCTCATGCAGATGTTGTGCAATAAAGTTAATTGGATACATCAATTTAGATTTGGAGAAATTTGTCATCGACTGCCTCATTCGCATCTTGCCACAGGGCTTAGTGGGAGCAAGCAATTGGATGTGCCGCGTCTGCTATTAATGGTTGACTCTCACACTAACAATCAGTTCATTGATGAGGTGCGATGACTGCATGTCCACTTCAAACTGCTTCAATCACGCCTTTGAATGCTCACAGCTTCACTGGGCCTAGATTGACAATGAAAGTTGTTGTCCGCCAAATTACGTGCTAACATTTGATAGGTAGACCTAAAATCCGCGATTTCAAGCTTCAATGCAACGGACTAAGTTGCATGTTTAGAAAAATTCAATTCAATTTCACGATTGGCAAATTTTCAGTCGCTGCCACCTAAATCTGACAACAACGTACCTTCGAAGAGTAATCACGTGCAACATACACACAGGTCATTAAACTATCATAGTTGTGTTTCATTTCTCAAAATTGTACCTGTGTAAAATGATTGACTTAATCCATAAACTAGGCCTCCTGCAGCCGCTAATAAGCCAACCCCTAGGCCGGCTCCTTTGCTTGCACCGCGAACAGTTTGACCAAGTTTCTTTGGATCCATCTGATATAATAAACGAAACTAAGTAGCATGGGTAACTGATGCGAATTTTTACGCAATTATAGACACACCATTGTATCCAGGTACAGTTTTTTGATATCTTTTTATGCATCTATATTTTTTAAAATGAAATCTTTTTAAAAGAATATGAAGCAAAGCAATTTTGTTTATTCACATTATAAAAGTCATGGTCTTTAAAATGTCGTCATTAAAATCGGGGCGTTTTCGTAAATGCAGAAACAGGCGAAACTGTTTTTGACCTTGAGAATCTGTTTTTGACCTTGAGAAACAGGGAAATCCATCTCAATCAGCTGATTCAGAAACAGCTAATACTTTCGTTTTTAATATTCAGAGAAAGTTGGTCTGAGTGAATTTTCATGTTCAGCAATGGTGCTTTTTAATTAAAAATTCAGTTGTTTGTTGTCATGATTCTTCATGAATTTGATTTCGTCACGTGTATTCCACGTGAACCTCTGGATTGACTTGCGTGTCTCATTCAAAAATGAATTAACACCGGGTGATTCACCAGAATATTCGTCCACGTCTATTTACACGCCTTACTTCTCATCTATAAGAGACTCCAAATCACGGTGCTTCTATTCTTCCCACCACATTTTTGTTGTTGACACCCGAGAGTTTTGCATCGTCTCTCGATGCACGATCTTCTCTTGCTCCTGTCTCACTACTGTCGCAAAAGCGTTGTGTGTAGAATGAGCTTGCAGAGCATTTACAGTCTCAGAGCTAGACAACTGCTTCTCATTGTCCGTAGACAACAATCCCACGAAGTTTATGATCACAGCTGTACCTTGTATTCTGGCTGAGTATCCAAGGGACCAATCCTTCATCCCAGGTTCAAGTAAGACTTCTCAGTTGTGCTGTACTGTCACTCAGTGACAGATGAAGTCCATTCTAAATCCTATGTGACTGTTTGACGTAATTTGATGAATATGGAAAAGTTGGAAGATGCGTGTTTGGGGAGGGAAAGAGGAAGTACCCAAATCACTCACAACAGGTAGCAAGAAACGCGCATAAGAAAGTGTCTTAACTCGATCGTTTGTTTCTATTCTCATCACTTGGTTCTGCTTCTTCCTCTACGTTATGAAAATTCGTTGCGCGATCGTTTGCCGCTATTTTTACCATTTTCTAGGTGATTATGAGAGTATTGAGAGTAGAGTTTATTATGAGAGTGTTAACCGTGAAGTTTTGAGAGTAGAGTTTGAAACGATCATACTCATTGAAGCGTTATTTTGATATTGAATATGGCAGCAAAGGCGTGCTCAAGTATCCTTACTATTGAAGAATTGCACACAATAATGAAATCATCTTTTGGTTGAAAAAGCTTCAAGCCCCTCAGAACAGTAAAACTGAGAAATTCGATGTTGGACTTCAGTGGCATATTTGATGGACTATCTTGACAAGTCGAGATGCCTGTTGCTGGAAATATACACTGTTAAATCCATTATTTTATTTTAATACTACTATTTATACTATTTAATATACTATTTTAATACTTGTTGAATTTGAGGTTTTGCATTTAGGAGAGAACGACAACTCTGATCCACGTATAACTGTATTGTGAAAATCAAGTCCACACGTAACTGACACTTCGCAACGAGCATTAATCAGATAAAGCAAATCAATGGCATGGCATGTACAATGAAGGAATTGATTGAATGAATGACGCAACACACAAACGAATGAAAGTTTATTGTTCATAGATATTCAACACTTTCCCAACAGTGGGAAAATCCAGAATCTGAATTTCAAAAGAAAACTTTTTAATGCATATGATACATACATGCAAAACATAAAGATCAGATAATAACGAAGTTACTGTATCACCAAAAAATTGTGGAGGTCTTCTCACACGAGATAGATACCTCCTAGTTGAATGGGAATTAGTTAAAGATAGACATTTACCCTGACTTACATCATCATACGCTAAGTCAGCTGAGAAATCGCGACTAATGCCCTGCCCATGTAACGGCTTTATATTCCTCTGATTATACCTAGCATGACGACCATCAAGATCCACCAGGTAAGTATATTTCCTTATCTTCCTGACAATTTTACCCTCCTGAATATATGGCTGACCATCACCCTTCCTGATCAAAATACGCTGACCAAGATTATAATTTCTGATTCTAGAACATTTACTGGAATATTCCTGCTTCACAGATCTCTTCCTCGACACTGGAGAAGTAGGTTTGTCGTTAAGCATACTTACTTCCGTTATCATTGGTCTGTTGAAAAATCGCTGAAAAGGTGTCTCGCCATTGACATAATTCGCTGAACTCCGTACATCGAAGAGTACCTGATCGATCGCAGCCTCTAGAGATATTCTTGATCCATTCCGAATACCCTTCAATCTGTTCTTCAATGTTCCGTGCAAGCGTTCGATTGTTGAATTTCCTCTTGGATAGTAAAGGGAAGCAAATGAATGGGTTACTACACAACATTTAAGAAAATCAGTAAATTCAGATGATGTAAATACTGAACCATTATCGGAAATTATTACTTTCGGCAGCCCGAATCTGGCAAAAACTGAGCGCAAATGTTGTATAATTTCATGAGATTTACCTCGATTTAAAATAAATATCTCCGGGAACCTTGAATGCAGATCGATGATTGTTAATAGAACCTTGTTATCAAGAACTTGGCTAGGCCCAGTTAAATCAATGGATATTTTCTCCCAAACCGTGTCCACATTTTCCGCCACTACAGTTGATGGTGCGGGATCGCATCTAGTCTGATAGACAGTACAAGCAGTGTATTTCTTGACATAGTCGTCGATATCAGAATTCATACCGATCCAGTAAGCATGGCTACGAATATTACACTTCATTTTAGATATGCCACAGTGACCCTCATGAGCGACATTCATAACATTTTCTTTCATCGATTGAGGAATTATCACCTGATCGCCTCTACAAATTATAAAGCGATCATTGCATATTTTCAAATTTAATTCAAATCTCTGTAGATAATAGGGACGGATATGAATAGAGTACTTTTGAGTCCAACCTCTATCTATTAGACGCGCGACCTCCTGAAGTTCTACGTCTTCGTCTGTAGCTTCTGCAAGCATCTTTAAGTTGAGTGGATTACTTTTCATCAAAAAGCATACTGTATGCTCGGTTATTTCTTCATCAGATGGGTCTATCTTGATTGAGTTTCTCGATAAACAATCTGCAAGTACGTTACTCGATCCCTTGATATGTTTAATTTGAAATACATGATGCTGGATCATAATCATCCACCTCTGGAGCCTGTTCGATAATACATCTATAGGTTTCTTGAAAAGTTGTACTATCGGCAAGTGGTCATTTTGTACCTCAAACTCAATACCAAAGAATAGTTTACTGAAACGAGTGAGCCCAAATACCAAGCCTAGAAATTCTCGTTCTATTTGTGAGTACCTCGCCTCTGTTGCGGTAAGAGCTCTTAATGTGTGGTATACCCTCCTGTAATAATACGCTTCCAATACCAGTCGGACTAGCATCAGTTTGAATCACGACTTTCTTTGTTGGATCAAAGAACGTTCGACATCTGTCTGAAATAATTCTGATCTAAGTCTTTCGAAAGCAGTAATATTTTCATTGTTCCAGACAAAATTTGATCTTTTCATCATTTCCCAGAGAGTCTTTGCTAATGTGCTGAAATGCGGGATGCCATCATTTCCCAAATAACCAGCTAAACCCAAAAAGGACCTTAGCGCTTCCTGATCTCTAGGAATTGGCAGTTTCCGAATAGCCTCCAATTTTTGGGGATCAGAAAATATACCATCTCAAGACCAAACGTGGCCCAGGAAATCAATACTTTTGGTCGAAATCATACATTTATCTCTATTCAGTTTGACACCAGCTTGCGATAATCGTTCGCATACTTTACGTAATGTAGCATTATGAGTCTCGATATTCTTTGCAACAATAGCGATATCATCAACATGTACAAGCACATTGTCAATTCCACTAAGTATATCTTGAAGAACCCGTGTAAACACCTCCGGAGCCGAAGCAATACCAAACGGAAGGCGTTGATAACAAAATCTGCCGAATGGGGTTGAGAAAGTAAGAATCTCCTGGCTATCTTCATGTACAGGCACTTGCCAAAATGAATTCTTGCAATCTAGCCGACTCCATATCTTTGGTTGCGTAACCCTAGCCGCCAGGTCGTTCAATTTTGGTATTTGATACAACTCTTGTCTTAATGAATGATTTAGGCGTCGAAAATCGCAACATACCCTCAAATCACCACTTGACTTGAGCGCTATAACCATGGGAGCGCAGTGCTCAGTCGGCTTTTCAATTTTCCTTATGATTCCCTTGTCTACCATATCATCGAGTACATTCCTTAGCTTATGTAATAAGGCAGGAGGAATTCGCCTAGTTGGGGCACAGTAGGGCATGAAATTATCCTTAAGTACAACTCGATATGTGTATCCCTTATTAATACAATCATCATTAGAAACGGAAAACAGCGTTGGGTATTCAGTGTCGAGACTGTTCAACGTAATGTTTCCAAAATCACATTTATCAACATTATTCAACATGGACATTACAGCTGCGTTGTTTAAATCAGTACAAGTATGTGTAGGCTTATCATACAATTCTGATATCAAGTCGAGCTCACGTAACAATTTGAGTGAAAATAGCGGACTCATCGCGTCAACTTCAACTATATAGAATTCTGCCTCTACTGTACGATTATTGCAGGAAACAGAAAAATATGCACTTCCTAGGACATTCACTTCAAAATTGCCCCAACTTTTGATGCGAACATTTGTAGGGGGTTAAAGCTTTGTTTTCAACAAGGTATCTAGGCATAACATTAACCTGAGCGCCGCTATCAATAATTACAAACTTTGGCACATTGTCAATGAATACTATTTTCTTTACAGTACAGTCTTCAAAAGAAAAAATATTAAATTCAGAGATAGAACCGGTCTTACTCTCCGGTATGGCTCGAACCTCTCGCACCTGCTTCGGTGGGTTATAACTGGAACGACCAACAGCATCTGTTTCGATTGGTTTCGATCGGCAACACCTCAGAAAATGACCGAGTCTTGAACAGGATCTGCAGATGGAATTCTTCGCGGGACACGCAGCATCGTTCGCCAAGTGACTCGAAGAATCACAGAGATAGCATCTAGCATTGGATATCTTTTCATCTCTTTCAGGAGCAACTTCAACAGATTTGGGCTTGAAGGTTTGTCCCACAGCAGCAAATGTCCGGCTTCTTCCTTCCTTGGCACGTTCGAAGGCTTCTCCTCTCCCAATGGCAAGTTCAAATGTAAGGGACTTCGCATCCTCCGCAAGGAGACGCTCACGCAGACGATCATCCGCGACTCCAATCACGATGAAATCTCGTAAAAGAACTGAAGCAGTTGAACCCAAGTCACAATCGGCTACAAGTCGCCTTAGACGGCATGCAAAGTCTGTAACACTTTCTTCAGTACCTTGCTTAGCCTCATAAAATAGCTTTTTCTTGAGCAGAACTGAAGTGCGACCTGTAAAGTGGTCATTGAAGCGGTCTATTGTTTCTGCATATTCAGTCTTTGGAGATGGTAACCCGTCGAAAATGAGGATTCCATCACGACCAATACAGTTCATCAGAAGCGGTAACTTTTGATCTTTGTCTGCTTTGACAATGGCCAGGTAGTTCTCAAATTGTCTTGCAAAGAAAATCCAGTCAGCTTTCTTAGGGTTCGCAGACAGTACTGGAGCAGCAAACTTGTCCATTTCTGCTTTCCTCGCCGCCAATGTTGAATTTGAGGTTTTACATTTAAGAGAGAACGACAACTCTGATCCACGTATAACTGTATTGTGAAAATCAAGTCCACGTGTAACTGACACCTCGCAACGAGCATTAATCAGATAAAGCAAATCAATGGCATGGCATATACAATGAAGGAATTAAATGAATGAATGACGCAACACACAAACGAATGAAAGTTTATTGTTCATAGATATTCAACACTGCCATACTGCGTTCTGTGCTACTTGGATAACACGCGCAGAATCATTTCTTCTTAACTTCTTCGCTAACTTAATATCATCACAGGAAATCACCAATTCAGAAAAAATCCAAATGCAAGAGGACCAATCGAGGATCCTCGTGGAACACCGCCTATGATTGATTGGAATCAGCTCCTACCACTTCCCTATTGCACACGTACTGTCGAAGATAGGTAGGGGAGAATTGTGTGACATGACAGCATATCATCCAAAATGTCCAAATAGTGAAAGAAAAAGCTTAATACTTTGCCCGTGATATGCAGAGTATCTCCCAACTATTTTATATTAGAACTTCTGTAGGAAGCGTTATTGACATTCTAATTTGAATGTCACCCCATCGATGGGGTGACATGGCAGTATTCAGTCGAACTTCGCATCTCTGTCAATTATTATTCAAATATCAACCAGAACTTAACTAGCTCAATTTTTACACAATCAGACCCACCTATGCAATTTCCTAGTTTCTCAAAATTTGAAACCAGGCAAAAAATATTTTGATAAAATGTCAAATGTCGTTCAGCCTACAGCAATGCATCTAAACGAATAGAGGAAGCGATTAGAGCTTGCGTTTTTCTACGATATGAATTTACGATTTAGGAAATACATGTACATTGATACGAAATCAAGCTTCATCATTAGCTTTTTTAAAGGGGGTAGCTACCGTGCTCGCTACCCCCTCCCACGAGAATAAGAAAATTTTCAAATTTCATGGAATTTTTACAAAACTTTTTTACACTCTTGCATTTTTAAGTGAATTTCTTGCAGATAGCCCGAGAAAGAAAAAGCTCCCCCAGAGAAAATCTTCTGGGGACGCTACTGAGGCACATTCTCCAACAGGTACCGTTATGAATGAGAAATCTATGCCTCATTGCTATGTTCCGGCTAGATAATAAGTCAAAATCATTGCGATGGATCCTGATGTTTCCTGAAGGACCCTAATGGGTTGAGTTATTTTTCATAATTTTGACCAAGAATCGCTAAAACGCAAAATTCGATGGCTGCCATGTCACCGACTTTTTGAAATATATTAGCTATCATCTCAAAGTAATGGCAATTGACATCAACAAGTCCATGTAATCCATTTAGTCAATCAGTTGTCTTCCTGCAAATGTGTCGTATTGTTTGATATTGATGATATGGTAAGAAAAATATACTAATTTTCAAAAATAGAAACATTTTTTTTGAAATGTAAAGAAGTTCATCGATCTCCGTTGAGCAGAAAAAGTGAGCTAGGAGAGATTTTCATATCTCCCATGTATGTGGCCTAATAGACATTCATTGCATATATTTCGGATTTTCTTTCTAATGGATAGATTCTGAGGCAGATGGTTACTGCCAAGTCACTTTATCCCTAAGTAAAGTATATCGACAGCAGATGGTATGCAGTTATGTACATGAGATATGAAAATTGTACTGGCATTCCTCCATCAAATAACTTATACAGCAGTTCGCGCCTCTGTCAAAGTTAGGTTTTTAAAATGTCGAGATACTCAATATGCGTTTTCCTGTACCATTGCAAAGACGTCGCTATAATGGTGGCCTGGACATGAAGGCAATCGATTTCATGGAAATTTGTGTACATGATGAGGGATGAATTCCCAGCAAAACACAAGCGATGATGTATAAATTCTTCGTTGGAAGTTGGCTTCTCATCTGTCTTCGAAGGATTCATTACACCAGAAATTTCTTCTAGGTCCTAGTCAGAGTCTGTTATTCATCAATCTCTTTCAAACATTCGCTAGGAATTCCATCTGTCCAAATGATTGTGAAAATGGTTATCCATTTGCTAAATACGAGTATATAACAGGATCATTCTTCAATTGCGTCTATAAAAACTTTCTAAATGAACGAGTCATTGTGCGCAGTAATGACACTGTGCTAAAATAACGAAGCTCTCATCGAAGAAACGCTGAGTTTACAAGTATGTGAGAAATGGGAATATACACGAATTCTGATTACCACCGTGTACTTTCGTTTTTGCTCATTCGAATATCATAGAATATCATATCAAATAGATGGGATCAGAATGGGAGAAATGAGATTCTTCAGAAGTTAAGTTGGAAATTCTTACTTTATTGGGATTAATAATTGAACCGCATGTACAGCATTTGTGATCGACAATCTGTGAGTGTAATACATATCGTATAAACTAATTGTAAATAATTGGAACACATGATACTAAGAAGTGATCAGAAAGTATCATATGTCAATGTCAGTGGAAGGTTGATCCTCATGTTGTACACTTGTGCTATTAGCCTCATGTCCAGGCCACCAATGTCTAGGAGTCTATGACCATCGTCAAATTGGTCTGTCGGCACTGAATTTTAAGAAAAAAAGAAAAGTGAGAAGAAAAGATTAGAAAGAAACCGGTAAACCACCCAAAGTGCATGTGGGTCCCGTGGTATCTTAAGTGTCTCTTGACGTCTCGCTCATCTGTTCGCGCCCACACCTGACACTTTAGATGACTGCATGCTGATAACGCTATCCTTTATCGCTCCTTGATATTGCCGCTTTGTAAATCACATAATGTGTTTGCATGTCATGTCTCACTAACTTCGCTAATGTGAATAAACATTACATCTTACCGCTCGGTTCTCTCAAACGAAAACAGTATGTACCACAAAGTCCCTTTTAGTCTCCTCTTTCGAGAAGCAGGGATGCGCCTGTATCATTCTAGGGCCGGTAACCGCACGATACATGTCAGAGTATGTTCATAGTATGTACAAACTGATCAAAGCATGGGCTAGAAATATTCAAAATATGAGTGTAATGCATGTTTGCATTTCATATATCGGTTGTTTACTTGCATCGGCGCCTTTTTCTTAGTTCAGAGCCGATATATACGCATTCTACTACACGAGTGCAACATGTTCTGACAGCGATACCTGTATTTCAGCTAAAGTTTCCGCGTTATTAGTATAGGCTTAGGCACATGTTAAGCATTAATATTTTTGGTATTCAGTTATTTATGTTCTACTGCTTTTTCATTCAAGGTTATTTTTCAGAGGTGCATGTTAATTGTATGCTCATGGACCAACATATTATTTTCTTTAACATGTACTCTTTCTTCCAGATGAATTTACTGTCTTTCGCTAATATGGCACCAGTCAAAAATTTCGATCGGTGAATGATCAACACAGCCATCTTTAGAATCTTGCTGTTGGACTGCAATCGAAGCTGGAAAAATGGCCATTTATCAACTTCACTTCTTCATCAGATGTAAGTTATTGATCACTCCAGGAATCTGTCGTGGTTGCTTCAAAGGACGTAGTCACGAATTGATGAGGGGACTGTCAAAATGTAACTGATACTGTTCATTTGCGAGTATCTGCATTATCATACATTTGTAAGATGAATAGATTTTTTTCGTCTCCACCATATGGCAAAATGCATGGTATGAAATCGCACTGTGGAAGTACAAGAGGCAGGCTGTGTTATTAAGAAGCACGTTAAAAGCTTACATGTATTTACAAACGACCCTATGTAGTACTAAAACTTCTGTTCATGATCCATTCTACTGCAAAAATACCACCTACATAATTTGTAATAGCCCAAAAACCACATATCTCAATTATTTGTTGTTAAATTTCAAAATTCAGCAATTAGTTAAATGCTAGAAATCATTTTTAAAGCTACTTTTATTTTACGTGCAGGCTACTCGTAAACTGAAAAATGATTCACATCACAGTCGATATCTACAGGTCTACTGCCGTAGATCGACAGCAATTCTAGTTTATTGATTTGATTCTCTGTCATGCTATTTTGCAAGCAAGCCTTAAGCAATTTGAAAACGCATGATGCACGCATTGAAGTTACGCTTGAATCGTAACCAGGGCAACGAGTTAAGCTAAAATAAGCGAATTTGTAGTCATGTTCCTGGAATTATCAAATATTGCGTTGCATCCTCAATGATGAAATTGAAGAAGTGGGAACATACTTGAATGACCGGCGCTCATCCAATATCTGGAATCGTGATATGAGACCCAGTTCACATCCCCAACGTCAACGTCAACATGACTTCCTATTCCAAATGCTGCCATACCCTGAGTAAATTTAAGTACACAATGAGCAAGCCGGCATTGCTTGAAATTTCTTGCGTATTTGTCCAATGATGCTTTAGCACACTACCAGCATGCCGTCTAATTCAGTAGTAATAAACTATAAATGCTGCTTTGAAAAACACAATTAGATCACGCAGAGCAATGTCCCATTATTCAATTGAGAAACGCAGACATTATTTAATTATTCTATTTGCATGAAGGATTCTGTAGGACCAACAGTGGGTGGATTGCTGACAGGATTTTCTTCGTTGGAAGTCTGCATGACACAGGTGCAAGCGAATCGGAGCTTAGGAGCTTGATGGGGACCTTACAACATCAGAAGGACACAATTTTTGTTAAAGTCATTCCTCCTGTTTGCCTTGATAATGGCTGCGGATATAAATGTAGTCGAAATATATAAATAAAAATAATGAAGTTCTTATAATATCTTGCAACTTGGCTTTCCTATAAAATAATTGAAATATCAGTTGTCTCTATCAGGTGCACTGAGTACATTCGTAAGGCAAGGATTTATGACTGATGCCACTTACGCGCTAAACAATCAAAATATTTCTCTCAATCCAAAATATCTACTTCTTGCTGAATTATATTCTTTGATTTTGAGTTAGAAACACATTTGATCACTCATCGGGCTCTATTTTTTAGCCAAAAAATTTCTTTAACTTAAAAACAGTACAGAGATGAATAAATAAGTCGTGGCTCCCTGCCTCCCTTTGGCTACTGCTTTGGATACAAGCATTTTTATTGAGCGTTTGGTTAAGTGGCTAATTCATATAAGCATAATTGCGTTACTTCTAATTCTCAACGACTCGACTTGTTCTATGCTTCATTCGAAGTCCAATTAAAATTTCACATTTGTATCAAGTGATAATCTTTAGGGGTTACAAAAGTGATGCACCGAATAGTGATTTTGATATGTGGCCGAATAATTTAACTAGCAATTAAGTTCACTGTTGCAACTATGGCTAAAAACAATGTTTTTCAACAAAAGTCATTGCTGCACAGAAACTAAATATGCCACATCAACGAGTTACATTTGTTTTCATAGGATTCAGCACATCTTCGGGCGGTCTGCACGCATTGAATTTCATTCTGTCTACTTCCCTTTTGTTGTCATGCTGACGTTTCTTTTGGAAAGTTTTCTAAACATTTTTGGAATGATAATTTGCAATCCGCGCCCGGATCTGCCCCAAGCAAACAAAATCTCAGTCATCCCGTTTCCATTATGTTACCTAAAACTTCTCCCAGAGGTGTGCCCGGCGTTATTACCTTACACTGACGCAGGATGTCCATCTCGATCTCTGTAGATGTTAGCTGTCTCTGTCATCAAATAATTGGGAAACAATGCCACTACACTTGAACTATTCAAGTTCATGATTTCAATAATAGCACAGGTTTACTGCAGATTGAAACACGACTACATCTAAGCGACTGATGATTCATTGACAAGAGGAATGAAGGACTTATTCAATCTGCATACTGAAATCTGACTCGATTCGTTCTCCTACTAACATAACAAGTTCTGTCTTGTTGTTCATTATTATGTTCGCACGAGTGAGCTGCGCTCACATCAGTTAAGGAGTTACGACTAGATATTAGTACCAAAAGAGAAATTCTATTGCATGAAATAACAAACTCTGGTCATTTTGTTTTTTTTTGAGCAAATACGTGGAAAACGATGGACATTTAATGCATGCGCTTTATCGAGTTCTTTCAATCGCTGCACGCAACCATCATCAGCACATGAATTCTGTTTTAATTTTATGTGCTGAAAGTGCAGGAAGTGCATTCACTCCCCATGAAATGATCCCAACTACCAATAAAAGCAGACAACAGTTGATACTAAGATTTCTGTAATATCTAAACCTTCAATAATTAGTTTTTCTAATCGAAAGTTAAATCAAATGTCCTAAGAAACCATTATAATTTATTAATTATTGAATAATTGAATATCAGAACCAATGTTTTTTCACCCTAGTAGCAACAAAAAAATCAGTCTGTTTTGTTGCCAAGATACGTCCTGTATATTTCAATACATGTATTAAATTTAATACTGTAAATAACACCGGGTCACGAACTTCGGGAGATCAGAAGCGTCTTTGTGCTTCAGAACTTGATCAAAGCATGCAGAGACTACACTTCACAAATAAGTCTATATAATATGGATTGGCTCTAAGATCGAGTGTTAGAGTGTTTTAAGACGTGTGCGAAATCAATGGCCAAGTGATTTGGTTGGATGAGACTTTCTCTGCAATTGTAGCATTATATATCCATGATTTAAATTCCTATTCAATTGCTACAGATATTTCATTCTACTCATCCATCATTAGATTTAGATTTGATCTATCGTAATATTTGATGCACCATGGAAATGTATGAATGAGATATAAAATGAAGTACAACCGTATCTGCATTGAAGCACTTTGCTTCGTTACATAACTTATCTAATAAAGCTATATTATCGCCACCCTAGAATTGCTCATATAACGCAATGATACATAGATGTGCAAATTGCCATTAACGTGGCCCTCATTTCATTTGTTTAGCATATTTTCAGTGCAACTAAATCAGCTGCAGGCTATTTAATGGGTCCGGTAATATTCCTCTGATTTCTCCCATCATATTTCTATGACGACATTTTTTGCTCGCATTGAGCCTTTCCCCGTGCATTGCCTGGGTCATGTCCATGAACCATGCTGTTGCATTCATCATACCCAAGTCCAAGGAAATGCTCTATGATGGAATATAATTCATAACCAAATCCTGTGTACGACAGAGACAGTGATGGTTCGACTATTTCTATTATCAGTGATTCACCTGAGGTCTCAATGTTGAAAATAATAAACTCCACGGGATTTTAAAATGCAAACTGATTTTATATGTATATCCCCCTATTCCTCAATTTAAGTTTCATATCAGATAACTATGCGAAAGCTTACTCGGGACAGCGGCTCAGTTTAGTAACGCTTAACAGCTGAAGTTTTCATGCACATGCATATGTGCAGTTTACATGAAATGGAGAACTTAATATGTGAAATATTGATCTTATTGACATACACTCACAGAGGACTTTTGAATGTCAACTCATGAATAATGCAGGACATTTTCGGATACTTAGCAGGCTTCTGATGCGATAATTGATGCTATCATTGGACTGTTGTATAATGTAAGTGTGTTAACATATGGCTTCAAATGTGCTTTTCTTCTTGCAGCTGGAACCTGATCTTCACAATGGAGAAACAAGAAATAGAAAATGCCATAGCTGAATGTTCGTTAACTCCAGAGACCGATGAGGTGGTCGAAAGCGATGGGGAAGCCATGACTCTCCAACCATGTGTCGAACGTACTGCTTCGCATTTGACCTATCTAAATTCTTTTTGAGATATTGTAATTGACAGTTGAAAATTGTCATAACATAAAGCTGAATGATACATTGTCACATGTGCTTTTCATTTTACTCTGCGAGTCGTTGATCTATTTATTAAGGCTACATATATATTTCGCTAATTTTCATGTTCAGAAAATGCAATTTTTGTGCATAATTCGGATGAATGCAGTTGACTTTAGATTTGGAGTTAGTGTGGGCGAATTGATGGTTACAGCAGCTGTACGGAATAATATCAGTAAAAAGGCGGTAGTTGCACAGTTTAGTTGACTGAATAAGCAACCCTACATAATGATCAATTCATCATCATTTTGACAATTTGAGAAAAAAATCCCAACAGACAGATGACTATCGCCCATAATAATTTCGCACATTCGACGGTCTAAAAGCAAATGTTTGAAAATTAAATAACTACTGCTATTAACCGGTTGAAGACAGCTCGCCCTCGTTATTTTCATCTGACTGCCGAGTTGTGTAAAATGAAAAATTACTGTCTCAAGTGCTGAAGACGAACTGGACCCGTCATACCCGTCCTGCTTACAATAAATGTGCGGTAACTGCAGTTGCGTTTTGATCATAGGACGAGAAGCGCTCGTCCTCCGCACTTACTATAATGATAAATATTCTACATCCGTCATCACCGTTTTTTGACAAAATGTAGTTCAATCATTATTGCGCGTGGTTTGGATGATTGAGTCCCTGATTTCGAATTAGGTTTGCCGAGGCGGCAAAAATGTGGCCTATGGGCTGCGTATGCGGTATTAATCCAACAATTCTAAGTAACTTTTATTGTCACAAGTACAAGCTCATTCTCGGTGAAGTGTTAGTTGGCCTTTAATAGTCAATAAATGCCAAGAATATGCATAGCCTAAAAATGTTTCAATTTATTCCCACTATCGCATTATTTCGCTGTCAAATGTTTTGCCTGTGAAAAAGGTTTTCCTGAAGCTAGTTGAATGAGGCGAGTGGCTAAAATTTTCGAGGTGTTCCTGAACATTGATAAAGTTATCCAAAAAGGCCATCGGAAATTAAGTGTTCGCCTGCGATTGGAGTCCTGCAAAGTCCCAAATACGCGTGTTTCTGTTTTTTGACCTTGCAAGACAGGTGAAGATCTCATACCTACACAGGGGTGTAGTCGTATATTCCTAGGAAGTATAACGGCGTTATACCGCGTTACCCCTCCACCACACCCCTGTACCTACATGAATGATTAAGTTTTGTAGGCATAAAGAATAAAAGAAAATTAAGATATAGGAGCCCCACCAATTAAATATTTTTTGAAGTGCCGGTATAGCGAAGTCAAGAATGATGTCATAAAAGAAGCAAGAAGCTAACTTAAGTTTGAAAGTCACTATGGTGACCAAATTATCATCGAAAACTTCAAATTAAAATTTTATCCATATTCTCCTTCATTTTCACCCGGCTGTCATCCGAGATATGGAAGAAATTCATGGTATGAATGATTTCTTGATTGAATCAGAGACATCATGATGTACCCACTGAAACATAGACCGCTCTCCTTGCTTGAGGAAAACCATAGTTTTATCATTTTTGTTCAACTTCTTTGATGACTGACTTCTAGATAATCAATTTGAGGATAATGTAAAAGGGTTATTCGTAGAAACTCATGCCTATGGTAAAAGTAAGTGGGTTCAATTGCGCACTCCTTACCCAGCTACCTTTCATCGTCCACAGTGGTCAGAAGCAGAATCTCATCATGATTACTTTTCAATGTTTGAAAATCAGTAATTTTCAGGTAACTTTGTTGATGCTGAAAACAAGTGTATAAGGCGAGAAAATGACTATTTCATTTATACTTTCATAGTTTATACGTAGATGTAATGACCGATCGTGAAAAATTACAAAAAGGCATTGATGGCTGTCAAGCAGTAGCCACCTAGTCATCAGTGTTCAACAGCTCATGATACGCTGTTGAAACCATGGCAATCAAAACCATGGTTATCGAAACTGTAAATAACAGCTGATTCCGCCATCTTGAAAAAGTGGAACAGGGGCATGGGTGTTTCACATTTTTCGCAGAACTGTTTCTGACATGTTTCTGCTTTCGTTTTCATGACTGATGACGCAATAAATAATCAATAAACAATCGGAGCACGTCATCAGATAATAACTGACATCTATTGTTGAAAATGAAAGAGATCTTGTGTGCTTCGGCTGTTTCTCATGTTTCTGAAACTGCTTCTGCGTTGCTATTGACAATGCAGAAACACTTTCTAAATTTAGAAACCTGTTTCTGCCTGTTTCTGACCTGTTTCGAAACACTTTCGAAACACCTGGAACTGTTTCTGCATTTACGAAAACGCCCCATGCTCAATGAAGTTTCTCACCAATATAGTCGTCGCAGCGGTGAAGTATGTTAATAATTCTGCAATTTGACCCAAAATAATCATTTTTGTGTGATCAAATTTGCAAATCTGTCTTATCTGTTGTTATGTAAGACGTAAGGCTGTCAACCGATCACTGATATCATTGCACGACATCTGTGCGCCGACAGAAGAACCGTTAATTAAGACTGATCTTCCATCCTGTGTATCATTCAAAATAACTTGACACTGTCTGTTAAGTCTTGGGTCAGCAAACCCGCAATCAGAGGTATGAGCGCATGTCCTGGGAGTTTCGGGGGATGCTACTAATGAGCGCAGTGGTCTCACCACAACAACAGGCCTCACAGAACTGCTTTTGGTTATTATCTCTTTTCCAGTATTTCTTTCATCGGTCTGAATTATTCAAATTTTTCGAACTTCATTGATGCCGAATGATCGCTGGATTTTCGTGTTATGGAACCATGCTTTTTCTCGATCAAAGGTCTGCAGGGAATTAATTATATCATTTTCGTATTCCTTGGCAGATTGAAAAACTTGCCCTGATCATTGGATGTTAGGTTTTTCTTTTTCCCACTAATATTTGTGTTCTCATCACCTAATGTTGGTTGTTCCTGTTGGTCTCCGATCATCTCATTAATATGAAAATCATTTTTACTATATTCCATCTCTCTTTGGAACAGTTTCCTCGTCTCATTGTGCGAGATATCTGATCCCTATGTTTTCAATCGCATACTACTTTCGTATTTCTGCTCACACTAACATTGTTATGTTAACATTGTTTGCTCCACTGTCTTGTATATCAGCACTTCTGCTGCCTTACCTTAAAAAATAATTTTGGAAATTTCTTCAATTCATTCTATTTTAGGAACGATCTAAATCATGTTATATGCAACAATTCATTTCAAAAGCTGAAGTACATGATAACAATTAAATAAGGTACACATAGTAACTAGACTCAAATTAATTTACATTTGAAAAAAGCACCATCATGGTTAACTTGCTTATTCAAAGTGGGGTTGAGTTTTTTTATGTACATGGCTTCCAAAATATTTAGGTCATAAGTGTTGGGAGCTTGAGATAGAATTTTGAAATTGTCAACTTTACAGCTGCAACTGCAATTTAACCTAAGGTCAGAAATGGCGGACATTTTTTCCCGATGTTCTTTTATTCTTAAGTTTAAGTGTCTTGTAGTTCTACCTATGTAGGTAGTGCGAGGGTCCACCTCACAAGCGAATTGGTAAATGACATTAGACCTAAGAACTTTGGGAGTATGATCTTTGTTGGAGAAACCACTTTTTAGTTTATTGCATGTGAAAACCCAACGGATAGGAGATTCTGTATCTATTCTACGGAATAGTGATTGTAGTTTCTTTTTAAAATAAACCGATTGAATGCCAAAAAATGGAATTTTGACAGTATAGAGGTATTTGGATTCATCTTTTTCTTTTGGAGCACAGAATCTTTTGTTCAGATACTGTTTGACCACTTTTTGTATAAAGTACAACGGATATCCGTTGTTTTGAAAAATTTTGGTCAATTTCCCTATTTCATCATGGAAAGTTTGCCATGACGAGCAGACGATGTAGGCTCTGTTGATCAGACTGCTTAAAACAGAAATTTTCCATTGCATGGGGCATATGGCTCTGAAATTCAAGGTTAGACCGGTGTACGTGGGTTTTCTGTACACCTTAGTAGTTAGCGTGTTGGATGAAACGTCCAGGTCAATATCTAGAAAAGGTAGCACTTTACCTCCTACCTCTGTGGTGAATTTCATATTACTATGCCATTTGTTAATATAGTTGAAGAAGGATAAGTGGTCATCATCTTCAAAGATAGCCAAGATGTCATCTACATATCTGACATCGAATTTTAGGTTTAGTTTATCATTTTTTAGGAAAGTCTGTTCTAAGTGTCCCATAAATAAGTTACTGAGGGTTGGGGCTAGGGGGCTACCCATGCTCAAACCATCACTTTGACGGTAGAGAATGTTGTTGAACGAGAAAATGCCACCAGTGGCGAATTGAAGTAATTTTTTGAAGGTGTCCTTACTATACGGTGGTTTTGTGTTATTGGAGCTATGCACCATATCACACGCTAGATCAATGACTTCTTTGAGAGGGACGTTAGTGAAAAGACTAACAACATCAAAGCTGATGAGTTTCGAATCCGATGAGAATTTGTAGCTAGCGAGTTTGTCTAGCAGATCAGCGTTATTTTGTACTGAGTACTCCGTAGGAATTATAGGAGTAATGTACTGGTTTAGGTACTTGGCAAGGTTATATTCGGCCGTGCCATAACTGGCGACAATAGGTCTAAGAGGTACATTATTTTTATGTACCTTGGCAGAACCGTAAAGTTTGCCACTACAGGACCCACTAGGAGTAATTTTAGTGAACACTTGGGAGTCCACGTACGGTTTCACATATTTGTTCAAAAAGTATTTTAGTTTATTCTGTTGTTTTATAACAGGGTGATCGAGCATCAATTCATTTTGGTTGTGTGGGATAGCAGTAAATTTGGTAGTATCTTCAATTACTTGGACCAAATGATTTTCATAAAGTTGTTTACCAGAGAAAATCAAAACCTTTTAAAATCCATTTCAGACACCCATCAAAAAAAGTTTCTGAAGTTATATGTAGAAAACAAATTAAGTACAACTTGAGCAAGGTGACCCTCACGCATGACCAAAATGAGATTTTTAATGACAGGACTGAAGCACCCTAGCAGTCCTAACGGCAATGGAAGCGAACATCTGACTTGCGCGTTGGAAAAAGTGGTGGAGCGCCTGAAAAAAATAAAATCTCTAAGAGAGATTGCAATGAGGTGAAACTTGCGTTACAAAATTACAATAAGCGTATGTTTAACGTTACCAAGACGCCACAAGCCAAACATAACCAAGATGTAGTGAAGTCCCTTAAACTAAATAAAGACATCAAAGTTGTCCCATTGGACAAAGGTAATGGTATAGCTATTCTAGATGCTGATGAATATGTAAACAAGCTCAATGCTATCATTGAAGATACTACCAAATTTACTGCTATCCCACACAACCAAAATGAATTGATGCTCGATCACCCTGTTATAAAACAACAGAATAAACTAAAATACTTTTTGAACAAATATGTGAAACCGTACGTGGACTCCCAAGTGTTCACTAAAATTACTCCTAGTGGGTCCTGTAGTGGCAAACTTTACGGTTCTGCCAAGGTACATAAAAATAATGTACCTCTTAGACCTATTGTCGCCAGTTATGGCACGGCCGAATATAACCTTGCCAAGTACCTAAACCAGTACATTACTCCTATAATTCCTACGGAGTACTCAGTACAAAATAACGCTGATCTGCTAGACAAACTCGCTAGCTACAAATTCTCATCGGATTCGAAACTCATCAGCTTTGATGTTGTTAGTCTTTTCACTAACGTCCCTCTCAAAGAAGTCATTGATCTAGCGTGTGATATGGTGTATAGCTCCAATAACACAAAACCACCGTATAGTAAGGACACCTTCAAAAAATTACTTCAATTCGCCACTGGTGGCATTTTCTCGTTCAACAACATTCTCTACCGTCAAAGTGATGGTTTGAGCATGGGTAGCCCCCTAGCCCCAACCCTCAGTAACTTATTTATGGGACACTTAGAACAGACTTTCCTAAAAAATGATAAACTAAACCTAAAATTCGATGTCAGATATGTAGATGACATCTTGGCTATCTTTGAAGATGATGACCACTTATCCTTCTTCAACTATATTAACAAATGGCATAGTAATATGAAATTCACCACAGAGGTAGGAGGTAAAGTGCTACCTTTTCTAGATATTGACCTGGACGTTTCATCCAACACGCTAACTACTAAGGTGTACAGAAAACCCACGTACACCGGTCTAACCTTGAATTTCAGAGCCATATGCCCCATGCAATGGAAAATTTCTGTTTTAAGCAGTCTGATCAACAGAGCCTACATCGTCTGCTCGTCATGGCAAACTTTCCATGATGAAATAGGGAAATTGACCAAAATTTTTCAAAACAACGGATATCCGTTGTACTTTATACAAAAAGTGGTCAAACAGTATCTGAACAAAAGATTCTGTGCTCCAAAAGAAAAAGATGAATCCAAATACCTCCATACTGTCAAAATTCCATTTTTTGGCATTCAATCGGTTTATTTTAAAAAGAAACTACAATCACTATTCCGTAGAATAGATAAAGAATCTCCTATCCGTTGGGTTTTCACATGCAATAAACTAAAAAGTGGTTTCTCCAACAAAGATCATACTCCCAAAGTTCTTAGGTCTAATGTCATTTACCAATTCGCTTGTGAGGTGGACCCTCGCACTACCTACATAGGTAGAACTACAAGACACTTAAACTTAAGAATAAAAGAACATCGGGAAAAAATGTCCGCCATTTCTGACCATAGGTTAAATTGCAGTTGCAGCTGTAAAGTTGACAATTTCAAAATTCTATCTCAAGCTCCCAACACTTATGACCTAAATATTTTGGAAGCCATGTACATAAAAAAACTCAACCCCACTTTGAATAAGCAAGTTAACCATGATGGTGCTTTTTTCAAATGTAAATTAATTTGAGTCTAGTTACTATGTGTACCTTATTTAATTGTTATCATGTACTTCAGCTTTTGAAATGAATTGTTGCATATAACATGATTTAGATCGTTCCTATCATTGTTTTCACCTCCTTCAGCTTAATCATTCTATTTTGATTCAGGTCCCCCGTATATACTTTTGAGTATTTATAGGCTTCTTTCTATGTGAATTCTGGGCAAATGATGGACTTGCCTCAATCTCTGAATGATCCACGTTTTCTTTTCTCTCATTATTTTTGGGAACTTTTTTCGTAGGAGGATTGAATTATGTCTTGGTGCTCTCACATTCCGATGCCTCTCTGGTTATGCACGAGCCTCAAACATGGAATGACGACGTGACATTGGTTAGTTTCATGGAGGCCCTAATAACACAAAAAAGATTCAACAAGCCTGTCTGCCTACAGTCCGCCTCCTAAATCGTTGCACAACCCGAAAAACTACTTTATCTTTTGCTTATTCTCATAAAATTTAATCGTGAGGTTGCTAAATTTATTCATTGTCCGGGCGAGTCACTTATCTGAGGAAACAGTGTGGTTTGCCCAATTAAATGAAGATTAAGGTGTACGTGAGTTCAAATCCTATTTGGTGTCTACTGAGTGCTCGATTTGGAGAATTGTGCCATAAAACACTGGTATCTTCCGCATAGTAATTTCACTCTGTGAATTTCATTGATAATAGCGGACTCGACAAGAGGTTAAAATGTATCGGGGAATAAAATATGTCGACGTCTAATATATGTGCTTGGCATTCATTATATTCATTCCATTTCATAGATGACGACCGTGGCATATTTAGATAAACAATTTTTCAGCATGTATGTTTGTAATAAAAGCATTTACATGCGCAAGTAATGCGAGTTTTTAAAAAATGGGTATATTTTTGATGAGTTATTTCTTCAAAAGGAACGTTTACTTTTTCGTTCTTCAAATATTATACTTTCCGCAGGTCTCTCCTGATAAAGTATGATTGTAGCTATTGTACGTCATTGAATTATATGAAGAAGGTGTCTATCTGTCGACAGTGATTTGTATGATTTTCATCGCTGAATTGTAATGTTGTCACCTTACAGGGCACCCTGTATACGTCGTCTTCATTGCAATGGGCGTCTGTTCGGTCTGATGGACTTCTTTGAAAAACCTGAGAAATGGAAAGAACACTCTATCATTGCTGGTCGGCCTTGGCGGTGCGATGAACTCCGTTTAAAGAGTAATGTGGATCTCCATAAGCTGTGGTAAGACCAGCATAACTCGTTTAATTCTAGATTCTGTCATCGATTTGAGATTTCTGTAGATTTTATAAAATGGTCTAAAATGATTAACTAAATAGAGTGATTAAATATCTTATCACCAAATATATTTGCAGTTAGATACTCAAATTGGTGCTTCACTGAAAATACTCTGACTAGTACTGACTGAAATTACTCTAATGCAAAAGACATTCGGTGGCTGATCTGCCCACTTTGATCACTGCCGAAAACAGAGGTAATTAATAAATGCAAGGAAATTAATAACTCCACATTCGGCAATGATCAAGGTGGGCAGATCAACCTTCGAAACGTCTGCTACAATAATGAGTAATTTACAGTGAGTATTTTCCGTAAAACACCAATTTGAGAAACGATATCTATGTGGTACAAATCCAATGTTAAGCATTTGGGACATCAGACATGTTGCATGACATACATCCCTCAATTGCGTGGCAAGTTACGATATCGTAAGGGTTGTGAATGACCCTTTTCGCCACAAGATGATTCTAATTATTTACTTTAAGAATGTTCAAGACAAATTGCATAATACTGCGAAGCAGAGGAAATTTCAATTTATTGTTAACAGAGATAGCCGTAACCTTAAAGATTTATTGTGTCGCACATGTACGATTTTGTGGGTCTCAATGCGTTTTTACGGTACTGTTATTGAAATCACAGTTTTCAGGTTTCTACGATTTTTTAGCCATTCGCTCTATTCGCAACTTCATCATCATCAGAACTATGTTTATCTATCATAGAGAAATTTGCCCTTGACAGCCTGTTTTCATTGTAATTGCAATATCGTTTTCTTCAGAATTGAAAATAGCGAGATCTGAACTTTATTTTGCTATACAAGATTGACATATGTGCATACGTGGTGACGTCAAAAAGTATCCGGACTCGATATGAAAGAAGAAAGCTACAATATTTTAATTATAATTTTTGGAAAGAGCATCTATGAATTTTATTCTACCCAAATCAAAAATGCTCGAAGACGATAAAATTCGGAATCGATTCTTTCCCTCGATCGACAAACTCCAAGTGAACAAGGCCGTGCCAGTCCCAGAAAATCACAAGCATGAAACCTCTCCTGTGAGTCGCTACGGTACGAAGTTTTCGAGTGGCTGTCTCACCAGGAAACTTGTATTCTTGCGAAGAGCGACGATCTTCTGGCGAGAAGTTTTTGATATAAAAGTTTTGACAAATAATTTCGTGTTTTTGATATCATTAGGTGTAAGAAAGCTTCAAAAAGCGCCAAATATTCTAACATTTGTATCAATGAAAAGTTAAAACTCGAAAAAAATGAGCCAATACAGTAAAAATTTAAAGAAACTGTACAAAAATATAGTTGATTAAATCCAATGTCAAAACAAGCAATTTTCTATACCTATAATGGATGCTCTTTCCAAAAATTATAATTAAAATATTGTAGCTTTCTTCTTTCATATCGAGTCCGGATACTTTTTGACGTCACCACGTATGCATCGAGATGGACGTTTAATAATAGGTTTCATGTGGCATCGACCGGAATTTTTGTGGTTCAATTAAATATCGGCTTGGTGGCCTACCCCTGCACAATGCATGAAGTGCGTGTAATTCTGTTTATCTTATCTGTCTCGCCTAAGTTCAAAAATCGTTTTGTAGCAGTCCCTATGCGTGAGCAGAAAATTAATAATCCTATCATTTTATTTTTTATATATAAATATCCTGTAAATAAGCAGGAAACGATCACTGAATTCCTTTTTATGACGTAAGAAGCGCAATTTGAATTTAAATGTCAAACTTGTTTTTTGAGAAAATATCCTACGTATTAACGCATATACACGTAAATGATTGACTACTGCGTTATCGCATTTGGAGCTTAAGAACTAGCTATGCGTTATATGCCTCGCTTTGTATCACGTCCTCATGCATCATACGTCCATGGTATCTGTATGACGTTTTGCAGCTTCTGGAAAACCATACTCCACCTGTGGTATACTTGTCCTGCTGCAAATACCTCCACAACCTACTCACGGACTGAATAGATACATAAAACAAAATTTGCTGAGTTTTTGACATCAAATGTTTCTATCTTAAAAATTTGTGTGAGACTTGAAAAGCCGGAGTGTTTGTAATAACCAAGACTGTATCCTCTATATTGTATGTAGATTTTGCTGGGTCGTTCCGTCATGGTCGCTCTAAGCGAGCTCTCGTTATAAGTGGATTGTAATGTAATGCCTATTTTAGCTAACTTATGTACTGGAAATTAATAAATATTGCATACTGTTATACTTTGGGTGGAACAAAAATTTTGTCGTTAGGTTTATATTTTAGAAAAACAACATTCTGTATCCATAAAAACACTTTTACAAATTTTCTAGGATAGCCATTAAACGCCAACATATCATTTGCACAATTCATTTGCGAAAGTCTTTGAGCCTCACTAGAACACATGATGCTCGCACGCTTAGTAAGATTCATGACAACCGACCGTTTATGACACAATGGATTATAAGAATGATAAGGCAGAAATCGGTTAGAATTAATGGGCTTATTATAAAGAGAAACTCGAAAAGAAAGAAAGAAACTGGCAACAGCTTTGGTACCCGTTTGAAGCAGCACAAATCGGCATTGCGCTTGATCCAGCCCGACAAATCCGCCTTGGCAGAGCATGTCTTCAAAGAGGACCATCGTATCGACTGGTCTTCTGCTGAAATCGTCTGTCGTGGAGCCAACTACAAGAAACGTTTGTTCTTAGAGGCTTGGCACTCAAAGCAACTGCTTTGTCTCAATCGCTGTGAGCTATATGTACCGTGTCTATATGAAGATATTTGATTGTACGTTCCGCTTATCTTCCTTATTTATTTATTTTCTTATTTTATTTATTTATTTATTTATTATTGTACATTATTTTTCATGCAATTTTGTTGGGGTTATTTAGTTAATCTTCTTTTTGTATATATTTTGTATAAACTTTGTAATTAGTCCGTGGTTGTGTTTTAACATGCCTTGATTGTTGTCTTCGTTATTATTATTATTATTGCCCTCCAATCTGAAGCAAATCTGCCGTTGATTGCCGCACATGTCACGTAAATCGATGTCGTCATTGTATTATTGATTTTTCACATTGCACTTCACGAATCGTTTGTTTGTCACTCTCGCCTGAAGACGCGGTCTGGTTAGACCGTGAAATATTGTGTGTTCGACACCATTTTTATTCTAGAAAATACATCGTCCGAAAACAACACTCTTTTGAAACTCCTCATTGGACGTACCAACATGTTTTCAAAAACACTTTTATTCAGTAATATAATGTCCTTGTGCATCAATGACTTGTTGACAGTGCTCTAAGAGCAAGTCAACCTGTTCATGTAAAGCATCTTCGGAGACACTACGAAGGTACTGCAACGAGGCTTCTTCCACCAAAGAGCTGTTGAATGTCTTACCACGCAATGCATTCTTCAACCAAACGAAAAGAAATCTGTCACACAAATTGAGGTCTGGGCTGTATGGACTTTGCCAAAGTGTCGTTACATTCCTTTCAGTCAAAAAATGTTTCACGAGACTTGCTGAATGGGGACGTGCATTATCCATTTGCAGACTGATCTGATTCAAACGCACCGGCCTTGAACGAAGTGTTCTCCAACGGTCTCCAGTACGCTTGAGGTATTCAATCATTCTTTGAGAGTCTACAGTTGTTTTGTGAGGTAAAGCTTGTACAGAGAACCGCTTGTTTGCCGTGAACATGACAAGAAGCATCGACTTTCGTGTTGTCATGCTTGATGTGCGAACAACTTGCCTTCTTGGTTCGTCCTTGCGAAGCCACGTTCGGTTATCTGATTTCGTCCCATGGGATCCATGTTTCATCCTCCACGGCGTATAGGTCGTACTTCTCGTCCTTCATGGCGAACAGAGCACGCAGTTGACTCGCAATTGTCGATGGTCGTCAGAAAGTTCGTAGGGTACCCAGACAGAGCAGACAAATCGAAGTTGCAAGTCTTCTCGAAGAATGCGTAAGATGGTAAGAGGTAAGAGGTGGTGTGGTCACTGTTGAGCTGCGTAGCGAGATCTCGAGATGAGAGATGAGGATCTGCTTCGATCAGTTCGGACACCAAATTCGTCACTTCATCTGCCCTGGAAGTCCTTGGGCGGCCAGAACGTGCGGCGTCGTAAAGTTCCAGATCATCAATCCTGTCCTTTAGCCAACGTTGGACAGTCCTCAGTGATGGAGAATCTTCGCTCCAGGCATTCCTGAGTTCTTCGTGAATTTCCGTAGCCGACATGCCAAGTTTGTGACGTGTTATAGCGTAGAAGCGGTAATGCGATTTTTCTGCACTCATGTTGAGACCGTTGATTGAAAAAACAATGTGAGGACACACATTAACCTTACTAAAATCGAAACAATAGACATCCAATCGCTGTTCGTTGCAGTGACGTCACCATCCAATGAATATTGTCCGAAATGAGTCATGAAACTTCATTAGAGAATCAATCTAACTGAATATCTGATCGGCGAATGCATCAAGGTTGGCAATGATATATCGCAATGACCATGATTACTCATTCTTAAGTCGTTATCAGACAAACGACAAAACTTTTGTTTTACCCGAAGTAATTTGACCATATCGAAAGATTTTAGAGCCTTTTTAATAGTATTTCAGAATTACAGCTTAACATAAATGAATGTATTACTTTCAGAAATGATATATGTAAACCAAATTTGAATTAGTAATAACCATATTTGAGACATCATATTTAAAGTATCACAGTCGTGTTCTAAAGCATATATTGTGTTGTAGGTATGTTCTGCTAAAGGAGCGCAACATGTTAATGACAATGCAGGAGGCTCATCATCGAGAGGCCGATGAAATGCCAAATCCTGAACGCTTCGAAAAGGTAAGCCTTTCTGCGATAATTATGATTCTATATTTTCATTGATTGATCGACCGGTTGAATTTTGGAACTCAATCACATTTGAAGTTGAAACCGATCATTTGACAATTGAGTAAATAATCTATTAAATAGCCGAAGATTCAAGGTCTCAAACTATTTGGAGGATTTTATAGGGTATGTATTTGGTCCTTGTTCGACGTTTTCATGGGCTTTCTGCTCTACAGATCTTTTCTCGTTTTTCGTCGCTTTTTCCTTACTCCACCGGGGTTCGACATTACTGCGATGTCGAATCCTATTGGATGTGTCTATCGAATGTCTATTCGATCAGAGCAGTGTCTTCCTTGACATTCAGACTTTCCAGGTCCTCTTCGATACTGGTGTACCATGTCGTTTTCGTTCTCCCTGGTGGACGGCGACCGTCGACCGAGAGATGGTATACCTGACCGATGATGTTGTCGGTTCCTCTTCTTAGGTGTCCGAGTCAACTTAAGCGTCTCTTGTGTAGGATAACAGGTAACAACTCAGGTAGTCCACATTGTCATGCCACTTCGTCACTTGGCAGCTTGCAGGGAGTAGAACGCTTCCGCGGATTTGGTCATGGAAATGGTCATTCTCGCATTTCGTGCAAACATGAAATAAAAAATATATGGGTGGGGGTAGGCATAGACCTACCCGAAAATTATTAGGTGTCAATAAAAGACTTAATAGTTGATTATAGATCACGAGCCAATATGTGGTCAAAGCGACCATAGTCTGAAACTTATGTTTGCTATTTGTTTGATACTGCTTTATCTGACATTAACGCTTCAGACATTTCCTTTAGATAATTCTTCTTGCATATCAGATCGCACCTAGTATCTGAAAGTCTATAGTAAAAAAGTTATTCGGCTCTAATCATTTCCTTTGAGCTTCAATTTCAGTTAATTACAATCGAATGGTGATTCACATTCTCATAGAGCTTAGAGGTATTTTTCTGTATGCAATATGCACGAAAACATGGCAACTGACAGGAATCTAAAAGGAATAACAACTTGCTGCGTTCGTTCAAGGAATCTAAAGCTGGAGTTGATGTTGTAGAACAGATAATAAAAAACAATACTAAAATATTTTGAGTATCGCGATGGCTGCTACGTTTTCAAAACATCTTAGTTGCTTCAACCATCAATTCGGTAGAAAACTTTTATCTCACACATCCTGAATGGTCAAAGAAAGCTTCTAAATATCATCCACGTGATGGACTTGTCATCCTTGACAAAGAAATGGTCTATTCTAATTCATACAGCATCGCCTTAGTTAACCATGTGTTCAGTGACGCTTCATCTGACTAATCAAGGAATTCATGGGTGATCAGGATCAAGAATCGAGCTTCGAGGATCAATGAGGCATCGTCATATAATAATACGGGACGATCTCTACCTAATACGAGTAGATCGAGAAAATATGATAATAATACTAATCGTCTATATTTCAATTCGCCTCAATGCTAGGAATCGTGATGATAAAATGCAGTTACGAAGTAGCAAACAGAAGTCAATAACTCAATTACATATAAAAAATAATGATAACATCTACTTTAAACTTGACATATACCTCAGTTGAAAGTGCGTGTAATAGTAAACACAAATGAATTTTGTCTTATTTTGGATGTACACTTGGGCATGCGGAATGACTTGGAATGTGTATTAATAAGAAGAGCAATGTGATGAAGAGGATGCTCAATGTTCATGGTCATTAACTGATGGTCAGCATTTTGCGGATATCAGCAAGCGACGATAACTCAACCGAAGGAAATGCGGACACCCGCAGGATGATGAGCCACAGATAATTCTATGTTTCCTGTTTTGCACAATGTCCATTCGACACGAAGAAGAAGTATTCATATTAAAAAGGATCGGTGCAGCACATTCAAGGATACTCCGTATTAAGTTGTTGTACACTGTCACTACATCAGGTTTGGAGAGAAAAGGTTGGAGACGTCTCAAGAGCGACAGACGAGAGCAAGCCTTCTTGGTGATCAAGTTTATATGCGAACTCCAATTTAAAGATTCGTCTATAGTAGCTCCAAGAAATTGTATTGTTGCTACGTGAGGGGTAACTGGAATAACAAACTTTGACAAGTCGTGATGATGTGATCTGGATACGAAAGGCTCTTGGCTCTGATATTTTATTATCATTATATTTTCCTCAGACCACTTCACTGCATCGTCATATTCATTGGTAAGAGGTAAGACTACTAGTTTGATCACTCCTATAAATTTTAGCAATCAACAATATGTCATCCGCATACTTTGCCAATAGAATATTCTGGCTAGATAACACAAGATCAGAAGCAAAAAAAACCCAAAAATAGCCGGACCAAGTGAGGATCCCTGTAGTATTCCGCTGACGACAGGCATACTGGAGCTCGGTCTTCCAACGTATACGCTGAGTTCGATGATTTAGATAGTTATACATGAATGCAATCAAAAAGTTATCTAATCCATTCTTGATCATTTTGTGTATAAGAATCCTATGTGAAATTCTGTCGAAAGCTTATGCTAAATCTATTGAAAGCAGATGACAACCGATAGCATTCTTTTCTTGTAAGGCTTTGGTGACAAATTCCTCGGCATTCACACGAGCACACGTAGTCGAGCTTTTCTTTCGAACTGAGCACTGTCAAAATGAGCTGTGTTGTGAAGTGATGTCCTAATCGTTTCAGAAAGAGTCTCTCGAACCGTCTTTCAGGGATTGAGAGCAAGGAAATTGGACGTAAGCTGTTCAATATAGGAGGATTTACTTTGGCAGAGGAATATTGTCCGCCTTTTTCCACTTCGCAGGCAAGTCTGCATTTTCCAAACACTTGTTGTAGATGATGGTCAAAGGCGTCGATAATACTGAGGAGGACCTTTTACCAAATCGAAGACGGTATCAAGTCCGGTCGTGGTGATGATTTCGGTTTAACTCTCAACAAGAGATCTTCAGCTTCTGATGCATTGAGAGTGAGTGGCTGAGTAGCTAGAGAAGGGATGATATAAATAGGACCATACAGGAATTCATCTTAGAATCTGTGATTAATATCGTTGATGATATCAAGAATAGATTTTTGTCGAGCACACTGAGGCAACCAGTTGCTAGTATTTTTTGAAGAGTTTAGCACGATTTTATCAACATTCCATGTAGAGTGTGAAGAGAAGTAACTGTCACACCATGTCCTTTTCGAATTATAAATCATCACATTGACCTTTTCACGATAATGATGGTACAAGGGCTAATTTGTCTTGCGATAAGCTATGTGCCGGTTGTTGATATGGCAATGTTAATAACATTTGTGATCCATGGTTTACTAAAATGTTTTTTAGTGATGACATTGGTAGGAAGGAATTCAGCAGTATAATAAAGAATTTCGTAAAGCACCTCACACGACAGATTTAGATCGACAGTTTGAAGCACATTATTCCAATCGATACTTGACAAATAAGAAATGGCGAGATAAAGGAACGATTCCCGGAAGTCGATAACCCCTGTATGAGTTAAATGATGTTGAAAGCTTTTCAAAGCTTTGACCAAAATCGCACTACGATCACCATGACCGATTGGGAGAAGCATAGTTGGCTTTGAATACATGCTGACGTACTGAGTTGGTAATGGCACGAGATCCAAAGTATTAAGTAACCTTGTTTGCTCAAAGATTGTGGTCTGTGTGGCACAGTGGTTAAGTGCTTTACCTAACGCTCTTTCAGTCCAGAGGTCGAGCTCCAAAAGTGTCATTGGAAATCGTCAGGAAGGGCATCCGGGCTAAAAGATCACAACGCTCTAGTAAAAAGTCTGACTTGGTCAGCACCGTCGAAGCCCACAGTATGGGGGAGTATTGACGTTAAACCATCATTTTCATAGTTGGCTCAAAGATTGCGTTGCCAACATCAAAACTCGACGCAAAAATCGAAGAATCCACTCCGTTAAAATCTCCACTTAAGAAGACAGGATATTCTGGATGTTCAATAAGTGAGTTATCAATGGAAGACACAACGTAGTCACATAGTTCCATTTTAGTCTGCGCATTCAACGATCCACCATGAGGGAAATAAATCAGGACCAAAGTGCAATGAAGCTGCTCGAAATCAACTCGCAGTACCATGAATCCCATCTCAACTTGCTTGGAATTGCAAAACAATTTAGAGCACAAAAACGATGATTCTAAACAACAACATAGTCCACCATGCATATTTCACATATGCATGGAATGTAAGTTTCCGTGTTGCAAAAGCTCATAGTAGAAGGAATTGATATTTAGCAGGATATGATCTTTTCCGTCATATCCTGAGACACTTTTTATGTTTAATGATGAATATTATCTATCAGAAGTATGAAAAAATACTTCTATGGCAAAAATCACAAAAATTTGTTTTTTATCAATGGTCGCTTTGACCATAGGTTGGCCTTTTAAAGTTGTTTCTGACGTCCTCAATCAATAAAAATCACATGAAAAGTCGGACAGAAGAAATAAAACTCAAAAAGGAGTCACAAAAGGTTGCAAAACTTGCTCATCAGCGTGTATTGAAAAGGAAATTCAGAACTGAGAGAATGATGGATTTGGTTAAACGCCACAGGCGGAACACGAATTCACAAGAGAATGGCACATTTCCTGCTCGCTATCGCAAATACCTACAAATTATTGATCCACTTTGATCATGAACTTGAACAATGATAGGGGAGATAAATCGTTCTAATATACCACATTTATTCTTCGCACGATTTCTTTTCCTTATCGAACGCACCAGATACCGGTGCGTTGAGGTTTACAAGCTACCAAGGCTCATATAATTGATCCATTATAACTAAGGCCCGGATTTCTATGTTCTCAAAAACCGAAATATGTCGTATTTTACGTGACAATAAAGAAGAGGATAACATGTGAAAAGTTTCAGTCTCTAACCCGTTAGAAACATAAGGATATCTTAATTTTCTAACTAAGTTTTGCGTAGCCCCCCCCCGACAGAACTAGCACTTAAATCAATAAAAACGAATTTATAGAAATACATTTCGGCAAAATTCAAAATTTTTATGAAACGATTTCCTGCAGTCATGGCATCCTGTCAATAGTAGGCTGTATTCATAACTCAACCAAGAAGAATTTTTAACTGTTTCATACATAGATTCCACAGTTTCAGATAATATATTTCTATGAGTCGGATTTTTGCGACTGTGAGTTGTTTTAAGCAGCTTAAAAAAGTTTAAACAGTAAAGTATGTAAAATTCTGAAAAATGTCAAATTGTGTGAAAAAATAAAAATCCGATCCCAGATTAGAAACTACTTTTACATGCTAATTAAACAAGCTGCCTCTCTTCTACATGCATCTGAAATGTTTTCAATGATCCGCATCTTATAGAAACTTCCGCATTTTTTTTGTTAACTGTTTGTGAATGTGTTTTTAAAGTTTAAAAATTGAAAATCATATTTGAATTTTGATTTTTTTCTTTTGAGGAACTCGTACTTTAGAAAATTGCTTAACCAAAATTGGATCATAAAATATCGATGAATAAAAGTGTTACAAAAAAGTGGGCATTTGGGATGAGATAAAAATATCGTTTTCAAAATGCAAGATGCTCAGAAAGGCAACACCGAGTAGGACCATCCCACACAGAAACAGCACTCGTCACTCTTCGAGGCATACTTAAGATCAAATTGTCAATCGTCTCTTGTGGAATAGCATCTCCAGGGTTACTAAAGTACCTGGAAAATGAAAGCGGCGCCTGGAAAGCCTGAGAAACGTTTATTAGCAGGTGACTTTAAGAGCTGTAAGATATAACTCACTTGTAAAAGTGAATATTACCCCTACATGCAGGCTACTATCAACGCCTCTATTTTCATTCACTGCACAGTAGAATTACGTAAAAGTATTTCCATAAGATAGCATCAAAATTTTGGTCTGAGGAATTTTTTTTCGATCATTCCAAACTTTTGAAAATGTTTTTGATAGGCCTATATGTATTTTTTCTCAAACACAATCTTTGTTAGGTGCATGTGTTTGTAATCTTCATGTTGTTAGTGACGCTTTTAAAGCATGGACACAAAGTTTGAGATTGGAGAGTGGATGCTTCTTCTAGGGCTCTGTCCGAACTCTGGAAGCGAAATCCAGAAAATCATGTCATGCATTTATGTCATTCAAACAACTAATGTTTAAGATTGTTTTTTAAAAAATGATTTTTTTATTCCGGCAATTTTTTTAGCGAAGTCGTTATTCATTTTCTGCCGTGCGATTTACCTAGATACTAACATTCTCTGTCTGTGGGATACTGATGAATCGAATCATATCGAGGTAACTTCCGTGTGTTAGGTGATGGTCTTTGGGTTTATCATGATCTAAGTTTGATATTTGTGTATATTTTGATGAGAATCTGGAACAAAGTTGCTAATCGAAGATCGGTTACTAGTTCTGATCTACCGGACATCTTCAATAACGACATACAGTTGACTCTCAATGTAAGCGACACGGCAGGTTAGTCCCTGCCAAATTGATAGATATGTGGTTAGCTGTCGATACAAGCGATGACAAGGCTTGTGACTTTGCCGTATGTGAATGGAGTGTCGGAGCGCCTTTCTGCAGTTCTCCATGGTGCCGGGGTTGAGGCTAACTCTAAGGTCAAGTCTGGTGCGCAAACGCCCATGTCCTGTTAAACAATTCGGTGTCGTCTACTCATTCAACTGCTCGGAGTGCGAATGGGTTTATGTGGGCCAATCCGGAAGGACAGTGGATGACAGGCAGAAGGAACACAAGCGTGCGGTAAAGAATCTCGATGTGGATCGTTCCGAGGTGGCCAAGCATACCTTCGAGAGTGATCATCGAATAGACTTCTCCAATACAGCAGTGGTCAGCAAAGAGAGTGGTTGGAGAAGCAGACTGATCAAAGAGGCGATCTGGAACGGAAAACTTGGCGGAAACAACAGGGTCGATCATGACATAGGATCTGCGTGGAACTGCGTATTGCGTTAACTTTTCCTCTATATTTATTTTTCGACTCTCTTTTTCCTTTCTCCATCTTTTAACTTTCTACTACATATCGAGTTTTTAGTAGTGACTTCAATAAGTTATTTCTATCTTCGGCTTAAGCGGTTTCATTGCGGACAATCATTGATTCCATCAATGCATGCCTATTTGAAGTCTGTTCAAAACCTGTGTGTGTCCTGAATTCACGTTTTATACAGTATATTTCTCTGAAGATGATGCGCGGAGCGCACCGAAAGTGCTCAGTATAACTGACTTTGTTTTTCTTGCCGACATCGGGGCTCAGGGATTTCCTCTAACATAAACAAGCAATGCATCATGTCAATCCCTTATTTTCAACAAGCGATGACAGCAGCCGGTCCCAAGGTGTCGATTATATCAAGAGTCAACTGCTTCAATGAATTCTCGAACAGCTATTGAAGCGGTGTGCATTCTTTCTTTAACATAAATTTAGTTTTACGAAGTTTTTTATTATTAGGAATCCTAGAATTTCATTAAATGCATCCTTGAAATCCAGAAGATGTCCTGGAAATGGTCAACGAGACTCTGTAGAAACCCTGATCTCATTCCTCCGAGAGAATTTCCTTCAAGTCAGCAACATTTCGATGGAAGATTTTTCTTTTCAACAAGTCCCATTTTTACTCAATGGGATTGAGATCCGGTGATCTTGCTAGACAGTCAATTTTCCGAGTTCTCCTGCTCTGGCGAAATGTTTCCACCAATGACGAACGGTGCACAGGGGCACTGTCATCTTAGAAAATGAACTTTCCTAGAGTGTGTGGATCACAGAAAAAAATCCTGTTGAGTGCGGATGTGTGATGATCCACTTACGAATGAAGCAACCAACTTGAATTTACTTCGACCAGTCCTAGTTTTGAGTCTTCTTGCTATTAATGCTTTGTTGATTGTCATTGTACAAATGTCCTGCTTTCCAACGTTGCAAGGGCCTTTGACCTACTTTAAGCAACTGAGTAATGTCAGTAATGCTCATCTTTTCCTATGCAGGGCGGCAACAATGCATTTATTGTACTTATTTCGGCACAAAATACTTAATTGTACAGGTTTGCTTTTGGTGTGCTATACTTATAATAATGTAATGGTTTCTCAATTAGGTATTTATCAAGATTTTAATAATATTATTTGTTTTACTTACTTTTTTAAAAAAACGTTTGAAGTCCGGCAGGTGAAATGCTTACATTATGTGTGAATACAAGCTCAGCTCTATGTATAAGCTTTTAGTTTCCAAATTATTTTTGCGTCTTGTAAGTTGTAAAGCAAGCACTTAGGTGTGAAGCATGTGCTGAATATCCTTTAACAGTCAGTCATTTTTCAATACGACATCTCAAATATTGAACCTAGGTATTTTGTTCATAGGCCTTACAAGTACCGGGTTATGTGCATAATCATTCTGCTCTGTTTTTGTATGGCTTTGTCTATGTAGTATTTCTTATTTTCAAAGGTAAAATCATCGTTAATATAAGCTTCAGAAATAAAAGTATGTGACCGTCCGTTTTTTCATTTTTATTTGTGTTGGCAACCCTGTTATTGACTAGGACAATATTACAAGTATGAATCTATCGCTTGAGCAAGGATGCTAGTGACGTCGTTGTACTATTAGACCAGGCTTTAAACAGCGTTGTGTGCAAAGGGCAACAAGATGTTTACATCCAATTCTTCTGTGATACTTCTGATGTTTGCTTGACATCTGTATTTCTAACGTAAGCCAGAGCAAGTGATATTTTTCAGGTATCATCACGAATTGTTGATGACATCATGAAACCAACGCTACTTCAAATTCAAATGGAGTGTCTAAATGTAAATTTCGCATTCCTCTGGTCCTTTAAGCAATCCTTGTGAGAAGAACAATTGGAGGGTGCAGGCGAAAAAACCGTTAAGTTACAAAATGCAATTTTTGAGAGAGCGGCTCTCAAAGTTGCGGAAGTGTCACTGAGAATATAACGAAGACAGACCGCTATTTGGTACGAGTAGTATATGTCAATGCGACTATCTAAAATTTTTCTTTTAAGTTTCTTGGCTATTTCTCTTAATCTACTTCCGGCATGACGTCATAATTATCGAAATATGTCACTTAGCGGTTTTTTCTCTAAGTCAAAATTTGGTATACGCAACTATGTTAGGTGAAATTAGGTAAGTTGATTATTATAGCTTATAATTGCATTGAAGAAGAGATTTTTAGAAACGCCAAGATTCGTCATTGGAAGTGATCTATACAAAGGATAGAGGTGAGACGGAATCAGATGAATGGTCTTCATTAAATCATCGCATTTCTCTTTGTTGATAGGTCGTTGTACACCTCTCCTTTTGGAACTGGAGATTGAGATGGTCTTGCTTTCGTTGTCATCAATTTCGCAGTTTTCCATACTCCGTCATCCCGAAAGGAGTGTTTAAATCGAAATGTCGCTAGATTCTCTTTGTCAATTCTGATTATTCGAACCTGGAAAATAATTATTGCATGTGCATGATATGTCATCAATGTTTGGTGTATCCATGGACTACTTAATATAGTAATATTGTTACTTGTTACTATATTAAGAAGTCCATGGTGTATCAAACAATATCACAAACTTGAAATTGAATTATTAGTTGCAGTATCATCAAATCAATAAGATTACGTTAACATTTATTATATTTTGAAATTAAAGTTATGTGCCTGATGTCATGCATGCATGTACTCACAGAAATAAATATTTTGCTTATCTGCTTCGGTTTGCTAGTAGTATGATTAATGCGAAATTACCGGCACATCGAGGAACCTATTAAGTGGACAAAAATAAATTCCTAATACCTTGCAGAGATAGGGAAAAAGTCGTGCGTCGCATGCGGATTGCTCTGAATTTTATCAAAGTGCTTCGATTGCCAAAATTCCTTCAGATTCGAAGAATTCGAAGATCATTGCGCACAAGTTTTCTCCATAATGTTGGCCCTTCGGATCATTTTTAAAAAACTAGTAGGCGTACGAAAATTAGTTCACTTGATGTTTTCACCATCGTCTCCTCACCATTTCTTACTGCATAGTTCATGCCAGGGTGCGGAGTCCTATCATTTTGATAGGACTCCGACTGCGAGGGTTGATAGGACTCCGACTCCGGATGGCAAGTATATATAGCTTAGTTTTTTGAAAAAACTGGCAACCTGCATCATAGATCCATATAGGCTTACCTGAACCTATTTTTAGTGATCATTGTATCAATTATCAATCATTTTCGATGATGGTTGATCGGATGTCGCTTTCAGTTGGATACATGCGACTCGGCTCCTCCCATCTTTTTGATGTGTGCTTAACACGGCATTTCTCCAGTCTCTACCCGGCAGGAAAATCCCCCATCCTTCTCCAAAAAATATGAGTACACTTTCGATTTTAATATGCGCTTTAGAGGAGCCATCACACACGATTAACGTGAGGGCAAGATGTGACTTTAGGTGCATAGGTGTGATCGAGGCTAGGAAGGCTTGTCTTCTCTACTAAATCAGCGAGTGAAAGGACAATCCATTATTCACTGTCACAGTTCATTCCTTCAACTATTATAAGCTTTGTATGCAGCAGTGTCTCTGTACTTTTGTTTGACGGAAAAGTTGATATCAAGACAATGACAGCTATGCACGAGAATATATAATTAGCTTGTATTATATTATTTCGGGTCTAGTTATAGGCCGGAGTCCTATCAGGACTCCGACTCCGACTCCAGCAAAAATGATAGGACTCCGGGACTCCGACTCCGCATCCCTGGTTTCGAAGACCTTTAATAGGTCAACTGAAATATCCATGCAATGCTGATGCACTCTTTAAACGAACTACTATAAATGCTTCCCCAATCATTGAACTTCCATGAGCGCATCATTGGCATTCGTACAGTTACCAACACTGCTTGGACGGGTATCTAGAAAAATGTGGCTAAAATTTTCGCCCCGTAAGCTAGTGCAAATTATCAAATTTCACAAAGTCTGGAACTGCTGGCTAGGAATGAAGATATATTACCTTTCAAATGACAGCCTAGACGATTTAGACGAGAACTATGTACATGCTACAAGAAATTTCTTGGAGCAATAGAACTGAGCATAAAGAGAATAGAAATCATGGCAAGTAATTGATGTAGAACAAGAGTTAATAGACATAAAATATTTAAAAAAATTGCATATGAAAATAGTAGTATAAAGACATCATGAAAAGTTCCTTTATTACAAAAGGCAGAAGAGATTTAACTGAACATCCATTAATTAAATTCTTGTCTGATTAAAAGAGATTCCATTGACTTTCATTTTGCGTTGTTTCTTTCAGTCAAAAGTATGGTCCACTTTATCGATGATTTTGGATTGTTGTTATGGATGTGTTGTTCATGTTGGTAAAATGTGGATGAAGAGTGACTACATGTAGTATGTTCATTTATACGAGATCTTATTGTTCTTGAAGTTAAGCCGATAAAAAATTTATTACAAATGGTATATTATAGGTAGTAAATTAGATAATTTTTTGAAACATTGTATTGCTGTTGCAGCACACATATGTAAGCAAAACATGATAGCAGGCATGATTGAACCTCTCTAGCTCTCCCAGTCTAACCACTCCCAAGTTTCTTTCTGTCTCAAAGATGATGCGAACTTTGGCTAAAACCTGGGTTCTTCTAGATTATTCATATACTTGTATTCTATACTTTTCACTATAGTGTGGGAGTTTCAAGAATGGTCGTGAACATTTTCGTCATCTTCAGGTTTTTGACTTTTATAATTGACAAACCATTTATTAATGAACGGTTTTGGATAGCCATTACTTATAAATTTCTGTAAAGTCTGTTTATCATTTTGCACATATCATCTGTTTATCAAAATGCACATAAGTGTTGCTATGAAGTTAATTCTTAAGGTTTCTTGCATTTTGACTTATCTTGTTAATTGGGAATTTCGATGTGGGAGAATATTCCAATAGTATTCTAGTTGCGAACGTAGTTTGTAAACTTGCTTTTCGTCTTATTCCATTTGTTTCCTATCTTCAGGCATGATATTAGGTCTAAAGGGCTACATTTTTACTATTACTTTGCTACGAATGCTTAAACAGAAATTAAGGCCTATCATATTGATTGTCTCATTCGTGCAGATTTCGAGAGATATGTGAAGACCTAAAAAACCGTCAATTTTATCGAAAGAAAATCCTAAAAAGAATTTGCATTTTGGTCTGGGATGCCTGCATTTTGAGCATTCTCTTTTTTCTCTCCACACCTCATCACTGCGCTTGCTAATGTTGCTACGTGCCTAACGATAACTAACGGTGCTCCATTATTGTGCAGTAGTTTGTCCTTTATGTACGTTGAGCTAAAAATATATTAGATTATAGACTCACAAATGTAATAAACTTAGGGAATTGCAAATGTTTGGAAATCTACAATTGAGAATAATTTCTGAAAACTTGTGTTATGTTTCATTAAAAGAACACTTTCTAAAGTTGTCTTGATTTAAAAAATATTCGCTGGCTCGACCGAACCACCGAACGTCTCGAAAATCGATATTCGGCCGAACCGAGCGTTCGGTACACCCTCTAATGATGACCAATCACTTAATGAAGTGAAAGTTTGTGTGGACAGGTTCAAATTCGTCCAGGACTGTTTGTCATTGTCGCCCATCACCTGCAATTGAATTCTTGTGCTGATGTTCCCATTATCATCCCACGTGAACATAAATCTGACCATGCTGTCCCATTCCCATCCTATTTCCCACGGGATTCCCATTCCCACCAATATTTCTGGGTTAACAAGTATTTGAGTTTACGATATCTTCAAATTTGATGTCTATGTAATCTGATCTTTCGTTGCAGGTCGAGGAGAGCATGGAAAATATTTTAGAGGCGGTGGAAGAACGCAACCGGGCAGTTACTGAATTAGAAGATGGACGAGTTGAAGGCCCCGAGGAAGTTTGGGACTTTGATGTGTTAGGACGTACGACTGAAAAGTTAACATCAGAACACACTGTGCCTCGACATCTGAATGCAGAGTACGTAGATCGACGGGATATGAAGATGATCGGTGATTGGAATATTAAATATATGAAAATGGAGCGTGAGCGAGACATTCGTCAAAAACAATATGAAAAGATGATGGAGAACAAGAAAACGGCTGAGGAACGCTTAGAATCTGAACGAGTCCGTCTTCCTGATGATACATAATTATGCATTGTGATATTCTTGTGATTATTCAGAAATCATTAATATTGAAAGTGCGGAGATGTTATCAGAACTCTTCCCACTCATGATGTAAGTGTGCAAATAACTTGTATGAGACGTTGTTTTTTATACTTAAATAAGAAAATCATTGCATCTGAATTTTTGTTTTTGATAGATCGCTCTAACTTTTAAATTGAAACTTTGAGGAATGGAGATTTGAAGATGGTATGCATGAACGAGGCAGTAATCGATAGATGCCTTAAGTGCATCTATCTATCTTGCATATTTTGCAATCTTGCAAGAGATGCATAAGTGCGTATCTTTCATATTAAAATGAAAGAGCAGATCGCTTTCTTCCCATAAAACCATTCACGCACATGTCGCACTCCATGGCAGGGATGCGGAGTCTTATCATTTTGATAGGACTCCGACTGCGGGTGGCAATCATATATAGCCTAGTTTTTTTTGAAAAAACTGGTAACCTGTAGCATAGTTCATTATAGGCTTACCTGAACCTATCTTTAGTGATCATTGCTGTATCAATTATCAATCATTTGATCAATCGATGAGTCTATCAAATGTCGCTTTCAGTTGGATGCATGCGACTCGGCTCCTCCCAGCTTTTTGATGTGTGCTTAACACGGCATTTCTCCAGTCTCTACCCGGCAGGAAAATCCCCCATCCTTCTCCAAAAAATATGAGTACACTTTCGATTTTAATATGCGATTTAGAGGAGCCATCACACACGATTAAAGTGAGGGCAAGAGGTAATGTTCTCAGACAAACTAGTATTTCATTTTTGTCTCTGATGTGACCTTAGGTGCATAGGTGTGATCGAGGCTAAGGCTTGTCTTCTCTACTAAATCAGCGAGTGAAAGGACAATCCATTATTCACTAATTCCCTCAACGCAGCAGTGTCTCTGTACTTTTGTTTGACGGAAAAAGTTGACATCAAGACAGTGACAGCTATGCACGAGTATAGATATTTTGTTTGTATTATGTTTCTTGTCTGGTTATAGGCCGGAGTCCTATCATTTGATAGGACTGCGACTCCAGCAAAAATGATACGACCGACTCCGCACCCCGGCCTGCTCCATGGACCGCTGGCAAAAAACATTTTCGGAAAAGTCGACATTGAATGTCATCAACAGAAGATTCTACGAATTGAAGACGCTATATGACTGCGGTTTTGTTGAGACAAAAGGTCAATGAGATGGGCACGAATTACTTAAATGCTCTCTTTTCGCGTCTAGTTGTTTGACAGGACACATCTCCGTATATTATCACATATGACTCGACTATTGCCGCACGTCTCTTAGATAGACTCAAATGTGTGATTGGGCTAGCTTATTTTTGAATTCTAGTTACAATTTCGGTGCATGATTGGTCAGAATCCATCAAGCATGCTATAGAGCAAGAATGTAGGCCTAAGCATGTCTGCAAAAATTACATACGTATGAGAACGAACATTCCATGAAAAACTAGTCCACGCAAATTCAGTGTATACGCGTGCTTCATATCTTGCGTATAAATTGCTTCAGAAGCACGTAGGCTACTCATACCTGCGTAGGCCTATGTGATCAAAGAGATGCAGTATTTAGTTCGCAGTCTTGGATCTCATAAGTCATGCTGCTCATCATGAACAATATGCATCGTGCGGCGATCGTCATGAGCAAAAAGCATCGCCTTTTCTTTTTCTAAAAAACACTTTTGAAATGACTTACATCACCACCTTGCGAAGAGAATGTACACACACGTGCACTGTTGCATGCAAAGACGTGTGTCTCCATTGTCTTTGGTTGCATGCTTCGGCTTGATTCCTCAAAAGATCTACCAGCAGCATTCACTAGACGAAGTGACTTAATTAGTTAAATCTAACAGGGTCACTCTGACCAGAAAGTCCCAGCCGTCCAAAGTCTTATTATAGCAAATCTCATGACATCTGAAGATCTTATGTGCGATTTTCAAAAATCCTTTAAGTAGAAAGAAGTCCTAGTCATAGAATGCGTTTGTCTGCATCTCCAGCGCGCTGATGTTCCAGCAAGGTCATTAATTGACAACCAAGACCATTGATTTCGTCTGATCAATTTGCACTATAATCAGATCTCAAGTTTTAAATTCTGATCAGACATTGAAAGTCATTTCGTCTAGTGTTGACCTAGATCGGTGCTTAAATGAGCGACAGAAATGACCATCAACTGTTTTTGCTACATGGTGAAAAATGCTTTTAGACCCCCGTTGGGCCATTTTGTTAGTCTTTCCGGTGCCAGCAACAATCAAAGACAACCCACTACAAAAGGATTCGTCGGAAAGACGTCGGAACGAGGTATGGTAGTCGGAAAAAGGTCGGGAAATTTTTTTCACCCTTCATGCTAATTCTGACCTCATTTCTTTAAATTTATACAGAAATTATGATAAAAATGGCTTTTTTGATTGAGTTAATTGTAGCAAGACATTGAAGACATGAAGACGTGCGGATATCATTGTGATGACATTGATTACTCAAACAAGCTTCAGAAAGGGAAAGGAAAATATATAACACTTAATTCCTGATGAATTGACGTTATCATGTAATTCAATAGACATCCTACTTGTAAAATAGCAGGTAGGAGACCTAGCGTGTCTTTTTTATAATGAGGCTTCGGTTTCCGACGTCATATCGACCATCGGCCATGCGGACATTCTGTTCCTCGGAACGAGTTCGTTTTCGACGTCGGACTGACGCATCTTTTTGTAGTGGGAATGGATGCCAACCACTAATAATGAAATTTGAGTACCACTAATTAAGAGGCTTTATCTAGGCAGTATATCAGCACAGGAATAATTTGAAAATAATAGCTTTTTAAAAACAGCTCAAATATTTTTTTGGACCGCAAGAACCGCAGGAACGTAATCTCCGCAAAAAACTGAATATTCTCCAAAGACATTATCACTCTCATGGTCATCGCCTCAAACTCAGTGAGAGTTCCCTTGTACATTACACCTCGTCTGCATCTTATTACCTGCGCGCTATTACCTTGCCTTCTCCAACGTCTTTCAGCAATGTTGTGTCACGTGTTACCTTGCATCATTCTACTCAATGACTTATTGTGACCTGCGATAAGGTTTGCTTTGATTACACGATAGTTTGCTTGATAACACGCTTTGATTATCTTTCCAAAAGCTCCTAACGGCTCCTGATATGCAAGATTTCAATAAAGATATTACTATGCATTCCAGGCCATTAAATGGTGACTTCTTAAAACATGTTGAAATAATTACCTATAAACATTATTTGTACTTTTCTTTATTTCAAAATTTCGCAAACGTCTGAAAAAGCGTGGGTATGCCGTTAAGGATAGTACCTTAAAGAAATACAATCTTTAATAGTAATGTTGCGGAATAGTCTTGATGTCCCAGGGTAAGCATACAAGAAACAATTGAAGTTGAAAAATGATGCTATTTAATAGTACGTAGGCATTCCTCATGACAATGTTAATTTTACTAGTCCCTCGCATTGATAACATATATTTGCAGATTGATTATGGCTGTTGATCATGTATAAACATAGACAATGGAACATTAGAATCATAATTTCCGGAATAAGTTTGAAGAAACGGCAAAGATGGTGGCTTTGTCTTGGATTGTAAAGATTCACATTTTCTAAGCAATATTGGCTATTTAAAGTATGATGTTAAAGAGCGTAGAAAACGCAACTTCCTAGCCTGAAGGTGATTAATATCGGCATTCACATTCATATCACTCTTTACATTGCACTCAGTGTAGCTTTATTGCCAAATTTTGATTTAGGCTTCTCTGGTTTCCTAGTTATTTTTCTCTATATTCATAGTGCTTATAAACTTTCTTCATACTTTCAGGTTGGCATGCGTTGCTCTTGACATCTTAATACCAGGTTGTATTGGGTTATTAAGTCCATGAACAAGCGGACCACTTATTGGCTTCATTACAACTTATAACACAATGCCAACAGTATGCTGAAAATTGAGCAATCTTCATGCATCTGTTGCCATGAAAGTGGCTCATATGGTGCATGCATAGCTGAAACCCAGGTTATTTTCTACAAATCTCAATATTTTGACATACGCACTTCTGTTCCATTTTCTATACTACATACTAATCCAGAACCTTGTCTCATGGTGCTGAGATTTCATTGCTCCCAACCTCCTCTCCGCAGGGGTCTAATTGTGATGATGCACTGATGGCAGAATCTGTCAGAGGTGAATGTCATGTTTCGGAGGGATTTTTATGTTTGATTGCATGACGAACTGGAATCCTTACATAGAGCGCGCCGGTGATTCCCTCGTCGCGACAGGCGCGCCGGAATTCCAAGTTCGAGCGCGCCAGATTCGAGGCGAATGCGCATGCACTACTGAAGAATGTTATTTTTCAGAAATTCTGAAAATATTAGCGTTGCCACCGATGCGCGGTTCCGCGCAGCTTCGCGGATGAGGGGCTTCAGCTGCGCGTGCGCGGAGCCTGCGCAGATGAACCTGAACCTGCGCGGATGAAGGTCTCATAAAAATATTCTTATATTTGAGGCTAGAAGAGACATGTTCTTTGAAGTACCGTTAGCTTATTTCTTGTAAATATACAATTAAATATTGTTTCTACTACATTTAGGACTACTACTTTGACTTTATTTAACGTGATTCAAATATTAGACTATCGATCAACATGCAGGTAATAATAATAATATCTTTATTAATGACTCATAAAGTACTAGTACAATTCGGTGAGTGCATTTACAGGGAGACAAAGCGCGATGCAGGCTGTTGGTCACAGCATTCATCAGGAATTGGCAGGGAAAACATGTTACGCAACTTCACAAAGCAATCCGCGGGCCGTTGATGTTCAGGAATAGAGGCGAGCGTGGCGACAATGTTCGATAGCAGCAGGGGAAGATATGTGCACAAGGGAGCAGGATTGAGAGTGCGATGACTAAGGAGCAAGACGTTAAGCACGTTAGACAGTCACGGATTGATGTCGAAGAGTGAGAACCCAGTAAAATATCTCAATAAATCCAGTTAAAGTCGTTGTAATAAGGCATCGTGATGGAAAAAGCGTCGCTGTATACAAGTAGATGTAATAAAGGTAATGGCAAGATGCTAAGTAGCTGGCCAAAGGCAGAAAGCGGATAAAGTCAAAGGAAAACAAGCAGAAAGCGTTCCGCAAGCAGGAGCCGCAACAATAATTTTTTGAAGATAGAAGTTGAATGATAATATAGCACGAAAATCCTTGTCAATGTATCCAGGGCGTCCAATCCTTCATTGAAGTCCGATTTAAAACTTCATGTATATAATTTGTATAACAATGACATGTACTTTTAGCAGTTCTGAATCTGATATTTGATGAGTTTGATCAGTATATTGAAAATCAAATTTTTACAAAGAATAAACATTGGAAATGTCATTAAATTCGCTCACAATTATGCGACATATTTTAGCACGGTCAAGAATACTGATATTCATAAAACCTAAACCAGGCTAGAAACAAGTTTTAAGAAACAGAAACTTTCCCTTCGTAAACATTTTCCATGAAACAAAGTTTTCCATGCTTGAGTTCAGATCTTCATTTATGCTACGGTACCCTGCATCGATACACTGCCTGCGCGGATGACATCGTCCTGCGCGGATGGGGTCTCGAGGCCCGGTATGCACGCGATAGCGTCGAAGCCAACCATTTAGCTCGAGTCGGCTTCTCAAAAGTGCTCTGGATAAATCCGGCGCACTCCCTGTTTAGATTCCAGTTCGGATGACATGTTTGTCACATTTCCCTCCGCCCACGGTCATGAGAAGCTAAAGATTTGCTCTGCTCAAGCCATACTCAAGTTCAGCTACGCAAAGCCTAAGCTTAAACTCTGCTTGGCCGAATGCAATCTGTTAGAGCCAATTCAACCTCAATTCTAGCTAGATGAATGTGACGCGTCTTGTCTATTTAATTTAATTTTATCTTGTTTAATTGATTATTTTACTAACAACATTCAATACATCGCTTCAGTTGAGGCTCAACGAACGTGATGCATTGAGTGCAAAGAGATAAGAAGAGCGAGCATAGTGAGGACGGGAAGGAAGGAGAAGAGCTTTGAAAAACTAGTGCTGTAGAAATACGTGCCAGAAGCTTAGTAAATCTGTTGACCCCAGTGCCTCGAATGTCTATTCTTGTATTTCCGATGGGGGATTATTGATGTCTGATGAATCGGTATAAAGAATTTTCTTGAAATTAAAGAATTTAATTCAGAATTATGAATTAAAGAATATTATTCAGAATTGAATTAATAAATTTAAAGAATTCTTGTATTTCCGATGGGGGATTATTGATGTCTGATGAATCGGTATAAAGATTATTCCAGTCAAGAAAATAATGAGGATGGCAACCGTCATGATTTTAAAGTAAAGAAGATTACAAAATGCTGACGTATTCATTCACCTGAACTAGGCTATAATGCCTAAGTCGCCTATAGATTACTGCTCTCTTTCCATAAATGGACAAAACTTTTTGATGATCCAAATTTCCTCAGATTTGAAGATTAATTGCACTGACCGATATAGTCTTGTCCTAGATATAGTCTTTATCCTATATATAGTCTTTATCCTTGTCGCATAAATATCATTATTCCAGGGTTTTTTAAGATTTTTGCTACGGGTCATCTGATCATTCCCACGGGTCACACTCAATTCGTCTCAAGATCGACTTTCATTAGTGTACCCCTAACGCACTCAGGATTTATAAGCAAAAACAGAAGTCAAGAATGCAGTATAACATTTAGCATTTAGCAGTGAATTTTACTCGCGATTCTGCATGTACGTGTGCAAGGTGACTTTTCAAGTCGTGAAGTTCATTACATGTAACGGATAAACGTTCAAAATCAACGGTACAACTCGAAAATTCCACGGTGCAGAATGTGACCCGTGGAACACCTTAAAAAACACTGATTATTCTATTGTTAGTATAGTCAACATTATACAGATGTAGCTCGCGCTTCACTTTCTCCTTTTCTTTCTTTTGTTTCATCGAGCTACTCGTTCAACTCGAACATTGCTAGCCAACAGCAGACTAATTATTTTACAGAGTGCTCAATGAACTAATATAGTTTATACTCTGAATTAAATCAATCATGAAGATTTATTATCACTAAATGATTTGTTTCAGATTATTGTCTACTATATAAATGACACTAGCACGTATGTTTATATAGTTGGTTTCATTCATGGCTCTTAGCTGTGGTATTTCTGCAAAAAAGTTGCTATGGTGCATGCCTTTTTAATTTGTGCACTACACACCACTGGTATAAATTTTCCCTTATATCAGACATACGATTTATAATAGCTGTGCGTTGATTTATTCATTCACTCTGAAGATTAATTTGTAGATTCAAGTAATTTTCCAGACGGAAAATATCTGCGTGTCTGTAAGTGCGCAACAAGGGAAATGCATCCTTAATTGGCACTTGTGCGATTTCTATTTTATATCGGCATGTTTCTTACATTGCACTATTATATATGCTACATGAATCTTCTATTGTCCATTCAGCAATGTGGAAGAACTGCGGATAATTCCTTTTTTTACTCGCAAGTAAAGCAGTTCACTATACTTGAGTTACGTATGCATTTGAATAAAAACTTTTATTTTTCAGATTAATCAACTCATATGGCTTTTCAAAAAGTTGTAATAATTTATCCAATTTCGACGAATTCTGCGTTGAATATCAGAAAATTCTTGCGAAACGAGATGGTCGCTGGAATAAGTACATGAAGAACAAGGATATAATAGAGAAGTCAAAGAAATGTGAGTAACTGAGTTTCCTGTATTAGTTATTTTAGTTTTATCATATGACATTTTCAATCCTGTAATACATATGGAATATATATAATACACACACACACACACACACATATATATATATATATATATATATATATATATATATATATGTAAGGAAAAATATAAAAGCAAAATGGCAAGTAATATAAATGAAATTAGACACGTGAATATCAGAAAAAACTTGCAAATTTATCGCCCGACCGGTTTCACTTGGTCACCCAAGCTTTTCAAGGGCATTCATTTAATGAAGAAATATCATATTTACATGCATTTCACAAAATTAAATCAAAGAAATCATGCACTGAAATGAAATATCAATAATTATGAAAGAATGCAATGAAAGAAGCAGAGAATTAACATGTCTATGTACATATCAAACACGATTTAGTGATGGTCTAATTATATTCATGCATAGCTTTTCTTTGCCTTCCCTATATGAACGATCACAATTGGTGGGGAGTTTCAATATCGGAATGATGTTAAATGAAGGATCCATGTCTTTAGCACATGAATGAATATGATGACTGACATTAAGAACTCGATATTTGTCATCTTTCACTTGCTGTCGGTGGACTCGAGTTCTTGCTCTCAGGGAAGTACCTGTCTGTCCCACGTAAAAATCCTGACAGCCCCTGCATTGCAAAACGTAAATAAGATCACTTGAATTGCAGTTCATGTTATGTTTAATGTTGAATGTTCTTTGTTCATTGTTGATTTTGTAATTGAACGACTTGCCGGTAAGTAATGAGTTACAACATAAACATCCGGTCTCCCCACACTTAGTAACGCCTGAAATGATAGTGCGTTTATTTTTTGATAATATATTCAGAAGTGATGGGGGTTGTCGATAAGATGGAATGAGTTTATACTGTGCAAAAGGCTGAGTAAGTTTTAAATTCGAATATACCGGAACAATCACATCTTTGAAGAAATTGGGGTTATTTGGATTGTACGTTTGGATGCATGGAATAACTTTTGACTCGTTATCATTAGCTGATTGACTTTGGGGCTGATTGTTGGCCGATTTTGCTCTTAGTATAGCATTTGTAATTAAAGTCTTAGGATAACCCAGCATGATAAGACGATTAGTCATTTCATTGAATCTCATATCTTTCAGAGCTTTATCCGTAACAATTCTATTGATCCTATTTGCCAATGTATATGGTACATTGCGTATGATATGTCGCGGATGACACGAGTCGAAAGGAACATGGGCATGGCTGTCAGTAGTAGGGCGATAAATTTGCAAGTTTTTTCTGATATTCACGTGTCTGATTTCATTTATATATATATATATATATATATATATATATATATATATATATACCTAAGTAATTGTGACAGCATATATAACGACATGATTGTGGGAATTATTAACTTGCAGACATAAAAAGCCACACAGTATCATGCATTATACAGGATAGAAGATAATTCAAAATTATTCTGCAAAGTTCTTACTTTAATAAAAACTGTAAGAAACTAGTTGAAAGACCTAAAAACATTCCAAATTATGATTGACTAATATGCAAAAGATGAAGAGAAAGTTTTTGATTTCGAAAAAGTCGATAAACATTAAGTTAAAAATACGTAGAGAAAGAGACGCAATTTTATTTTCTTGCTTTATCCAATATATTTTTTTGACCAACGGACAGCATGATCACGGATACGAAAGGTTGCAAAAGCAGAGTGGCAAAGGAGGCGATATGGAGCAGACATCATAGAAATGGAAACAAAATAAAGTTCAGTCAGAGTAGTGCGTGGGATGATGTGATCCGAGATATCTGGATAAGACAGTGACATAGTTTTGAACATGAAGTCTGCAGATAACTTTGGAAATGAAACCTTCCTTTTTTGTATCCGTGATTATGCTGTCAGTTGGCCAGCGAAATATATTGGATAAATACCAATAAAAATTGTGGCTCTTTCTCTAGTCTATTTTTAACTTAAAGGAAGTTATATTTGGGTGTGATCACAAAGGTATCCCTGAATGATTGGTGAGTCAACAAAATTGGCTGTTCATAGAAGTAAAGACCAACCAATTTTAAGATGCAGTATTTTGAAAAGTAGAACCTGAGTTTACAACTTCAGGGCATTACCCAATTCGTGGTTTTACTCGAAAAATAAGTGTCTCTAAATTTAAGAAAAAATATAGCAAGAATAAGGCCCATAGAAACTATAATGTCAGAAATTTATCTGCTTCAATGAAGAGGCGATGAATATATAATGATATAATATAATGAAGATGTGATCATATAAAATTGACACTATAATATCAAAAGACTATGTAGAACGGACACACACACATCGCACTTTGAAAACAATACTATACCGGCACCGTGGCTATGACTATAGAAGCGAACGAATGATAGCATCTATTGGATGACGACGGCTAGATACCGGTACTTTGCAGTCTACTTTACATAGATTCACGATTATCATCATTTCTCTTTCATGCAAAATCATTTCGATAAAACAATCTACAGTGCACTGTCATGCGGCAAGGATTTACAATTTAATCTGATACTTGTTTCACTAATTTTACTCCTCTTGCGATTTAGCCGCACTTACCGTGATCGTTGTCTCAATGCGACCATCAACGAGCAGCATGTTTATAGTCCACAGTAGTGCTAGTAACTAAAGCAAAAGCGAAAAGTAGTAGGACTTTCATCTGTGCAATTGTCACAGGATATCATGCGCTATCACCGGATTCCTAGGAATCTACGTGTTCACCAAGTCCTATCCTGAGCGAAAGGCATACGCAGACCCATTGAAACGATGCTCATTTTTCGATGCTCAATGCCAAAACTATGACTCCGGATTTAGAGGTTTATCGATTAAAATCCAAAAAAATGCCACCTATAGAAAGCTTCAATCTGCATCAATCTGCATCAATCAGCTTCAATCTGCTTCAATCTGGATTAGCATGTGTCTGACAATAAAGCGAACAGAGTAGGACTTTATTGGTTGCATTGATTCGTAGTGGTCAAAGAGAGTACATCATTCTGTGAAAGTTTCGTTCTGGGCTTCCTTCCCTACATAAATCCGTCGGCATACTGACTTTCAGAAAATTAAATCCTAATTAGAAAATCCAGATTCATTTCTGTGTGTTAAGAGGCTTTGTAAAAATGATCAGAATTCATAAAGTGTGAGCATGATAACTGGAAGTGCTTCGACCAAATTTCAAAGCAAACAGACATTAGAGCTAATAATATTGTAATTTTTTACAATTTTCACACTTTTCCATTGTTGGGAATAGACAAAGGGCATAGAATTTTCGTAAATCGGCTCGAGATGAATTGGGTGCCCTAAGATAGGAGCGTAATTTCTGATCCTAGGTGTCAGTAATATGCAATGACTAGTGCATGCCAGATAACTTTCTGATAATGCACAAATAATATCAAAGCTATTATTTTAAATTTATATTTTTAAAAAGACCAGCTTTCGTCTGAAAACGACTAAAAGTGCTTGCTTATGCAGTTTCAATTTCAATTCGAAACTTTGGAAATATTGAAAATCTGCATCTGAAACTTGTTACTACGTTTATCATGGAAGCAGCGACTTTTGAGCTTAAACTTACAAAAGACCCAAATTTGAACTAAGCGTTACTAGAGAATTAAATTTGCCAGTATTAAATATGAAGACACATGAAAATCTGATTTTCTTTATCTGCAATTTACTGATTTTTGTATTCTTGTTAGTACAATTGAGAAAGAAATTTTTATTCTCTGATGATTTCAACTGTTTAAAATAGTTTTCAAATGCCTTTATTTATTTTCATTTTTGCGTTTCTGCTTACTTTTCTGCATTTATCAGTGCTTTATTTTATATATTCAACCCAATTTTTATCATAGCCTACTTGCTATTTCAGCTCATTCTTTCATGTCATTTTTTCGATCTCCACTACTTTGATTTCTATGATTGATTCGTCATTGTCCTCATCGATGCATGGCGATTTTGCAATCGAGATATTTTGCTGACCTGCTATTATCAAAATCAAAAGCATTGTTAAGCGTGTCCACTGCAGATTGTGCATGCACATTTATGGCTAATGGTCTAAAGGTAAGGTTTTATTCGCGCATCTGAATAGTTTTCATGAATTTTGATTCTGCGAGCTTCTTTTGTAGGCTCTGCCGTCTAAAAACTTGCATTGTAATCGAAATGTTGTCCGTGATAAAGTGTTTTTCTCAGTTGAGTTGTTTTGTGCCATCATGGAGCGAACGGCATGTGTTATCGCTTTAACTTTCACTCTCTTATCTTAAAATATGTCATAGCTGTTCACTTTCCAATGCGCTTTGCACCAACATGTTCTTAGATTAATGGACTTGTTTTGAAATATCTTGGTTTAATAAAAACAAAAAGCAGGTTTTGTAACATAGTGTTTCAAAGCAAGAACTGTTTTTCAACCCTTCTTTTAAGTGATAGGTGTTTGCGTAACCCATCATGAAAACATTCTCACAATCTGGACGATCGTGATGTATAATGTTATCCACGAACTTGCCCTTCTTTTTCTTTGATTTGAGTGTCCTTTTCCGTCAATGAATCAGATAATTCCATATGCTGGTGTTTCCTGACTAACAGACTTCACTTAAGGGATTTTCATTTGTTTTTAATGAAGAGGTTTGAGTACCTATGTCACTGAGTATCACTGAAGTGTCAACATATCCAAAGACTCAGTCTGAAAATGTTCTCCTACTCAAGTTAAGTACAAACAAGACATTGAAATCATATATCTGGACGCACATCATTCATATTTCGTACTTAAATAACTTTCAAATTTTGCTGCTTTTGAACTATTTACTTGCACAATCTGCAGAAAGTACGCTAAATGAATTTGGAATATGCTTTTGTTGTATTCAATTTCCGTGTTGACACATAATGAACTGTCTAGTTAATGCTACAGAGAAGTGCTTGTAACTAGAGAAATGTGAAGTAAAATGAAAAATTTTCATCTATCAGGATAATATTCACCACGTGTGAATGCTTGTCATGTGACTGATACACTGCAAGGGAGATTGTGAATTGGATCATGGCGAATGATGATCAGTTAGAATAATTGCAGAATGAAATAAAGATGGAAATATGATATGCAGGTGTAATACCAATACATACATTTATACTTAAAAATAGTGCGAAAAAGCGAAATACCAAAGGATCTAAACCATATTTTTCTCAATAGAAAACACGTGTAGATTATTGCAGCTCATGTGACACAAATGAGAAAATGAATTTGCTATACACGGTAAAATAAATGGAAATAGGCCTATACAAACATTATGTGCAGATGAAACACATAAGCACCATGTAAGATTTTACTTCCTTCGGCGACAATCGTTTGTAATCTACAGTTTTTCTATTTCTATGTTTTCACTTAATTGTTTTATTCGATCAATTTACTAATCTTGTGCCAACATTTGTTTTAGGACAATTTTCTATCAAATGTGCCTGCTTGATTGCTTGTGACTATCAACATTTGAATGAGCTTCTACTATTGCTACTTCTATGTTGATAAATGAGATGATGCTAGTCTGTAGCCTATTTGCAGAGCGGTTTGTGAGTATTCGATAACATCAATGATGAGTTTGTAATATGAGGATAACAACAATTATTTGAAATGGCATGTATTATGCAGATGAAATAGCGAAGCGATTTGTCATGAATGAGAAATTTATTATGAGCATCGTAAGACAAAAGATTCCGACATCAAGATCAACATAATACTGGAAGGTGAGAATTCTTTAAATAACAAAATTAATTTGATTATTTTTTAATGTTGGATGAGTTTCTACTTGGAACGATACTGAAATTGAGACTTTCACAATTTGATGTACTATACCTACTACAAATCTGCGCATCTGCCGAGTTCTACCAGGTTCCCCGTTTTTGTCAGACAGGATCAAAGAAAAACGCATCTAAATCCAATGGGAAGCGGATAGAAGTTTTCGCTAAAAATGAGATCTTCCATATTTTCTCATAGTTGTAAGTCTATAGCCATAATTTTTGGCATGGAATGTCGTCAAGTAGTTTCCCATCATGTGTTTGTGCTATTGTCATGCTTCTGATCGGTTGTGCATGCGAGAAAGTTATTAAATATGGCTATAATTGACCATATGTTGTACTTGTCGACATTAGTAACTGAACGTGTTTGGCTTCATAGAAAAAGGTACAGGAACACATGAATTTGTGACATGCCGAACTTTATGGCACTAGACTTGGCGCTCGTAGAAAACAAAGAAAATCAAATCTCATTTTAGCGAAAACTTCTGTCTGCTTCCAATAGTATTTGCGAGTGTTTTTTTGATGTTGTCTGACAAGAAGATGATATGAACTCGGCTGACACGCAGATTCGTAATACCTAGAAGGTGTACATCATTTTGTGAAAGTCTCCTATTTGGCCTCGTTCCCTGTGACGTCTAGCTGTGAAGCATTGTGAGAAACAAAAGTAAGAATAGATCATTAAATCAAATAGTCAATTCAGCTATTGAAGTACATATGGCTTATGTCTAGTTTATTCAATAATTACTTATCATTATTTTGCTGCTTAAAGGATATGAATGAAATCCATTCACTTTGATAATGTAGATGACATTAACGCATACGAGTATAAGATAGATTTAGATGAGTCATCACTATACGTTTGAGATGGATTCCTCGACCTACTGAATAAATGAATATCTGACTTCTCAACATCCTTGATGATGTGATTATGTCTTCATGATAGCGGAAATCGCAGTCAAACTTCGATTTAGAGCACTGCATAATTCTTAATACCGTATAAATGTTTGAAAATCCGACAACTAGTGCTAGTATTTTGAGAAAGTGTTTGTCTCTATTCGACTCATCAAGTAGTCTATATCAACATGATTATATTGATATTATATTAACATTTACATAAACATGTCTGTCACTGATCTTTTGCAAACTTTCAATTCTGTGAATAAATGTATTCAATATTCAATTTACTGTTGAAGAACCCTCAGACAATGAATAGCCGTTCTTAGATCTTCTGGCACAGTTCTCGAGTTCTAAATGATCTTTTTCCACATCACTGTGCTTTAAGGCATGTCATTCTGGTACTGTGTTACCTTGAACATCAAACTCTCAGTTTTTTATGATCATCGTAGCACTGTAATTTATGAATTTAATCGAGCTATACGAGATAGGAGGAGGGAGTGGAGGCCATCTCCCAGCAGTGGCACGAATGTCTGATGACACGAAATAGCTCTGATGATGTCCATCTGTTCAATAGCATAAAACTTGTAAAAATCTTTACTTAATGATGGTTGTCCTCTAAAATTTATCAGCAATAGTGAGCGCATTTTAGAGAGAAAAACAGGTGTTGCTGAAAGTAGTGACAGACTACGCCTGAAACTGAAGCGCAAAACTTTAGTGTTGCCTCACAGGACAAATTTAACAGAACATGTCTATATAACTGTTTTTACAAAAATTGTCAAGTTTGTAAATGTGCATTATATTCCAGTATGTATAATGTTAAATTTCATGTGTATAAAATCACTTGTCATGTTGTCAGAAATGTAGTGCATTTTATGTCGGTGAATCGACACGGACATTGCATTCTCGTGTTAAAGAAGATTTAAGTAATGAGAATTTCACCACTTTAAGGGTCATGGCTTGGTCAGTGCTGCAAGCATAAAGTGGAACATTACTCATAGAAATCTACATGTAAAGTTTACCAGTGACCGCCGTAAAGTGGAAGATGTTTGAGACTTCTATTCAAGGTCCACAAATAAATGCTCATTTTGTGTTTGAAAGACAGTTTGCTTGACGCCCCTGCTGCAGGCTACTCAGACAATGTGGGTTCTTGTATTTAATTTTTCTATTCATCTTTATTTTCAATGAAACTGTCGAGGAGAAAGAAAAAAATATGGATATTTTCTTTCACATATTAGCACGGATTACTCAAAACTGAACACTACTTTTTGCTGGACAAGTCAATTACGAGCATTTTCGTCTCGTGAAGTCGATGATTATGTCGAGAATAGTTGAAATGCAGTAAATGAGTATTGAATAAATATAGTGCCACCATATATTCTGTTTACTGACGACTTGTAGCATTTACATTCAGCTGACTGACTAACAATTGGCTAATAATTTTGTCATCGTGTTTGAGTAGACGCTAAACATATTATTTCCAGTGCACTAAATATTCACATCGGTTATCACGATTACTGGAGAGTAAATATGCAAATGTTCAAAGATGTAAATGCTCAGATAAAACCTGTATCAGAGTCAATAATCTTTAGCCGATATAACCATAAGGCAGGTTCCGTTCGATGTGTTCGGTAGACAAATTTTGTCATCAGCGATCGGGCAAAAACATAACTTGAATTGACGATTTTGAACAAGGAGAGTTTTCAGTAAGGAAATAAAAATATTGAAGAGTGTAGAATTAATTTTGAGTGATCTTTAATGATCACTAGGGTCTAACCTGGTTTCGTCAAATAAAGTTTTGTGTAACTTTATTACACTTTTATTTCAAGCTCCTCGATAGCAATTATTGATTATCAAATATATCTTGTGAGTGTTTTAAAGCGTTTCAATTTGATCATCACTTAAGCCACGTATGCTCTCACTCATTAACAGCATTTCATCCGCATAGATGAGTGATGATATATCAAAATCAATTCTCAATTCTGCTCAATTCTCTACTATTTAGAGAAAATCACTTCATTGACTCCTCACGCTTTCCTGTCTCTCGATATACGGATCTGCTATTTCCTTAACGAAACGGTATATTTCTGACTACAAGCGCAGATGGTTGATTTTGAGACATCAGTGACTGGCAGGTATTGCACAACGTAAATCATCCGTTTAATGAATTGCAACAAAACTTATTCAAGTCTTGTGTTGTGGCGTGACTGCGATTATTACTATCTGGTGCACCAGAAGCGTACGTTAGATCATTCATCGGTGTCATATCTATGTGATGTAATGAAAGGTATATCTGATAGATAGTGAAAGTTGAAAGAACGGTAGTGAAATTGATAGTGAGGCAAAATGACATCATACATCTCAGACTCATCATGTTATCTTAATAAAACACAACTTACTTGCACAACTAAATCTTCATAAACAGATTGTAGTGTAGTTTGGGCCACTTTGTATACAAAATATGTCTGTTTGTATAAAGATGAATGGGATCAGCGCTGATTACCTCACGAATGAAATTCAGTTTCAACAGCAAGACCAAATTAATGAAGCAATGCGCACAGCAGCAGTATTCTTGAGATCATGTGGATCACAAATGTCACTCACGGTAATCCACCTTTATGGCCTATTGCTACAATTTGCCTATTATTATGCTCTTTTATAAAAGCCATTTGCTTCATTTCAAAAATGTTTTGAAAATCAAATTAAAATTTTTCCCTTAACACCATTTTAGGCATGCTGTTAATTATGTAAAAGCAAATAAGCCTTACTGCTGTGAAATGCCCTAATCGCAATATTTCATAGCCACAATACTGGAGATGTTCAAGATGCAAAATTATAAATTTTGCAAAGGGTATAGCATGACGGTAATCATCAATGATGGGACCTCTAAAGCCGACATTGTGGGGAGCCAATTGTTCACATAGCTCATTCTTTGACTTTTGATCTCTGTTTTGACTTTAAAGAAATAAGTCAGGACTACTTTCACCATCATTTTGATTGGCTTTCGCAGCGTAAACGCGCTTACCTTCAGTACTAAGATGGATTGATTCGACCGGCGCAAGTTTAGTAATGCGAAAAGAGTCTGCGAACAAAACCGGAGCCGGAGATCGATTGCAATTGTAATTTATCTGTCTACGTATGTATCTTCATTAGCACACGGAAACTGACGAAGAAATTGAATAAAAACAAGCAATCAATCACTGATAATAATATCAGATGCTTCTCACAGTTAAGAGATCACTCTAGATCTTGCAATCAATTCATAATTCTTAATTCAACATACGGTATATAATTTACCCACTGATTTCAGGAGAATGCTCAGAATCTGCGAGCCTTTGCGACGAGTGTCAAAAGCAATTTATTCTCCGAGACGATGGAAAAGTGAATACATTGTTTTTGATACGAGTTTATTCAACATTAATGTCTATCAAGTCAGTTGAATGAAAATATACATATTTCACGATGTCAGACATGTATTATCCAGTGTTCTTAGCTTTACGGTAAATAAAATCTAGATTTCACGTTTGAGAAACCAAATTCAAAGTCATGCCCTGTCCACGCGGTAGAGTTGTATTTATCAAAGTTGCCGCAAGACTCAAATGTCTTTTTCAAAAACCAAAAGTCAAATTTCAGAACGAGTGGTATTCTGACAAAGAAGTTCTCGGTAAGAATAAATTATTCGATGGGGTGAAAACTGTATCAGAACTTGCAAATTTGTCAAAAATATGTGCAAACTATTGCATTCGGGCTTCAGTGATCACTACATTGAGTGAGCAAGGATACTCTCCATCAGACATGCAGTCTGTCACAGGCCAAAAATGCTTAGAGAAGATTGAACAATATACAAAAAGAATCTCGTCATCCAAAAAAATGAAATTATCACATGCTCTATCTTCTGGATTAGAAGGCGCGACGGCGGAGGCATCCTGTTCTGCTACATCCATATTGTATGCCTTCCAAGTAACTGAAAAAGAAATAGGAACAAAAGCTAGCCCTGAAAATGAAAAAGGAAGTACCCCGACTCTTGTTATAGAAAATAATGGAGCTCGGGTAAAAGTGTTTCTTTAACTTGACGTCAACTTGTGAGACTTAGACATTCGCCTTGTGTTTAGCATCATAGACGCCTAGATATGTTTATATGGCCCTTGAGAGTTGACAATCTTAAAGGCCATTATCAAGGTATTTCCTCTATGGAAATTGGAAATTACCATAGCATTTATATTCCGCGTATCGGGACTATAAATTGATTCATAATCCTACCATGTTAATCGTCGTTGTTAATAATGAAAAAGTTGCACTTCTATTGAGCACATTTTTGATATTGTCTGCACAGCTGTGTGAGAATTCAAGCTGTTATTTTCATTGTGTAATTTAATTTCGTTAAACTGAGGTGCTGAGAAGAAGATGGAAGGTAAGTCCTAAAGAAAAAAAGTGCAGAAAGAGATATCATACGAATAGCTGTTTTTGCATCATTGTTTTCTTGGCATGTATAATGTAGAATAATTCAGTGATAACTCATAACCATGTATTTAATAAAGCTAGAAAAGAAAAGGAAAGACGACTACATCTGAAGCTAATACACACATAGCGCAACTTCATCATATTAAAGAAAATATCGTTCAAATGATCAATTTTCCTTTTAAATAAATGCAAGTTTATGTGGAGTTGGATTTTATGGTTATTTCAACGCAATGAAGACAACTTGGCGGATGTAGACCAGTCTAGAGAGTCAGGCAGTATCACACCAAGAAAAGAAATGCCATATTCGCTGGAAAGGAGTGGTCAGCTGTATCAATAGTAGATGCGTCTTGGGCTCGTTTATGCGAAAAACGAATTCGTTGAGGTTGGAGGTTAGGAGCCGAAACCTTGCTTCATTCATGCAGCCACATGGTTCTTCCCTGATGACTCCATACATCGCAAACTTAATTTTGGTTTCTTGGGTTTCTTAATTTTCACCGTATGTTAAATTTTAGTTAGCTTCTCGTCAAGTCCATGACGAGCTCTCATTTTAGTTCTCAGATTGTAAAAATAAAATTGATTATCATTTATAAGTTTTAATTTATTTCCCTTCCCGTCTTAAGTTGGGTCGGCTAGCCTTTATTCGTATTTCAATTCCTATTCTGTACCGGGGTAGGTTGCTCTATGTAGTTAGTATTAATGTATATTCATTCGTTCATGACTTTAAGTTACTAATTATTTACAGGATTCTCCACTAGGGTAGTTGTTTAACTTTGGTGTCTTCCGCTTCCTGTTTCCTTCGAATTTCTTTTACCGTGTCGTGTTTTAATTCAATTGAGTCGCGTTTTCATGAAATATTACTCGATCTTCATGCACAAGTGCTCGCAAATCAAGTGTCTGTCTTTGGGCTATAGTAAGGATTATGACTTAAATTTTGCATTAGAAATGAAACACAGTGTGTACAACTAAATACTGGCTACGATGAATCTGCGGTCGATAAGTTGGCAGTGAGTGTTATATGTCCATAATATTCATTGGACGTTAAAAATGTAAATATATACGGGTATTCAATCTATGCGTCTCTTCGTTCATTCCTAGAACTGCTACTATCAAATAGGAATTTCAAAATCCAGCGTTAATTCACTCCAATATTTTGTTTCAGTAAAGCGTTTTGTCAGAAAAGGCGTTCCGACCAGGTTGCGAAGACAAGTATGGATGGCAGTTTCTGGAGCTGCGGCTTTAATGGACTCAGAACCCAATCTTTACTCCAGTCTACTCAACAGTGAAGTTGATCACCGCATCTCTTCTCAAATTGACAATGGTAAGTAGTCCACTAGTGTCTTTTTATAGCAATTTCTGTTATGATGCGTGAATTTGCATTATGAAATATGGCCGCTGAGGTGCCAATCTTGACAGCATAGGTTCTTCATGAAATCCTTTCTGAAGATCAAAGAATCTCTTTCCTGAGAATATCTCATGGCATGTCAATAATAAGACATGTGTAGTGTGACACCTTGTGACATGATGTCAGTTCATGTAGCGCACCGATATCTGGCAGTAAATCTATTGATGGTTGAAGCAACGGTTGCAATATCGTTGAATATGACCCATTACACCGCATCGTAAACATTTCATCAACTTCCAACACTTCCCTAAATGACGTCTTTTACATGTTCTGCATTGCGTTATCACAGCATTAGCGCTGGTATAGGGCTGCCATTGGATTTTCCGTAAATCACTGATAAACACATCAAGATCAGATTTGTTACTTGAGAGCAGTAGTTGATTTCGTATTACAATGTCCGGTGTGGCCTCGATACAAGTCGATATAACAGCTTCAGGTGTGAAACCAGTTATCAAAAGTTTCCTCAATATGACAGCCATTCTTTCTACGTCATCACGAGTGTTGATGGGGTTTTGAATTAAAGTCTGTAATGATACATTCGTTTTCGCTTTCCAACATTTCTCAATATCACATAACAGTGATTTTCCAGTGGTAGTACCAATGCCTAGCTTTGAACATTAAATTAAAATATCGTCAGATACACGAGATGGAAGAATATTGAGCATATACAGATTGTTTCATAAAAAATGGATCACCCTTAAACATCGCCTTAACTTCAACTTTGTCTAACTCCGCCAAACTTGAACGAATTTCTCTGTAATTTGGAAGATATGTCAGTTGTACCTACTAACATCATTGTTGGAAATTTCAAGCATGAATATTGAGTTGTTTTCCTGTTATAGATAAAAAAGTAGTAGATAATTTGATCTTCATTTAGCAATGTTACACAAAATCATACCTCACTCTTATAAAATTACATTTGTTTCCTTTGTTATTTAATACGTTGTTCTACAAGCCAAAAACTATCAAGCAAAACAAAAATAAAGAAAATCGGTCAATCAGAGCCAGTATAGCACCATTATTCATCAACAATAATGTAACTGCTACATGTGATTAACTGGACTTCATGTTCCAGACCTTCCTGACTTCGTTGCGGTGGTGTTGGCAGCACTCCTGATTCCTTTCAGCTAGAAATCTATCTCTTACCGGTTGAAAACAATACAAAGCACAAATGAACAATAACGAGATCGCATTCACAAAAGGCAGTGTCAGCCTTGCTAGAACAAGGGTTTTCTTTGCGAGCTACAAGCAAGCGACTAAATGTCCCTTACACAAATGTGCATCGATGGCATAATGATGATTTTCGACTCTGTCGTAAAGAGGGCTCTGGCCGTACACGCAAAACATCCAAACGTAGAGACCGCCTAATTTTGAGATTTGTTAAAGTTGATCCAAGTCTCTCGTTAACTGAGATGGTTGCACTAGAGTCGTCTATTTCTAAGTCCACTATTCGTAGAAGACTTATTGAGTCGAATTTCAAGAGCTGTAAGAGGCCCTCTCAGATCGAATTATCAGATCAGCATACAAAAAGACGTCTCAGATGGGCAATGAGTCATTGTCACTGACGAAATCAATGGGATCGGGTTGTCTGGTCTGATGAGGCATCAGGCCGTCTGAAGGATAGTGATGGTCGATTGAGATTATGGATAAAATCTGATCAGGAAATTCCGAGACATTTACATCGTCCCCGGGTACAAGGTGGTGCGACTCTACTGATTTGGGCTGGCATTTGGACCAATGGCCACTCTGAACTTCACATACAGCAAGGAACCATGAATTCTGAACGCTATGTGAATGTTTTACGAATGAACATTGGCCAAATGACAGATCAACTTGGTGATCCATCGACTTGGTTATTTATGGATGATAATGCTACGTGTCACAGGAGGAGTAGTAGAGTCAACTTATGCAAGTCTCAATTCAATTAGGACATTATCTTGGCCAGCTCGTTCTCTTGATCTGAATCCCATAGAAAATGTATGGAGTATTCTAAAACGTAAGGTTCGTTGTTCACTGCTACCTACAGATGGCGTATCACAACTTACGTCACTGTTAAAAAGAGAGTGGAGAAAGTTAGATCAGTCAAAAATCAACGATATCATCGAATCAATGCCTAGACGAATTGGTAATGTCATTGACAATAAGGGTAGGGCCACAAAATGTTAGCTTCTTAAGAACCGTTACTGTATCATAGCTTATCAGATAATACATGTATAAGGACATTTAAATATATTAGGGACATGAAATAACATGAAAAATGCTTTCTGTATCATACTTATGTTTTATTTAGTCAAATTTTAGGATGATCCACTTTTTATGAAACGGACTGTATTTGTCCTTGTCTTTACTGTCCAATTTATTTGTCAGAACTAAGTTATCAATTTCGCCATCTAACCTGTTTCTCCAGAGAACAAACGATGTTTCAGATGTCAACATATTGGATGTAGTGTCGCGACGCCAGTATTACGTTTTTTTCACAGGGAGACGATTAATTAATTAGTGCTATTCAATTCAATAACGTGCTCCGCATGACATGTGTTGTTACACCAGGTTGATGGTGCATGCCACATTTCGTTCTTACTCTCGCCGTTTCTTAAGACTTAATGTGGTCATTGGTGGATGATATTCGTAATCGCTCAAGGATCTTATGCAACTTCATCCAAAGAAAGTAATATTCTTTGATTTCATCTTTGCGACCGTCTACTCATTGTGTTTGATTCTTTCTTGAAACTGTTTCTCCATGCGTAGTTTGTTCGACCGTCGGATACTTCGTTCACGCTCAACTGTCTTCAAACTCTTCGGAATCATTTTTGATCATCTTTGGAAACATGACCGGTGTTACATTCTAGAATTTCCTACGTATTTGGTTTCCTATAGGAAGCAAAATAATTGATAGATTTTCCGGTGGGAAATAAATTCGTAGATAGATTTCCGCGGTAGGTAAATGTAGCGCATGAATTCTATGATGTACATGTATTTTCCTGACGGAAAATATATAAGGCAGGAAAATGCAAATCACAACACCGGATACGGTCCGCATGTTTGTAAGATAGCTTTCCTTGACGTCTTCTAAAACCTCAAATTTCTTTCATAGAATCTCACATTACTGCGTTGATGCACAATCGAGCTTAGTTCGTTCGGTTTGCAATCATTGGACAAACACTAATATCATGGCTTGCCCGCTAGGATAGCTTTTCCTTGTTTATTCACAATAGTTTTAATAACGTGTCGAAATATACAGGCGCATTTCTGTTTAATTAATCCGATTTGATTTTCACCAAGAGACGCTGTTATTCATACAAAGGTAATGTGATTCCTGATGCACTCATGTTGTTAAGCTCTCAGTCATTACCATTAGAGTAAATTTGTTCAAATTGTGCTTTTTTCGTTGCTAATTCATGTAAAATCCAAAGCAAATCTCCAAAACTCATGCCTGAAATGATAGTAATACGTGATTGCTGTTGGCAATAATTAATAATAATTTGGAAGGAGATTCAACAGGATCTGAAGTCTGCAAGAATAAAAACACTTCATCATAATACTCGCATATTAGTTTGTGGTTGCTTATGATGTCATTCCATCATCTGATTAATTATTCAATTCCATTATCGGATATAAAATGCTCGCTTGGCATCGCCTTCAAATCGCGTTAAGCTGCTAATGTCACGTTCAAATCTTATCTTTCTTTGTATATTTTCTAAAAATCATGAAATCCATTTATCTTCCTATGCCATGTTCGTTGGAATTACTTCCAATATGTTCAAGCATATCCCTTATGTTTACATAACTTGACACGAGATAAAAGTGGTTCCGTTGTGAAGTTAGCGGAACCAACTTCTAAGCTTCACTGATAGGCGCAATAAATCAATTTTATTTTGTCATTACCGTGTTCGAATTTGCGGCGCTGATCACGAATATACACTTCAGCTTTCACAGCAATGCAGTTAAAAACGGTAGTATCGCAGCATGTTCATCTACGTGTGCGAAGTTAGCGAAACTACCCAATGGAACCATTTCTTTTATTACAGCGTGATTCCTCTTTATTTTGCGCACTGATTTTTACTTTGTCGATTTCAGCCCCCTGATCAGATTCCACAAATTCGCAGTCGTCATCGAGAAATTCAAGTTTAAAGATAAAAAGTGGTTCCCTTAGGTGGTTCTGCTAACTTCACACACGTGGGGGGAGACTGCTTCCACAATCGCTTGCAGGACCAAACCGTACCGGTGAGTGTAGCATGTTCTCTGCAGTGCCACATGATAGCCAGAGAGGGCACGGCGAAGATTGGCATGTCACACAGATGACACTGAGGGTCGGTCCGGATTCCTCAGCATGTCAGATTAGCAGGAGCATGAAACACATCATATGGCCATTGAAGCTTCCGCTTCATCATTGCCAATAGCCCATGTTCCACCAATCGTTCCATGAGATCTTGCAATCATCAACTCCCCAGTTGAGTTATCTGCCACAGTCCTTTTTTGGCATCTTTCCAGATTCCCACACTCTTCTTACTGCTTTCCAAGCACTTGGCTTTTTTCTTACTGCATACCGTAGTAAGTTTGTTTGTAACCTGTACACCGCACGTAAATAGTACAGTATACTGCATGCGAAGATAGAGCAAATTAACTGCAAATATTGTGTAAACTTCCACGAGGCAGAAAAAATGTCACTCCTTTAAGCTAAAGACGATTTTAATTTTTTTGCGAAGTACAATTCACCTAGGGTCAAGAGCCTTGAGACTGACCATAGAGACGAAACGCATTGGGGAATTCTGCTTCGCAAAAAATCGTCTTAAACTTGAAGGAGCAATATTTTGCTTACCTTGTGGAAAGTTGCATAATGAAAAACCTTACGTATAAGACAATGAAATATCTAGTTCCAAGTGCAATAAAAGTTCATACCCACAAGTAGAATCCAGACAGGCATTCAATGCATATCGTCAGGAGTGTGAGAACTACAGAAGACAGAAAAAGTTCGGATGTTTTGATCAATCAGAGAGATCAAAAGATCAATCAAGTTATATGCATGCATGTACTAGAAAGCATTTTTTTAAGAAGGCTTGTCAAATATTTTGCTTTTTCTTAATTTGATCTTTTTATTTTTTGTTTTTTTAAATGGCTTGCTCAACCGCTCGCTCACCACAAAAAATCACCGCTCACTCGCTCAATTTTTGCTCACTCATTCGCTCATCAAAAACTTGAAAAAATGCCGCTCGCCCACTCAGAAACACTGGTTGTAATACAGCATGCCAGAAACTTAATGACAAACTTGAAGAAATAGAAAATAATGATAATGAAATACAAGTTGCTACCAATTAGTTTGATTGCAACATTTGCAGTGACAACATTGATGCCGAGAATCATATTTTCTGTCCACAAATGTGGAAACCATTTTCATAATAAATGCGTCTATGATTCTGACAGGAAGGTAGCTATTGGTCAAAGCAATCATTTTTGCCCTGGTGGCCTAAATGCTGACATTTTGTCATGGAGAAATATGAAAGGTATCGAATTGAATAAACATATTGATGATTTTTATATCGAGATTGTATATGAGAAGAGGAATTAGCACCAGAATACTCAAATTAATGAGACTTAGAAAGCGAAGATCTTTCGAAATTCTAAGGACATGCGTCATTTCCATTCGAGGGTTCAGGAGTGGCACTGAAAAATGCAAAGCAACAAAGTTGACTGAATTTGCCGATTTCAATCTAATCGAGTACATTTTAAACGTACATTTTCCCAACATTCTATATGTCTCATGTTCCTGACGCTGACTGATTTCCAGTAACTTAAATTCTTTCTTACTTTAACTCAAACTTATCTGATTGTTACATTTTATTCAGCTTGTATTTTTCACCCCAATACTCGTACATATACAAGTACGATCTTATTATTATGAGCATTAAGTCAATGCTTTGAGCGTAGTATCAGTGAATAATTATCATTTTGATCTGCATTTGCTAGCATAAAGCACATTTTGTTTTCTAGCATAAGCATAAAGCACATTATGATGTAGTAATTCACTAATTAAAACTATCATAGATTATATTCAGATTTTCGGTGTGTTGACACAACGTGATCAATAACATGACAAACAAACATTTTTGTTTTCCTTTCATGCATGTGCCCGGTACCAAAGTCAATGAATAACTTATTTCGAGGCCGACCTCGACCTTGACCTCGACCTCGATTAAAATCTAATCGAGGTTGCATCACTGATGCATGTATATATATATGGATTTGATCGATAATAGCACGCATGTTTTGTTGATGCCAACCCCGGGCATACTCCGGCTTGATGATATGTACCACGTCTAGCTCAGCAAACTCGTCCCCGAAATATTGTGTCCTGGCTGGGTGAAGTTATAATACGTAATCAATCTCGTTTCAGAAATTGCCGGATCCCTGGTCTTCACCGGAATCTCTTGTATACCGGAATCTCCAAAGGTGTTGATCATAAAATGCTAACTTTGTAGATAGAATAACTAATCAGTGAGTTGCATCCTCACTAGAAAAATGAGAGCATGCGTGAATTCCATTCAATATCAGGAATAATTGGCAGCATGATGTGGGATGAAATGGCGAATTTTAAATAATTGATTTACACGTACATCCATGTATTTTTCAAAAAAAATCAAACGATTTAAATCGCTTCAGTGCTACTAATATAAAGTAGCTCAGTCTAAAAGAAATTGCAACATTATAAACATTTTGCGTTTATCGTGTGGACTGTTATATCAAATAATCTGTTTTTTTCTGCAAATCCGCACATATGCAGGCTGTATTTAGCTAACAGAGACGGTAAATATTTTATTGAATATTGCGGTGCATTTAAGTTCATGCCCTTGGAGACGAAAAGTCGTATTGGATAAATTGACTTATCGAACGACGTTCAAATTGAAACAAGACAAACATTTGAGGAATTCATAATCCATCTTGTTATTTCTCCATTCTTACCTACCCTATATTTGATATTTTGCATTGTAAGAATTGAAAAGAAACGAGAGAAATAAAGAAATATAAGCTATACTGCCTCACTTCTTCGAATGGAAACCACGCCTCACCACATAAGTTTAAGTAACAAGTATCCACACGGCGATTATTCGGAGTAGGAATGCATTGTTGTTTATGTTTAGCATGGGCGGCGATGTGAGATTCTGCTGTGTACTTGTACCGCCTTTCCTTGGGAAGGAATTTTGTAAAAAAAATGTTGACGGCATTACCACCAAGAAATTGGTCGGTGCTAGCATGACCCGACTTGTCTTGAACGTTGTGATACTATTTAGTCCACATACAAATTTAGTTGGAAATTGAAACGAGCAACATTCATCTTGTAATGCTTGCATTTTCCCATGGTGATCTGGAACTCCCGGGATTTTGATTCTTCGTCAATCTCAAATCTGTGGATTGCTGGAAGTCAAGAAATTACAACCCCAAGTCGGCATGTAACTATGGGATTGACTTTAGACATGTAAAGTGTATCTCGTCTCAGCAATTGACCTGGGGTTTAGGGTTCGAGATTGAAGAAAAATGTACGATTTTTGCCTTGTTTTTTTAGAGATGTCACTCAATTTGTCATTAAATTGAATTTAAAAAAATAAATTTTCACATTAAATTGACGGTGTTATGGGGCTTTGACACATGGCCCCTCTCACAGAAGATATTTGGAATATTGCGAACGTGCAATCGGAGAATGTTGAGATACAGGACAAGAGTGAAATGGAGCGGCGGTTCTTTAAGTTTGTTGGTTGTATAAATGTGTGGTCTGCAAGAGCTGGAAGAACGGGTTCGGAGAGTACGTGTGGCTTGATCATGTTAAAACAGCGGGAGAGACGCATTTGGAGGAAGTTGAAATCAAAGAAGTCCAAGGGCGTAGAGCTACCGGAGCGTCGATTGAATGTTTCGCCAATGTAGCTTTAATTACCTCATGACAACTGGAATCTCCGAAGAGCCTGACATGATTCGTGATGAATGAAGCAGAGCGATTAACCGCTCAGTCCCAGTAGATGAGACGCAAAGGACGTTAAATGTACAGTAAGATTGAATTCGGGTGAAGTTTTGGTTGCAACATCCAGATCATGTAGTGTTTGATATAATTACTTTTAGTGTCTGCTAGCATTAATCTTTTATACCTGAAGATGATCGTAATCGAAAAATTTCGTAGATTTTTCAACACAAAATAACTATAATTATCATTAAAACCTGACTTTATAATTCTGGGCTTAATGCTTTTACCAGTCAATCATCTTCCAATTTTAATTAATAATCCAAACATGTAATCGTAGATGTAATATTAATACGAATTTTCCGGACAAGGGTTAACAACTAAATTTCGATAAATAATTCCGGGTAAACCATAATGATATCCTTCTCTTACTTTATGCCTGGGACCCATCAGATACTCAGGAGACTATCGGATCAAGCACGTGCATGTTGGAACTTACACATTTACGCCTTCTCCACGGACCCGTTAAAGTAGAAGCTACAAGTAGGCTAATAACAAAGGAGTCAAAGAGATAAACAACTGAATATGGTAGGATGGGGTTTCAAAATTACTACGAGTAAGTCGTGCATAAATGATAAATTTGTTGTAGGGCAGCTGTCTAAGCACTTGCCTGTAGTGTGCAATTACGATTGCGTCGAATAGCATCGATTGTTTTAATAGAATTATCTGTATAATTGCAGCACATATATTAGAATAAATCCTGTGGGTTGATTTTCTGGTAAAGTCCATGTATTCCCGTGTACTTCTATGAATCCGCCATTTTACTGCTGACTCTAATCCAGATGGTGGGAATCGGCGGGCTTGGTATTGGAAGCTCCAGGACATTGATTTAATGGCTAAACGGCGGGAGATCATTGTCATATCTGTGGCAAAAAAAGAAAACTCCCCTTTAAATTCTGGTCGATTCTCTGGTCGCTAATTTGCAAAAGTTGCTCAAGTCCATGCATAAGTATTTTACCACAGTGTTACTGCTATCTCCCTGGTGCATGGACGGTGTTTACCAAATCAGACTTAAGCAGGATTGGTTTAATCCCGGGGTTGACTAAGGTTTTCAGAATTTCCATATGCACGCTCAACCTCTTATCATCATGAGCTTGTGGCTTAAAATGGCAAATGTTTCCTTAGTTCCTACACTTTCTCGACTTTTAACGTTCCAATGTTTGGCCAACCCGGAATTCCGGGATATAGAAGAAGCAGGATTATATAACAACCATTCATGCCAGTATGCTTTTAAATGTCAAACATACATGTATAAAACATTACAGATTGCCAGCTCGCTTGGGCATAGGACAGAGAAGATAGAGAAATATCCTCAGATCTGAACTCTGTGCATGCAAAGCAGCCTATTGTGCTTGTTCTTCATATGTCATGTATGCTAATTTGGGTCCTTCCGAGCTGTACTGAAAACCCCTTGTACGGCGAAGCGCTGTTAAGAAATTTAGTGCTTAATTTGTTGAAGTTTGAGGAGACTTCTCTTTTTTGGCATATTTGTAGATCTCTGCAACCTCCAATAGCCACATATTCGCTGTCTGATCAGTTATAATCAAGGACGAACTTTATTTGTTTGATTGATTCAGGATGAATCAGGCATGAAGTTATACAAACCATTTTTGTCAACATTATGTGCTTATGTTAATGTCATAAAATCAAGAAATGCAATAATTCACATGATGTTAAAATAGTGCAGCTGCTTGAACGAGTTTCTGCTCTTCTTGTCAGACAGAGTGCTGGACTTAAGTGAAAATTTTCCCCAAAATTCTATTTTTCATCTTAAATATATACATTCAAAGACGTAGTGTTTTTGTAGACGCTTGGAAATCTCCCTTCTTAATCTATTTTTTGATAGGTTATTCGTGATCTTTTACAAATGTACAAAAAGGGAATACAAAAATTGAATAAGCATCAACCATTGCAAGATTTGGTTACAAAGACGTGCAATGAACAAGTAATACAGATAATTTAAATCAATAAATATAACTTCGGCTTAAAAAGAAAGGGAGCGCAGTTTTAATTTTGTGAAACAAAACTTGAAATGAAGAACCTCCCGTGTGCCACCATCAATTTTATCAAGTCCACATCTCTGAATGTGCGAACAAAGGAAAGTGGTAGAAAACTGGTTAACTTTGCGATGAAAGTGGTTCGATTGTCATGCCACCTGGTCCTGCTACATGCATGCTTGAATTATGGAGTCATTCCCAATTTCATTGATAATCAAGTCAAGATTTCAAGTGACATTGGTATTACAAAGGCTATCTACAGAAAGTCCCAATCATTGAAATTGGAGCTTTTGCGAGGCGCGATATCGTCAGTAAAAATGGAAAAGGATGATATCAATAGATGGTTTTCTTATGAATACCTCAATTTCACCAGAAGTTGCTCAACGGAGTTGTGTAGTACTATCCTAACAAAGATTGAGGGAACAGTGAAAGCTGAAATGGAACTCTCATTTGAACGACACCAACGAAAGTTGAGTAATTGGACTGGTAAGAATTATATCATTGACAGAACACTTTATGAAGTGAATTATAGACCAAGCTATATGTTTGATTTCCATGATTCATTCTGGTTTGATGATTATGATCGCTCACATCAGTTCATCAGTAATAATAAGTACGACAGTAAGATTCGTGTGGAAACTGATATCAGCATTCCAAATGACATTCTCAGTTTTCTGAGTAGGGGCCCTAGGTTTCGCTTGCCCCACCTTCATAATGAACACTTCTTGAAGAATAATCAACTGTCTATCCTCACTACTTGTCAAAATTATCGCTGGAAAGCTCTATATGATAATAGAGATTCGGTTCCTTACAATAAGATAAATATTCCCTTCAATAAGAATACAGTTAAATTTCCACCTAAATTAGATGAAAATGTAGAACTTAAACTGAAAATGTTTGAGACAGAAGCCATGAAAATAATCAATACAGAAATGAAATACGAAAAAAGTAAGCCACTAAGTAAATTTAATAATCAAATGATTAGAAAAACTAAAAAATTTTTGAAGGAGAAGGCTCTTGTAGTTATCCCTTCTGACAAAACTAATCGCCTGGTTATCTCCGACGAGCAGTCCATGGTAAATCGCATAGAAGATATACTAAGTGATGATATAACATATAGAAAACTTGTAAAATCTCGTAACAACGGCATAGAAAATCAAGCTAATAAAATGATTAGAACCTACTGTAAAAATAACGATCGCTTAGATATAGGAAAATTAATATCAACTGGAGCAAAGCCGGCGAAGTTCCAGGTTCGAGTGAAGGATCACAAGGATAAGGACGAGTCCGGTTACCCTTTAAGACCGATAGCCGCGGTGTCAAATACTCCTACTGAAAGAGTGGATTGGTTAGTAGGACATTTACTTAATAAGTTAGTAAAGTTCGTGCCGTCACATTTACCTAACACAAGCGCTTTGATAGAAAATTTATCAGCGATTAAGAACTTAACAACAAATACTGTAATGTTCATCTCATTGGATGTAAAAAATTTATATACTTCTATCCCTCTTTTAGAAGGAATAGAAATAGTTTCTAATTTCGCAAAAGAAAACTGGCATTTAATTGACAACTACAACCTAGACATCAATTGCATAGAACAATTCCTCAAGTTGGTAGCTTTTAATTACGAGATTGAATTTAACAATATTGTATATCTTCAAAAGAAAGGTTGTCCTATGGGTTCGCACTTTGGGCCACCATTTGCGATTATTTTTATGAAATACATAGAAGAATTGGCTTTGAAAAAACTAGAGACTAATGACATAAAACCCAAATTATACCGTAGATATATTGATGACATAATTCTTGGCCCGTTTGCCAATGAACCGTCTTTGTTCAATAGCATATTAGAAATTTTTAATTCTATTCACCCAGACATAAAATTTACCATAGAAGCACCAGAAAATGGCGTCTTAAATTTTCTGGATTTATCTATATCAATAGAAAGGGAAGTTTACTTCCAGCCTTACAATAAAGAAAATCATTCTGGGATATGTCTCGATAAATTTAGCAATGTTCCAGATTTCGTTAAGCAAAACTTCATTAAAAACACGATAAATAACATAGGTGTACGTTGCTCTGATAGCGATGATGTTGGACGTCATGTAAACGACTTTAAGAAAAAACTAAGAAAAAATAATTATCATTGGAGGGATGTTCAAGAAAAACGCCCTAAGCAACATAGCAGGGACGAAAATAATACAAATAGCATCCTACAACTGGATTTTATAAATGACGCTACACACAGAAAACTAAATAAGTTAGTGAAAAAATATGACGTGCCCTTTAGAATAGTTCAAAAACCTGGAAAACAAATACGAAGCACTTTCAGTAAGTTCAATTCTCTAAATTCTTCTACTAATTGTAGCTGTAAAATCTGCGAATCTTTAAATAATGATCATGCTTGTGAGAAACGGTATGTTATTTATAAATTCACGTGTTCTTTGTGTGGTGACTTCTACATAGGTTCTACGAACCGTCCTTTTAGATATCGTTTCCAAGAACATTGTCGTAGCATTGACATTAGAGATGGTAAAAGTGCTCTATCGGTTCATATGTCTTCGGTACACTTTGACCACACCAATACTTCTTCCATAGATGCCTTCACTTTGTCATTCATAGATATTCAGAATAATCCAATAAAAACTCGGTTAGCTGAGAGTGAATTGATACGCAAATTGAAGCCTAAAATCAATCGGAAAGATGAACTGATGTGAGTGATCATGTCTTCGTATTTAAATGTAATGCATGATCCATTGCAAGTTTTTAAGTGTTGGGTCTTGAGAAAGGCACTGAGTGCAGAAACCGGTCGACCCGTCTCATCTGTATTTTAAATCAATAAATATAACTTCGGCTTAAAAAGAAAGGGAGCGCAGTTTTAATTTTGTGAAACAAAACTTGAAATGAAGAACCTCCCGTGTGCCACCATCAATAATACAGATGGGTCGCGGTTGCAGATGTGTCGCATTTCTAGACAACGTCCACATTTTGTTATTTACATATCTTATAGAGATTGATAGTCAAAGTCACTTAGTCTTCGGGAATCAGGTTATCGCATTTTGTGTATCTACTTCGAGGTTTTCAATCAGTTCAATGACTGGATGATTTTTCGACTTTTTGCTGCGCATGCTCTTTGTAAAAGTGAAACTCGAAACATGCGCTTCAGCTATCAATTGAAATCGGGTTCAAAAGTGGCTTTTTTGAGGATGCAACTCTCAAAACTTCTCGTGAAATGTATTCAAATACAAACAGTGATATTGCATGAACGTTAATGCTCCCTAATGCAAATCCAAAGTGTCATAAAACTTGGAATTTCATTTCCACTTCACTCCTGAGCGATGCTTGTTTTACATTTACGTTCATCGGAACCTGTGAAGTTCAAATGAATTCCAGAGAATGAATTTTTGGTACGCATGCAAGTGTCTTTTTATTTGCTGAATTGAATTAACATAGCTTGTTTCTGCCTATTGCAGCATACAGCATGTATACTTTTCCCAGGCAAATCCGGTGAGCGCCGGTGACATTCGAATGATAAGTGGGTAGTTGGCAAAGTTATATTTTGTCCTCATTGACGTTCGAAGTGCTCCTCTAGATGTCAGCTCACCTTGAAGCGTTCACTCAAAAATCTACCATGACACCGGTTATCATATCCAATCATATGTCACTTCAATGCTGAGGATCTTGCCCTTCTGACTGACAAATTCAACCGATTATATCGGTCGGGTTAGAGCGCACCTATGTGTGGATCTTCAAGATCTCAATGCGGTTTATTTCTCCCACTGTATTATCTTCGTTGTGCCATAGGAATTCGTATGCTTCACAATTTGATAAATGATCCTTATCCGCTTCATCATTTGTGTCCTCTTTTTTTTATCAAACTCTCGTACTTTTCGAATTTTCATTCATTCCTGTTTTAGAAACAGAAGATGATCTAATGACGGTGATGCGTCTCGCCAAAAGCAGTTTTCTGTTAAGTTTTTTTACTTGTTATCGCTTTTTGTGACTGCATATCAAAATTCACTTCTATTGTCTGGTTCATAAAAATTCAACACATAGAGTAGGGATATATAGGTAAAGTGTCGACTCAATAAAATATCTACATACCAGGGGATTTTTTAACATTATAACCGGGGGGGCAGTTTCCCCCCCCCCCAGTGAGCGAATTTGCCCCTCCAGTTTTTACGATTTTTAGGGCTCTTGGGGGCAACCCTTTTATTCTATCATTTTAATGCAATATTGAAGAAGCATACCTAATATCTATGCCGTACTGTAATTCTGTGGCAATTCAATTTGCTAAAAGTACAAAGACTGAAATAGACTAATTTTGTTCCTTCCGAAGTCATCATGTAACTTAGTTTGAACCAGATTGAACATCAAGGTTTCTTATCACAGTGTTGAAATAAATTGAGGTGTGAACTTCTAAACCAAGAAATAGAGAATCCCCAGCAAGAGTTTGTTTACGTCACAACAAGTTGGTGACGGCAGACCGGACGGCGATGTTCAACGAAATTGTGAACTATCGAATTCAAGTTGCATTAAATGGATGCGGAACAGCATCCTTTGATCCGCGGTGTGTTGTAGCTGACTTCCTGAAAAGCCGAGCGCGGAGATGCTCTCAGCCAAATTTTGAAATTCAAAAAGAGAGAAAGTTTGTAAAAAAATTCTTTAGAAAATAGAAGTGATAGTTTTCTGATTCCCTTACAGCCCTTGCAGGCTTGCACAGCTAACAGGCTGAAATTGAAAATGATAGTAGAAGTGGTAACAACAACTGCAAATGTAGCACATACATGTAGTTGTAGGACTTACATGTATGTAGGCCTATGTACATGCACATACTGTAGGCTATAGATGTATAGGCCTATATATTCTATGTCAGCTTATTTGCAAAATCGGCATAAAAATGTTTTTCTGAAGAAATACCCCCCCCCCCCCAGTGGGTTTAGCTTAAAAAACCCTCTGCTACATACAGTGACATTTTTTATAGAAAGATTCAGTTTTCTGCGGAGATTACGTTCCCGTGGTCCAAGAAATTATTTGAGTAGTTTTAAAATAGTCAAAATTTTACAAATTTATATACTACCGAGATGACGCCCCATTATAAGTAGTATGAAACAAGTTGGATATCAAAAGGAATGAATATTTGCTAACACGCATCCTAACTAAGCGGAAAATATGCTGATGATCAAGGAAATCTAATGAACGGCGTTATAATGGAAGTCTTCATGAAAAAGTCGAGATCTGATTTTGCATTCTTGGCTGAAATTTCAAGTTTTAATTCAATTTTAACCAGCATGATTTTATGATTCACTAAATTCATGTTTCATTTCTTGAATCTGAATAGTGGTATGGACCCATTTACATCTTACAAAGTCAATTGAAATCATTGTCCTAAATTATGTTATTTTGCTCTGCCAGTGGCAGGTTGTCTGTGATATGATCACGCTTTAGAAAATACTCTTGAGGTGAGCATGAAAGTACTAGCAGGTCATTCAGTTGCAAATTTAACAGACATTACCTAACCAAGGCTGTCATGACACGGAGAATCTGTGAGATACCATCATTCATTCTACATTGCTATCATGATCATTCAATTCCGTGGTAATTTCTTCAAAACTGCAAAAATTTCCATCTCACATTTGGTAACAATGCCAACTGTGTCCCCCTCGAGTTCATTTAATAAAATCGAAAGTCTATACACAATGGGGATTTAATAAATGCTGAGTTACCACTCTACCTAATATACTTACTCTATGATTCAACAAGTAATTATTATCACTATTAACCGCCTTCTACCTACCATCCCCTTTAAAACATCCTCATCTTATACGTGTAAGTAGGCTAATTGCACTCATGTTTTGACCTCTGATATTTTCAGATAGTCTTTGTTGGTCTGCATGCAGGCGCAAAGGTACATTTCGGTAGACTCACTGCGGAATGAGACATCGGTCATTCGTAATCGAACCGATGTGTGAGTCGAAAGATGCTTCATTACTTGTCAGGTTGACGAAACCTGTCGTCTTTAACTGTTTATTTGTCGCAGCAGACGAGGGACCGCATGAATCGGCGTTGCTTTTGTCTTAGTTCTAGGCTGCAACTACCTTTTATAAAGAAATGTTAGGTTGGTGCAATGGCAGCGCTACTTCTCCTAGTCTTTGATGCCATATTAATTAAACCTCGCCGCACTGAGCCCCTGCTGATCTCCCAAACTATTGAATTAAATTTTGATTTACAGCGATGCTTGAGCATCGAAGACTAGACATAATAGATTACCATCTACTCAACCTAAAGCAGCATCAACATGATTATGTATTTAGAGTAATCGCTTCGTTTTAAATTGCTTTAAATAAATTTATCTAAATTAGATCCGTGAATTTATGCATTGCATATCTATGCTTAAGAAATGTCTTACTCATGCCTTCACATCACAGCATTCTAGCAAGGTTAAATCGGAAATTTTCAATTTATTCCCGCCAATTTCAATGTATTTTCAATGGAGCTACAACTTTCCATTTATGCCCTCGTTTTCATGTATCTATCTTAAACATAATCATTTCAATGCTATTAATTCTCATCGACATCCTATTGACCATGTCACAGTGTTCTTTAATCCATGATAGTTCAGGCATGAATAGACATTATAGCTATCTGTCGTCGGGCATAAATTCGAAGATGTCCGAGGGCGCCCTCGGATATCGTCCAATTTATGCCCTCGACAGATAGCTTTTTTAAATATAGGAATGTTGATACGATGTCTATACGACATTGAAAATGTAGAACGAGCGAAGCGAGTTCTACATTCTCAATGAGTATAGATGAGTATTAACTTTGCTATTGTTGAATATAGACATCGCGATCAACCATACAAATTACAGTCAAAGCAGATCATATCAATGAATCATGCCATAGATTTTCAGAGATATGTAACAAAGATACCCATGAAATAAATATCTTTCGCATAGAAGTGTAACTCATCAACGACATTTAGCTAAAAGTTATGGTAAAAAAGTAATGTTAGATATCTAATGCTAAACGGTTTCAATTCATTCAATGCTAAATTCTATGTCAATGGATTCACATAGAAAATGTTAAATTTTTTATTGCATTGACTAGATACAGACATATTCAACAATACCTAATTTTAAGCCATGTAGCCCTAGTACTATTTAATTATCTTATTTATTTTAAGTTTTTATTTCAAGAAAAAAAGTTTTACAAAAGGATGCACACTACAAGCAAAAAATTCATTAAAAAATTCCTATTTCCGTGCTCCTAGCAAACAGGCCGCATTCCCTCGCTGGATGTCGAGACATATTCTCTGCTGTAATATATACAGATAGCTATAATTCCTACATTATCAACCTCCAGGGGAAGTTTTCTATGTAAATCTCTAATCTGATAATTTGCAATATCAGTACGGAAATTGGTGAAACAGTATTGATTGATTCCATAGAAAACCTTCAATACTACGGCATTCACTGTAACATGGTGCTTCTATCTATGGCATTATCTACTTTCTCCATCGATAATCACAAAATTGACATCAAACGGTTGATGATGCTTGATATCAACTGATCCAGAAAGTGATATCAAATTATGCAATATCAGCTACTTTGTTGTCAAGTAGTTACCGGCGCTGTGGCCTTGTGGTAGAGTGTTCGCTCTGCGTCCGGGAGACCTTGGTTCGAACCTTGGTCGGGTCAAACCTAAGACTTTTAAAAATAGGTGCACTCTGCGTTCTTGCTAAACACTCAGCACAAAAAGAATGAGAGTGGGATAAATGGAACTCGGCCACATGGAAGAGCAGTGTTTCACCGAATGTGCTTCCGAGTATAAACAAGGAAATTTATTTTTTTAATTTAATTTAAGTGTCGGTTGATAATATCGTTATAGCTAGCTTTTGAGGTGTATACTGCATCTATTGACTAACTATGGTAGATATAAACCTCGCTTACGGCTCGGTTTATACATGGTTTATATCACGCCATAGCTAGTCAATAAAATGCAGTATGAACCACAAAAGCTAGCAATAATGCATGATTTTGTAAGGCTTTCTATGTCCACAAGTTAATAAGTTCCACCAGGGACTACTAAGATATCTATTAAGGTTGTGGTGTTAAAGGAGATTGCGAGGCGGTGGTACACGCTGCTCGTCAGTATGTCAAAAATACGTTATGTGATAATTCCAATGAACCGCACATCTTGATTAAACTGGATGTGAAAAACGCATTCAACACTTTACGTCGAGATCATATGCTGGAAGTGTTGAACGAAAGAGTACCCAGCTCTTTTGCTTTTGCAAAACAAGCTTACTCATCGCAAACTTTTACTTTTCGATAAACGTTTTCTTGATTCACCAACAGGAATTCAACAGGGAGATCCCCTTGGGCCTCTGTGTTTTGCTCTTGGAGTTGAAGTTGCACATCTAGTCACTTGCCCTTTTAATGCTTGGTATTTAGATAATGCTACAATTGCCGGCCCAGCTTCTGCTATTTTAACGGATCTACAGACAATAATTCCCCGTTTGGCCGATATTGGTTTAGAAATCAATCCCTCCAAGTGTGAGGTGATCAATCTCGGATATGATATTGACTCATTTAAACTTCATCTTGACGAAATTTCAGTTTTTCTTCCGACAGTGAGAGAAACCAAGCCTGATCAGTTGCACCTCTTGGGATCTTCAATTCTCGATAAAGGAGTTCAAAATGCTTTGGATGCTAAAAAGGCAGAATTAGCGTGCATGTGTAGCCGTTTGATACTTATCGACTCACATCCGGCTTTGTTTTTACTACGGAATTGTTTGGCTATTCCCTAGCTGATTTACACGCTTCGTGCATCCCCCTGCTATAAATTCGCTGATTCTCTCGCGTTCTATGATGAATCGATAAGAAGTGTTACGACACAAACATGTAATGTTTCTTTTGAAGATACCTCGTGGGAGCAGGCTACTCTGCCCATTAGTTTCGGCGGCCTTGGTATTAGATTACCATCTGCAGTCGCTTTACCAGCCTTTTTATCATCGGTCCTCTCCAGTCGTTCTTTGGTTGACGAAATTCTATCCAAACTAACCGAATCTTCACAACTAGATTACACGGATGGCTTGGAACGATGGTTTACGATGGGTCTGCAGATGCCCAAACTTCCGAAATCACAGCATTCATGGGACAGTGAACAATGCCATCTTTTACAAACTAATCTAAAATCCAAGCTTGACCAAGTTCACCTAGCTTGCCTAGAGAGTGCAGCCGCTCCTTTCACAGGTTCATGGCTTCAAGCTCTGCCAAATCCAACGATTGGAACTTACCTTGATGATGAATGTCTGAGAATCGGTGTTGCTCTGCGACTAGGTGCTAAGGTTTGTGAAGCTCACCCGTGTAAATGCTGCAAGACGGTGGACACATTCGGCCATCACCCTCTATCATGCAAACGATCCGCTGGTAGATTCCCTCGTCATGCTGCTTTGAATGACGTTTTTAAACGAGCGCTAGATCGTGCGGGTATTCCATCGTTCTTGAACCCGTCGGTCTTGACAGAGGTGATGGAAAACGGCTTGACTGAATGACGACTTTTCCGCATCGCATGGGTCGCTGCTTAATTTGGGATGCTACTTGCACCGGCACGCACAGTGGTTCATCTCTCATAGAATCCGCCATCCATCCAGGATCAGCCGCAGCGCGTGCAGAACAACGCAAAATATCGAAATACGCTGCATTATCTGAGAGGTACATCTTTGAACCACTGGCGTTTGAAACAACTTGTGCCATGGGACCGAGAACGCTGAAGACAGTCTTGGGTTTAGGGGAAAGATTGAGTAAGGTGAAGGACGATCCCAGAGAAAGAGAATGGCTGCTACAACGCTTTGGCATTGCCATTATTAGAGGCAATTCTCAGTCCATTCTTCGTGTTTCCTAACTGTCTTTTTTACCCTATTTTTAACTTATATTTTATACTGGTATTTTTGATAATTTCTAGTTGTATTGTTTCATGTTCATGTGCAGGCTTAAAAGCCTATCTTTAAATATAGTTATTTGCTATAAAAAAAGATATCTATTTATCTATATAGTTATATAGATATCTTAGTAGTCCCTGGTTCCACGAAGCAGGTCATTATTTTCCTGATTGGAAATTATTAGCCTGGTGCAGACTTCTATGGAAAAAGTTATGCATTATGACAGATAATGCATAGATTTCTGCATATTTCTACATATATGCATTATCTATTATACTGTTATACCATAGTCTAGCGGGGTATATTAATATTTTGACACCGAAGTAAATTCATAACCCCCGAAGCCGTAGGCTGAGGGGGTTATGGATTTCGCTGAGGTGTCACAATATTAATATACCCCGCTAGACTATGGTATAACAGTATTGTACCAGGCTCCAGCCACAATAGATCATTTAAACACTTTGCCGTAGAAAATTTATTTATTAATTTGCCGCAAATTTTGAATTTTAATTATAACTTTAATAGTGCTACTAGCTTAGTGAAATAATTGAAATAATATCATCCCATTACTCCTACTAACTTCTCCGCTAAGATCAGGGAAAAGTGAAATTTATCAACAATTCAATAATATTAATTTCTCAACAGTAGATGGTGCAATACAAGGAAGGCATGAAGTCATTTGTGGAACACGTTCACAGTAACTTTGCAATTTTTGAAAATTAAACGGCCTTGCTGTTCATGATCAAGTTCGGACTCTTTTAGATGCAGGTCGTAAGCTTCGTTGCAAATTTGATCATCTAGACAGTCACTAGAAGAAGAAGTAGCGATATCAAAGCAACCAATTTTGTTGCTTATATGATCACTCATTTCACTTTTCCTTTTGTTGGTTATTCTCTTGTATATCCCAAGAGCACTATTGGTTTTATGTCCCGATACGGAGCGGATTTCGTTCTCGGAAAAAGTTTCACCAAGGATGGTACATGATGTCACTCGCACAGAATGGTTGGTGTATCTTCTCGACAAACCAGTAATTTTGCTGATATGTGGCATGAAAGAACCAAGTGTATTTTTCCCCACTGGTCGGGCTTCATACCAATATTCATCGGAACATAGGAACGAATTTTTTGGTTTTTGCCACAGAAACTCACAAGAGTGATTCAGCTTTTTCAAGTATGACTGAAATATTTTCACAGGACACTTGTCTTTGTTTGTTGCATATATTCGGCCACCAATGCTGTGTTCAACATCATTTTCACGGTGATTCTTCTGCATTTCGTCTTTGCTTTTTATCAGATATTGGCGCCCTGTGTCATCAGTTAGGATCTCAAAGTCAGAGACTTTCATATCTCTTATGTTCTCTCCACCGCGACGACAAAAATATAGCTGAATGTAGAACCACGTTAAATACTGCAGTTTGAATGGTGTCGTATCATCGAGAGATGAAATAATTTTTTTAACATCATTCTCGGATATAGCAGGAAAATGTGAAGTGAAAGCTAAGCCATCGGACTTCAGCTTCTTAATCAAACATTGATATGTTTCCTTACTTTTTGAGAAAGTTGGATCATTCACAATGTCGATACCGGCATTTTCCTGAAAATATCTTTTCAGCCCATATCTGAGTGCATCAAAGGTGGATTTCTTGACATTTCTGATCGACAAATAAAATCTACTCATCACTTCATCGACAACTGTGGATTCCACAGGTGCTTTCAGTTGATCAATGATGACGCTTAATCTCATGTCAATTTTTTCTAGAAATTCCTCAAACATATGAACGGCATATTGTGTTTGCTTGCTGGTGTTTTTGCAGTATTTGCTATTATTTACTGCCTCTACATACTCATCAGATGGTAACACTATCTGCAACTTTCTCTCCATTGCTTGCTGCTACTTCCTGCCGTGAAATATTAAAAGTGGTATATTATTTCATAACCCACTTTTAATATATCACGGTAACACATAGTTTTCTCAAAGCAAATCAAGAAGTCTATGATAAAATTTCAATGCTTCCATGAACAAACCATTGATATCCATAGCAAAAAGCAGGGAACTATGAAGATTTATACACCAAAAAGATTACATTGACGAGATAGACAGAGCATGGTACAATACATAATCACACACGATGATGTGTTTAATCGACATAAAATGTTGTCCGTATTTTGCAATTTCAAGAATTATTCTATGAAAAATTAATCAGGAACATTCTATCATCTATCAAAGCGCATATGTTTAAAATGAACCAAGGATTAAAGTACATTAGATCATTTATTACTCTCATGGATTATTTAATCACAGTGACATAAGTTAGCCACGTCTGTATTTTTCTCTATATTCTTTATCTACTAAGCACGTGAATTTTTATGTGAACAAATGAGTGTACAATACATACCAATCTCCTCATACCTATTTATTCATGCTCTGACTTCCTTTTACAATTGAAATGTGCGCATCGCAGACTCAACAAGAGATTTCGAAAATTCATTAATGGCAGAAAAATTGCATTAATTGTATGCTCATGGTTTGATTTGACTCGCAAGCAAGAAATATCTATTTCATCGTGGACTCATTTATCGTTTAATCTTCGCATCTGTTTCAAACAAACGAATTTATTCAGACTATTCGCTCTCGTATCAGAAAATATTATGACAAACGACACGATTTGAATGTGTTATCATGGCATCGAATTTGATAGATCGAATTTTGATTTAGCCAGAGTCAAGAGTATATGGAAAGGATTTAAGAATAAGTAATCGTCGAAAGTCTGCTCAAATGAATTATTAGTGGAGTGTCCTTTGATCCATTCATTTTGATACAATGGATCTAGCAATGTTCGACTCCTACAGACATTGCAAAGATATAATCACTTTTAGAGTAAACAACACTTTGGAAAATCACTCATGAACTTTTATGAAATTTTGTTATACGTAAATGTCTGCATTAATTCACATATCAAGTTAACCGAAGCAAATGCAAACAAATCTTTAAAAGTAGCGATGTCTCACTGTCGTTGTTTTTGCTACATAGATCTTTCTAGACTTTTACGATTCGAAATCAATTATTAAATCAGTTGTTTTCTATTAGCGAGTAATCGTTCATTATTCCTACTATTTCTCTTGATTGAGCAGGATGATTCTCAAGCAAGATAGATTGTAAATTTGTCTTTTGTCTGTATTCCCAAATAGATTATTAAATCATTCGTCCCTTTCTTATTTGCGACATTACATCCTTCAATGTGTATAGATGAGGAGTATTCAACTAATATTATAATAAATAGAAACTTTCTTGTAAAGGAGAAAGCATTATCCAAGCTATAGATGAAGTTTCTTTCGATTAACCAATGACTGAATGAACTAGAGTCTTATTTGATGGCAGACTGGTGATAGGATTGCATGGAGACTTATGATGGAAACGGAGAAGTCTTTATCCGAAATTCTCATGAACTTGGCGGACACAACAAGTAGTCCGGAAACCTAGTGATCATGAAGATTAGGCCTCTGCATAATTATTTGTTCATGCAATAGATGATGGACATCATTACTCTATGATTAGCATTGTATTAGAGTCATGATGTGTTCATTTCAATGATTAAGTGCAATCATTAATGAATCTTTCACAAAATAAGTGTTGTCTAATTAGAAAAGGACCTCAGTTCGTCCATTTTGCCGAATCTTTACCGAATGCTTTCACAAACGTGCTCTTGTATCTTTCAATTGCCTGGTCGTTCACGGATTATAGAAAACAATTGAATCGCTGGGAATGCTGATATGACTGTATTTCGTTTATTCATCAACTGGGACCGGAATTTTCCGCGCTCAGGTTTTCAAAATTCCGCGTAGAATTCCACGCTAAAAATCTCGTTTTCCGCGGGTCCTTTTTTTTGATTGGTTTTAAATTGTTTTAATCATCTTTAAGTGTTTCAAGAGTTTCTTGAATTAGCCCGCAACGCATTGTGATGCGACGAAATTTATATGACGTCAACCATAGCCTACTAAGTATAGAATATGAAGTCATGCATGCATTGGCAGAACAAAATATTGAAAATGTAGCTGAAATCTTGTGGACGCATTCTGACGCCAATAAATCGCTTTTGGGCGATTATTCTCATTAATCTCATTCGCCGTTCATACGTGAACTCATACTGTCCTTTACATAACACAAAAACAGTAAATTAGAAAATCGAATTGTTCATTAGCCTGAAAATCCGTTGCATTTATAATAGTTAATATATACCTGATGAATAAGGGAAGTTATATTGAGACTATTTCTCTTTCATTTGTTTCGTCATCCAAATTTTATATTTTCGGCACTTCTCAATGATTTCCTCGATATTTTCCATTTTCCCGCGCTCCGCGGAAAACTACCCTCCTTTCTCATCAGCCATATTTGGTCTAGTGCCTTGCAGATAATATTCTAGCCAAAAGTAACGTATCAGTACTTATAGCCATTTATCATTATAATTGTTGACTGATTTAAATATTTTTCAGTATAATAATAATTATTTTGATTGTATACATTAAAAATTATGAAACTTTAGAATTTCAAGTCTGCTAACGCCAATAGAAAAAGTGAAAAAGAAGTGCTGTCAAGTCTCCTTTTTGTCCAGATATAGATTAAGCACCATGTGACAAAGTAACCTCACGGATAGCTTGTTACCGACATTATAGCTACTCTATTTCACACGTCAAGCAAGACATCCATTTAGGTTGTTGATTCATGCAATGGATTAATCAATTGAAAAAGTGATTTAATGTCTTTGAAGCAAATAAACATTATACACGTCGTTTTTTGTTTTAAACAATGCTGCAATGGTTTTGCTGATCAAGTTTTGTGGGGATTGGTAGACGTTGGGGATAAGAGGTAATGGCTATTAGTATTGTCATGTGAAACGGAAGAGTACAACTTTACTTATTTAGACTGCGTGTTCATTACTCACCTATTACACGTGTGATATTCATGCAAATGCTACACGGCTTTCATCTTACAAAGAATTAACTCCGGATTGAGGCTGCCTTTGAGAAGGGTCCCGCTAGGGTGGGCTTGAGTGTTCAGAGGTGAGGGACCGAAACACGATCGTCCTACCCCAGTCTCTGCTGATGACCTCGGTTAGTCCATTGTTAGCATTTAAGTCCAATCTTGTTTAGACTTCATTTAATTTATTTCTTAAATGAGAATGTGTTATTTTGACATTATTCCATTAACCTGTAGTGAACGTGTTGTCAGACCTCTTAAGGGTTAAATTTATCATTTATCTTTTCATCAAATCTTTATTTCAAAACTTCATTTCATTCAGGATCAATTAAATGTGTCACGTCTGGCATCACTCATTATTTCGACAAGTTGATACAGCATGATGACTAACAGACCAGATCGCCTTTTTCCATTGGCAAGGACAAGCAGGTGCACGAGCGTTAGGATAGTAAGCACCGTAAAATACTAGGATAAATTGAAGCTACAATTCTGACAGCCTCAGTTGCACGGAATTCACTCGCTGAGGAAAGTGGCATTGTAAATTAATTTCATTAACTTTTTTACTTTTTTACTTTTTTATCATTTTATGTTCGTATTTTGTTGTGTGATGCTGTAGTAGGCGAGTCACATGCACGTCACGTGTAGTGAGTATATAATAAATTGAAAATTGAATTGAAGCTTAATAATTTTTTTGTGCATCTTGAGTTGCAACTTACTAATTTGTATTTCTTAGCGCAAGTAGCAGTAGTTTACCCCTGTTAATACAGTAATATGTATTGATTGCATTGTATTGCTTAGAGCAGGGGTGCGCAACCTGCGGCCTTGCGGCCGTAGCAGAGGCAAAGTGCGGCCGTGACAATGAGAAGTAAATGAAAAAGTATATTGTGCATGTATATTCCAAATATTTCTGGAGTTCACGACAATCAAAAAACAGTCGTCACTATAGTGGCATACTACTGTCGAACACCTTTATACCCATGCTGCTTGGAAAAATGTGCGCCCGCAGCCGCGATGAAGGCGTTCAGACAGTTCGATAACTCATGAATAGAATATTTTATGGAAGTTACATTCATGTGCATTCATGGCTAGTCATCAGCTAAAAGAAACAAAAGGGACAATTGAAGTTTGCTCAAATTGTTCGCGCGTAAGCTTCAAGTCCATGACCTGAAGAAGGATGCAAGTGCTAATAAAACTTAGCTTAAAATCTTTTCGGGTCACAACTGACCGTTGGTCGTATATGGGTTAACTTGCTGACTCATTCTTTACGAAGTAGGTCTTTATGTGATTTTCACTGCGTCATTCATCAGGGAAAGCTAATTTGATTGGTGGAATATAAAAGGATTGGCTATTGACCTAGTTGTTTGCACACATGTTAAGTGCGGCCGTGATTCTCTCGGCCTTCGAAATGGCGGCCGAAAAATGTAAAAGGTTGCGCACCCTTGGCTTAGAGGATATACTTTATAGAGAGTACAGTCTTCCTCACCTAATGACGAAATAATCCTTGCTTAGCCATATGATTCAATGTGGGAGGGCAGGGCAACCGTTAGATATTCGGTAAAGTGAAAAGGCACTCTAGTTATAGACCGATGCATTTCGCCGGTGTCCTACCGGCATGTTCACGGCCGGTAACATGCCGGTAGGACACCGGCGAAATGCATCGGTCTATAACTAGAGTGCCTTTTCACTTTACCGAATATCTAACGGTTGCCCTGCCCTCCCACATTGAATCCTCAACTAATGTATTTTCACCTATTAGATAGCGTATAACGCTTTAATTATTGCTCCTTTCTTTACTAACGCAAGAAAATTTAACCCAATCGACTATTGGCATTAACTCTGTAAATATGATCATTCTAAAATACATTTTTGGAGATGGAAGCTAATCATAAAATATTTTCTTTCTAGTGTTTTATTAACTTCGCTGCTGTTCCAATTTTCATGAAATTTGAATTTTGCTTTCACTTCCAATGCAATAATTTGCATTGAATGCATTTCCGGCTTAGCAATAATGATTTATCTCTTGGTTTATTCTCATCACGAAGCACTCGGAGTCACACTGTATGTGGATTAACTGTTGGCAACACAATTGAGTAGTTATTCATGCTTCTCCATTCACTTCCGATAATCTTTGCGCCGTCTCACACACTCATCATTTCCATGTAATCGGTGAAAGATAGCACCCAATAATGGTATTCATGATCTGCTATAATATCAAGCAAATCCAGATCACGTAGTCAGTAATTAAAGACTTCTGTTTTTATAACCAAGTCGTTTTAGACTCTGCAATCAATAACTGCGCTTTTGAAGCAAGAAACCTCAGCGTTTATCGCACTGTCAGAAATCTTACGCTATTTGGCAAAATATTGCTTCATGATGTTATATGATATGCTAATGATTATCCATAAATTACTTAAGTCCATGATTTGGCCAATGCTTTCTTGCCAATTGTGCACACGCCTTGTTCGACGGTCTTACAATCATGATTTCTGTTTGTACATTGTCTCATTGTAACAGCTTGTACATTTACTTTGAAGACACAATGTTATTGAATTCGAGGGATGAAAATCATCATCATCATTATCTCAAGAAGGGAATCATGTTAAATAAGATTTAACTGAAACGAATAGAACGAACGAAGTCTACTATTTAAATAGCTCTAGGCAGTTATGGAAATGTTAAATTTGCTTTGTTTGGATAGGACTCGCTGATGATGAACAATCGCAACGAACTATGTTCTTTCAAATTAAACAGACGAAAAATACAAAGCCAAATACGAATCTTAGCTGCAAGTGAGGATGTTCAATTTATATTTGGCTCTATTTAAATTTTCACCACTTATGTTTGTTAACCGAAGATGGTTGTCTTTCTGAAGAGGAGCTATTTTTAGTTCTAATTTGATACGCAAAATGCTTTTTATTGAACAGTACAAATAAAGACTTGTTGGTTTGAATGTCTGCAAAATGATTGCTTATCATGTGCTTCTCTTGTGAGTATAATTATAGTGATTCAAAGACGTAGAAATGACGTCATTTTCTTATTCATCTGATATGTTGAGGTAAAAAAGATTTAATTTACTTCACTTCTGTCTACTCAATCTTTGAAGTGAAAAATGTTCCTTGTCGATTCCATGAACTCCTTTGTTATGTTTATCAGATTATCGTCGCTATACAAAAATGCAATTCGTTTTCGCAGTTGATTAAGTCAAGAATACTGCCCTTCTTCCGATGAAAGTCATTTTGACTGGAAGATGCCGGGAAAACAGAAAATGTTCATGCAAATCTTTTTGCATATCGAGACCGGAAATTTTCTGTTTTCCCGTAGTTCGTTCTACAGATAGCATCGTCTCTATGATCTGCTTTCATTGAAATCACATAATTCAGAAAGCTGTCGCCTTCTCCGTGTGATATATTGATGAGAAGAAACCATTGCTAATCAGAGTGACTTTATGGTGTTGCCAGGACTAGAAAAATCGTTTTTGCAAGCGTGTTTTAATACTGTGATATTTCTGGAACTTCATTGTTAATAACCCATTGGCACTCAAACAACCTTCGAAATACAAACTTATTTTTTCATTTTATCAAAGTGAAATTTTCGGAGTTAGGAGTGACGCTATTACCAAAATTTTTTTGTTCAAATGATCCCAAATTGGAAAAGAGGCACATGTGCTTTATGTGTCAGCAAAAACATATTCCGTTCTCTTTTCAATGCATTATGTTTTCTTACCAGACTTCGATGTGTAACAGTGAAATTCAAACGCTCTCTACATAATTATTCTAGCACTCAATAGACACTTCCAAATTCAAGCATTCAAAGTATAATTATTACACTAAGTTCGACCTATCTAACTGCGGGTCGTTCATGCTCTTCTTTATTACCCAAAACGTTTCGGTTCGATGATAAGTATTCCACTTAGATATCTTGTCGAACAATTAACTTCTTAATCCTCTTGAGGGACGTTCATCATCGCTCGGCATTAACCTCAGCACGAAAAGTCTCTTTCTCTCTCAATTTGTGTCTGTATCGAATTAATATCTCCTAAAAATGTCTTAAGAAAGTTAATAAAATTTGGTGATATTTCACAAAGCATGAAGAATTTCTAGTTTCATGGTTGGTTTCTGATTCAGTCAATGGTTTGAGATTTGTGTGAAAAAAGATATACGAATAAAAGATACATTGTGTTATCATTGGAACATAAGCAAAATATTCTCTTCTTTGAGTATTCTCTTCTATTCCTACATAGATTAGACTGGATGTACATAGAATATGCCATAGAACACTTCAGTTAATTGTTCATGCAGATAACACGGCTGATAACGTGTGGCTTATCCGGTGTGCCTCCGACCCAATAAGTTTCATGGCATTTCGCCGATTCTCAAATATGCAGATTTAGAAAGAAATTCACTTTGCTATGTTGTTATTAAGTCTTAAAACTTTGAAAGCCCTTCACAAATGTTAAAGATAGCGTGGGATTTGGGCTAGTTACTGCACACAGTCAGTGATGAATTTCTTCTATTTCGGTATGCAGATATTATTTCATTCAATTCTTTTCAAAAATTCTTATCTCCTTTAACCTAATTTGTAATACTTGGCGTTTTTAATATTTTCCATTTTAAACTTCACCAAGTTAATCTGGAAGTCTTAATCAATGAAATTTCGGCGGAAAAAAGTAAAATAATCTTTTACATTTAGATCTCAGCAGTAATTATCTTCACCGCTTGTAATTAGAATACAAATTCGGATAATGATCTTATATATAATGTTGAACCAGTCATATTCTCCGAAACTTTAAGCTGAAAAATCGAAACCAAATTTGCGAGTTCTACATTTTATATATTGCTTCAAACTTGCAAAACAATTCAGCTAGCATTTTCCCCTGTTGACGGTACTGACACACGCAGACTTTTTGCCGAGCGGTGACACTCAGCCGACTTTCAGCAAAGTTTTCGGAGTTCGACCTCTGGACCAAGAGATTGTTCGGCCAAACGCTCAACCACTGCCACTGTGATGTTTTGATGTCTTGAAAATGACACCGAAATTGTCGAAAATAGTGGCGTTGAAATTACGGCTTTTCGTAATTGTAAAATAGTGTTTTACTGTCTAAACACTAACATTTTATAGTAAACAGTAAGCTTTTAACTATAATTGAATGAATTTGTTTCCTATATCATATCAAATATCTTAGTCATATGTTGGCCCAGTAAGTGCCCAGTCCTTAAAAGGAGTGATGGGTGCGTTCCCTAGTAGCCAGATTCGTCTCCTCTACGTTCTATTACCTCTCGGATGCGATTAGGCATACTGCCGATTAAATTTTTGATCATTTGTTGATCAATCTGATTCCACTCCTGCCTTACTAAAGATTCCAACCGATTCAAATCATTGCCAGACGAACTCGCCGCTTAAAGATAGACCAGACATGCTCGATTGGATTCAAGGAGATCTTGCCGCTAGTCTAAGGTTCGTTTTCCTGCATGTCTTTTATACAATTTAGTGGCTGTCGCACGATGGCCTAGAGCATTGAGTATGGATTCTACAGCATCCATGAGAATCCAATCAGATGATGGATCACCTAAACTGAATGCTAATGGATAAATTTGTTCTTCGAGCACACGAACGTTCGGAGTTTATGTTTTCCCTCATAATATGCAGTGAACTGCGACCATCACTCCAAATGGCTCCCCAGATTAGTAATTTCTTGCAATTATCCTGACTCGTAGATGTTAAAAAACTATCAGTAATGTCTTGCCCAGACTTCATCCAAAGGCGCAGACGTCCATCTTTCAATTTTAATCGGACAGCTGCCTCATCCCACCAAACAGCACGTGACCACTGATTCTGCCAGTGGCAACGTTTCATTTCTTGTGTCTCTCGGACAGATTCAGCTTCGATGATCTCTTACGACTGGAGTAGTTCAACTCCTTAAGTCGTCTCCAAACAGTTGTTCTGGAAAGATTTGAACCTGCTGAACGCCTAGATATAGAGGTAGAGGGATCACTATTGACCACTCTGTTGATGTAGCGATTTGACCTGCGAAAAGTCAGCCGTAGTCGGCCAGAAGATCTTCCATCAGACCGCTGACAGCCTTTTCGCAATCATAAGTAAATAGTACTTTTGGGGACCTTTAATTGTTGCGACACAGTGACAACTGGCCGGCCACTTCAGATCAAAGCCACAGCTTGACCCCTAAGATAGTTTTCTGGTAAGTTTTCAGTACAACAGTTCGCATGTTACTGAGAGACACAAAACAAATGAAATGAATGAATTCGATATCTTTCGATTACACAGCATTGTTCTCGTCTGCTTATGCCTTATGCATGCGTGAGAGTGATGAGTCACGCTTCTGTTTAGCGATGAAGATGTGAATTGAATTCCAAACAAATTGCAAAAGACTGAAGCATTATTTGATCTACTGACTGCTGTATTTGGAGCATAGTCATGAAATTTGCACAGGAGCAATATCAGAACATGCACGAGCTTTCTAAACATGTAAAGTTTGTTGAATTTGGAAACGACTTTCTATGCGTAATTTGCGTTTACCCATTTCAATTCGTTATGAAACAATCTGTATTCCATCGTACTTTGTCATGATTAAGTGCTTTCTTAAAGTTCTGTAAAGTGTGCGAGCATTTTTTGAACGCACTCGAATGACGTGGAATATTATATCAGTTTTCGTGTCAATACTGCAATATGAAAGATACAATCCTGTTTAATAATAAATTCTCACGATACGAAATGTTTAGCATCGCTTACAACAAGAAATTCAATTCGACACACTAATTGCGATCCCAAGTCAAACACGAAGGAACGCATTTGTTTGCAGCTAAGTTGCAAGTTTGAAAGGTTATTGGTTAGGTGTCACTTTTCTGTCAAAGTCAAGAATTCACCAAGATGAGAGTACATTCCGAATTATAGCAACGGTGTACGTGTGTAACGTACGTGTGCGTATGTGTTGTGTATTTGGTGTATCTACTGCATCGCAAGACAGCAGAGTTTCCAATGTTTTCCCAGGCTCTGGATCCGAATTCTTCTGAATATCAGAATACCAGAAACGTACATTTTTTCAATTGAAAGACACGCATGCAAAAGTAGATAGTAATGAATGAGATGACTGATAAAAAGGCGAATTGAGATATTTACAGAATGACAATGAAGTGGAGGTGAGATTTAGCAATTATGATATTGAAACACGAGATGACACTGTAGAAGAAATCATAGACTCATAAAGATGGAGAGTGATGAATACCAAAAGAAAGTTTTAAGATAAATAAAATGATTTTGTGTGAGTGTGTTTCAGCATGCAGGAGAGTGAGCCAGTTTTGCTGGAATTCTGCCGTTTATGTTGCCTGCCCTAGGATGAATTGTGAAGCGCTAGGAAAGTTTAGGAATCGATTGATGGAAGGCTTTGAAGATGGAGCTGCTTAGAAGAAGTAAAGGTAGAAGATGTTTAAAATGGCAAAGGATGATCATGATCGTATCTAAAGAGAGGACATTGAGAATATGGGAATGATGCCTAAGGATATACGTGACCGTGACAATGAATGACATAAAATCTAAAAGGAACAAGCAAGAGAAAGCAACGGAAAACCGCATTACTCATTCTAACAAATAGCCAATCTTAAATCTTTAAATAGCCACGGGTGTCTGGATCAAGATTAACCTACTCGCGGACCGCAATCCCAGCAGAAGTTAATCATTGCAAGATGAATCTTCATTGTGACGTTCGAAAACAAATCACAAAATAGATCATTCTTGCAACTCCGTCAATGGAGAATTCATAAATTGGTTAATAATTATAAATCATAGAGTTTTATTATAATTTTTTAATTATAAAACAGGTGCCACAATTTTGAGCTAATTATCTGGGTAATTTCATACCAGGGATGCGGACTCCTATCAGGCAAGTATACAAAGCCTAGTTTTTTAAAAAATTGACTGGTAACCAATAATTGATTATTGTAAGCTTACCTGAACCTATCTTTAGTGATCATTGCTTTATCTATTATCAATCATTTTCGATGAAAGTTTATCAAATGTCGCTTTCAGTTACATGCATGCGACTCGGCTGCTTCCATCTTCTTGATGTGTGCTTCACCCGGTTCTTCTGCAGTCTCTACCAGGCAGGAAATCCCCCATCCTTCTCCAAAAAATATGAGTACACTTTCGATTTTAACATGCGCTTTAGAGCAGCCATCACACACGATTAACGTGAGGGTAAGAGGTAATGTTCTCAAACAAACTAATATTTTACTTTTGTCTCCGATGTGACCTTTGGCGCGTAGGTATGATCGAGGCTAGGAAGGCTTGTCTTCTCTACTAAATCACCGAGTTAAAAGTGAATCCTTTTTTCACAATCACGGTTCATTCCCTCAACAAACTTTGCATGCAGCAGTGTCTCTGTACTTTTGTTTTACGGAGAAAGTTGACATCAAAACAGTGACAGCTATGTACGAGGATAAATAATATGTTTGTATTATATTTTGGGCCTAGTTATAGGCCGGAGTCCTATCACTCCAGCAAAAATGATAGGACTCCGGGACTCCGATTCCGCATCCCTATTTCATGCACCTTATCATAATAGAAATTTTCATGGAAAACTCGGAAAAGTTGAGATCTTTGTGCTTCTTGACCGAAATTTCAAGTTTTTGATTTCATTTTCATCGACATGATTTTATGATTCACTTAATTTATGCTTCATTTCTTGAATCTGAATAGTAATGTGGACCCATTTGCATCTTTTAAAGTTGATCATTGTCTTTGATTACGATATTTTGCTCTTTCAGTGGCAGGCTGTGTGATCACGCTTAAGGAGATACTCTTATTAAAAAGAAACCTTTCCAAAGTTGACATGACACGGAGGATTTGTGAAATACTGTTATCCCTTCTGTACTGCTAACATGAACAGTCAATTCCGTGTAAATGTCTCCGAAACTGTAAAAATTTGCATATCTCACATGTGGTCCTCGCTCTCAACTCGAGTTCATTGAATAAAATTGAAGCTGCATGCACATTGGGGATTTAATTAATGCTGAGTTGCTACTCTACCTAAGGTACTTACCCTATGTTATAAACATTGATTATGTTCAATAGAGAAATGGTATACAAAAATATATGGTAGGTTGTGGATGGCGGAGGAACTGTGAACTCATGCCGCTCTTAGCATGAAAAGGTCCTAACTAGTAAACGGCTATGGGTGTATTCTGCATGTGTCCGTTGCGCGATGATGCACTGATTAAGACGTGGTCCTTGAAAGGCGATCAGATCATCAAGATTGAAGAACAGAAAATCCATTGGTGAGAAGAAATTGTGATGTGTGACTGATCGATGGACACAAGAGTGAAGACCTACGGAAGTGGTATAGTGGTATAGCCACATTGCGAGAAGACAAGATGACTCTACGAAGAGATCTTTCCAGATAGAGGTCGAAGGCAGAAGATCAAGAAAACAGTCCTTAAAACATGGTCACAAGTCGTCCCTGATGACCTCCAGGCTCTCGACCCAAATCTAGCAATGTTCTACGATTATCAGGAGTGGAGGCGAGCCATCGGAAAACAGCAACCGTCCGACCCTGTTCAACGTGGAAAAGGATGAAGGTAAAGTGTCAGTTTTACAAAAAGTAGCGTAGACGGCGTGGGTTGCACATGACGGCAATTTTGAAGCGGAGTCACAGGCCGCTCCAGGTGTGTTCCTGATCTATGGAAATAAGCCGTCGGAGGCTGATCCGGTCGTATAGTGGACGAAAACCGTGAGAAAACAACATTTTGTTACCGCCTAACCCGCTATGCTTTTGTTGTGCAGCCCATAAGCGACACATTCTAAAGGCTATTTACTATTTACACATGCTCTTTATGCCCCTTTATACGCAATCGCATATTATATTCCCGACAATGCGTCGAAGACAATTTTCTAAAACAACAAACCAGGATTAGAAACACTTGCGTTGCTCTTGCGCTTGTGCATTACCCGCATTCAGATGTGAAGTTTGAATTAATTGTCATAAAAATCCTCTAAGTTCATTGATTTCTAACGTGCATTTTCTAAGATATTTTCTTAAATTCTTCCTCAAAATAATAAAATTCTCAATGAATGAAATAAATGTTGAATAAATCAAACGCTAGATTAAGTCACCATGCAAAAATACCTGGTAGGAGTCGAATCTACGGCCCCTAAGTTATCTAGACTTGTTGCTGTAGCATAGTATTGTGTACAGTGTGATTGTCTGGGCACAGTGTAGTTGATTGGGCACAGTAAAACACAGAATATAGTATTTGATAAGTAGCCGTATATAAACAATCTATGATTAAGCTGGTGAAAAATTGAGTTCTCTGGTATGAGTACGATGAATTGAGTAAAATATTATATAACACTGTAGTTTAGGGAAAAGTCAAGTTGATTCAATTTTATGTAAACAACAAAATTTAATTTTGTTACAGGCATCAATATCAAAAGAAGTACTCATCACTAGGCATTCAATAACCGATTTGAATCTTAATCGCCCCGACCCTTCCATTCCAGTAGTATCGGCATGTTAAAAGATATAGCTATTCTTGAATTATATCTATCTCACCACTCGGCCATCTGAGACAGACATTGACTCTTTTCAGTTACTCAAGACCATCAATAGAACAATGACTATAGGCGAAATGACATGGAGCCCAGATAAGGTTAACCGATGTATCACTACGTAACAGAATAACTACCGAGTTAAATACTTTTAACAGCTTAGTGCCTACAGAATTCAATAGACACTTCCGAACACACCATGCTGGTTTTATTGGCTTCAAATTACCTACGTGTCGTGCTTTTTGCTTCTGTAATTTCATTGTAGTGCATGAACTTATTGTCAGGCTCAGTGTCACAAATGGTTGATCCAAATCCATAGTTCTATCTTGTCAGTGCACCCTAGCGAATCATAGCTATGAACTAACTAATCTGAGGTATTCTTCATTCCAATGCTAATCAGTTGTATATCTACCTATTGAATGATACGACCGAAAACTGATACAATGCCGCGCTAATATAAACATTCAGGTCGACAATAACGCTGATCAGATGCTAGCATGTATTTCGAACTTTTTCGTTGATCGCCATCCTACGTATGCAAAGTCATGAATCTCGGAATTGATGTAGGAATTTTCCATTGGAATGTCTTTGATGACAGACAAAAACGTCACGGTGAGATTGTGTGGAACAACTGATTCGAGACTGTGCAGTTGAATGGACATCCTTACAACCGCCATTCATTGCACAAAGTGATAACGATTCTCTTTTTGCTATGACCGACTTTGCAAAAGTTAAAACACATACTCACTGGACTCGACTTCCAGCGCATTCTAAGGTCGATCTTACAAAGTATTATACGATGTCCTTCCAATTAGATAGACTATTGAAGGCACTGGACTCCGAAGGCCTGTCAGATTTTTTTGGAAGTTTGATTAAATAGGCTTTTCCAATTAATTGTAACACTTGTAAAATCAGCCATAACAAAAAAGGTGAGTTTTTGTCTTTAGCACTTTGTGATGCTAAATAGTTTCCGTAATTTGGACGGTTATATGATTCATTAATTTGTCAATTCTTGCTGTTGTGGTGTCCGTCAGATACTAATTTTTGCCGCTCAGTTCCCTTTCATTTAGTTTTATGTGCTCACATCTATGGACATGTACTTCCTCACATGTGGAATCAATTTGACGATAATCGCATGGACTAAGAAGAGACTCTGATATTCATTCGGTTTGATTAAAAATTAAACTATTGAAAATATTAGAATAAGATGTGGGACATTTCCACAATGCCCAGCCAATCGCCACTAATAATAAAGTCAAATAATGAAAATTTCTCTTTCAACTTCTTCACTTGATAAATATTTCATCTCCTAACGTTGACATGTGGAAACATTGTATCATTTCGATACCAAGCATAATAAGTACATGTACATCAAGAGGCCAACACTGAAATATGTTTTTGTGCACTCTTTTCATGGGTCCGGAGATTAGGGGTTGACAGTATCAAGATATTATTTGATTTACGAATCGAATTAAGACAAGACACGGTCAAAAAAATTCGAAGGAAACAGGAAACGGAAGATGCTAAAGTTAAACAACTACCCTAGTGGAGAATCCTGTAAACAAATAGGCAATTAAAAGTCATGAACGAATGAATACAAATTAATGCTAACTACATAGAGTAACCTACTCCAGTACAGAGTATAAATTGAAACACGAATAAAGGCTAGCCGACCTAATTTAAGACGGGAAGGGAAATAAATTAAAACTTATAATAAATTTTCTTTTTACAATCTATGAACTAAAATAAGAGTTCGTTATGAACTTGATGAGAAGCTAACTTAAAAAAAACAAACGGTGAAAATTAAGAAACCCAAGAAACCAAAATTAAGTTTGTTATGCATGGAGTCATCAGGGAGGAATCATGTGGCTGCATGAAGCAAGGTTTCTGCTCCTATCCTCCAACCTATACCACATGGTGGGGCCAGGCCAATCATATCGAATGCACGATATGGAAGGTCTCTCCAAGCCTAAGAAAACAAAGCAGAAGCTAACCGAAAATAAAATTTTTGGATTTTTTGAGGACAAAAGGAAGCGAAAGAATCTGGCAGAGGTTTTTTAGTCCAACATGCCAATGATGGAAGGCATCTGGCGGGCGAAAAACAACCAAACTTATAAACGAGGAACCTATTCCTTGAGAAGGACTTTATGGAAGAATTAACTAGCATATTAACCTTATAACACTTTCCTTTGAAGATATTGAAAATATCTTGAATTATTATATATTGAAGTAATAACGTCATTATCCTATCATTTTTGAGATGAAGAATTTTTCTTCAAATCGCTTGAAAGTTGCAATTCAGTTGAAGACGCTATCCAGGTTTCTCCTTTTCATTCTTGGCGTAGAGGTCGAAATATGATACAGGTACAACACCGGCCTTGCAGAACGGCCTGAATATTTTGCGATGTATAGAATATACTGACATTCATGTACAATACATTGTTGATTTTGCTTGAATGCAAAATATTTTAATCTGTAAACTTGATGCACATGAGTTAGATTTTTTCATGAGCTGAGAATCTTCTGTCATTTGGTTATAGATTACTAAGCGATTAGTACTCATATATTGTAAAACAACACATTTCCGGGGCCACTTATTTTCGCGAGACACTCTCCCTCGTGAAATTTGCGAAAACTTGTTTTACAGTCTTCAATTCAGAAGTAAAATCAATCATCGATGTGACTTATTCCAAGTTATCAGACCTTTTACGTCTGTAGCACGAAGCACCATAGGAAGTAAGGGTAAGACTAGTTACGCTTTATGGACAGGGATGCCGTTTGACCGGAGAAATCCACTGTGGCCCCAAGGATAGGGCTTCCTGATCGGACATAAAATCCCGTAAAACAGGGATGAGAATTTTCCTCAGATACACGCGGGTCCAATTAGTCAGCCTAATGCATGCCTTGTTTTTATCTATTTTAGGGCCCTTGAAATATGAATTTCGTCGGGGCCCCCGATACTCCTTTGGCTTTCAGCGGAATTTACAAATCTTCGGAGCTATACAGTATTTCGAACGTCTTTGATAGAGTAAATCCGTTAGCAGTTCATCGAAACATAGGACAGCGACTTTTTAATTTTTTTAACATTTTTTGTGGAAAGACGTTTAATACATACATTTGTATATTTTTGGAATGGCCATAAAAATCTCTTCAGCGACTATGTTAACAAATGTTAATTTGGTAAGAGCAAATGTGACCTTTGAAGTAAGATGTCATTTCTTCGAGTTTTAATGTCAAGTAGCCAAAAGCAACTAACTTTGGAAAATCAGATGTCAAATCAAGAGATTGATGATCTCAACGATAAAACAGACAGTTATGTAAAAAACACAATTCAAACACTATCTGAATTTCAGGCGATTCTTCTTCTGCAAGTTTGATTTATTGCCATGAAAAAAATTGATTCTATGATGTGTATTTGGAACGCCGCCTCTAGGTCTCTGCAACATGGTGACTTAAACTCACAATCTTTTGATCTTCTGCTCCTCGAAAATGTCATTTGAAGTGCACAGGGAAGGTATCTTAAGTATCACAACATTCCAGTTAAATTTGACCGTGTTTGCATTGCCAAAGCTCTCATTAGAAAGTATTGACGTTCAAGCTATTCATTTCTACTCATTAATTCGCAATCATTTCTGTAAAAAACTGCTTTTGTGGTGCATCATCTACATATTCGATACTTTTCATGTTGTAGACGTGCCACGAACATTCCCAGAAAATGACCTGTTTCAAAATGAACAGCCTTCCAGTAGTATGCTGCCACCTTTACGGAACGTGCTACGCGCGCTTGCGATACATAATCCGAAGATTGGTTATTGCCAAGGTCTCAATTATATTGCCGGCGTCCTTCTCATCATCGTGAAAAGCGAGGAAGAGACCTTCTGGCTGCTAAATACACTGACGACAAAGATTGTTACTTTCGACTATTATACCCCTTCGTTAGTTGGAGTCCAACGAGATTGCTACGTTTTAAACCAACTGCTCAAGTAAGTGATAAGGTTCATGAAGATAAACTTCCAAGTGAATGAAGCCTTAGTGGAAGACTTCAGTCAGGGGTGCACCTTGGGCTTGAGGACTTGCGTGAGGGCAGGGCTCCCTAGTTCCATTGGTCCGACAGCTTGGACCAAAAGGCCCAAGCTTTAAAAATGTCACTTATCGAAAAAAAATTTAAAATGAAAATTTTTACATATTGCGCTAAGAAAGTAACGCATTGAAATAATTAGCTGTAATAAAAAATGAGTAAAATCAAAAGAGAAACTGACAACAACATTCTGCCGTAAATTTTTGATTATCTAAAGAGAAAGACCAATTATTAAGTCAATAAAAGACACCAACATCCTTGATTCCCCGACCTCACTCGCCTGACCCAGGAATCGAATTGAAATCTGCGGTGGACCTCCTTCACTAGACCACGTCGACGTTGCAAAAGCAATGCAAGTGAAGGCAGAAGTCACCCCTAAGTGATATCTACAGGTCATTGTCTGATCATTACTTGTCATTATATCATTATAATACTAGCAGCATTCATCCGCCTAAATTATGGGCAGTATTCAGTTAAGTGCGATGCATTAATAGTATGCAGCAGCTTGAAGGCTATGTGAAATAGTCAACAGAATTAGATTAGCTATAGGAAATTAGAAAGAAGAGAAAATTATTCTTAATATCTAATTGATAGATGCTAGTATGATGTCATTAACTAGTGAAAAATAGTTTTGAAAAGGAATATATAATTACTCTATATTTCTATGTCTTCACGTTTTCACTGTGGAACGGGGCTGAAAAACTAACCGAGTACATTATCTTGGCCATATGGGTTCATCTTTAAAAACGCTTCTCATCAGTGTATCTCACTGTTTCACTATGATGATATTTCTATTCTATCCCCAGGTGGATGTCTTGTTTGTGATTATTAGCACGCTAATTGAGCCCGTACTCACAATATTCTGGTTTCAACCTCATTCACTGTGAAGCTCTTCATGTCGTGAGAAGTTTTGGCTTTTGACTGTCAAGTCATGCAAAGTAGAAATTCCAACTTAATTCCTGTTTTCGTATGAAATTGAGCACATATAAAGAAGTGTGTCTTATTCTTACTTTGGTCTTATTGTCTTAGCGTGTCCAAAAATATTAATCAAGTGCATATTAAAATGTATCTTCTTCAATAAAACTGTCTTGGCATTGATACAAAATAGACAACAGAATCATTTTGAGACTATCAACCTTTCAATCAATAATGAAGAAAATATGTTCCTAACTTCAGAATAAGTAAAACTGATAAATGCGTGTCAGTTTCAATAAGTGTCAATTAAGTGATCCAATTTGAAAAATTCATCACTTTCACTGTCTTGTCAAATGCTATGTGAATCATCCCTAGACAATGCTCAACTTTTATGGGCCCTTATTTGACAAAGTCATTGATGAATGTTAGCAGTTACATACTGATCTCATAATGAGTTCCTCATTAAGATCGGAAAACTTGCAATTACTCATGAACAACGGAAAATTGATATTTGGAGACTTTCTGATAAACGCTTAAGTTGGTATACTAAAAGTAAGGCAAAACATTTGCGAAGAACAGGAGCTGTGGTCTTGTGGTAGAGTGCTCGCTCTGCGTCTGAGAGACCTGGGTTCAAACCTTGGTCTAGTGAAGCTTAAAGGCAGAGTCACACTCTGCATTCCTACCTAATGCTCAGCACAAACGAATGAGAGAGGCGGAAGAGACATGGAAGAAAAGCGCTCGTCCAATGTGCTTCTGACTATATTATAAACATGGCTTATTTATTAACTTGCTCACAAAGCACCCGCTAAGCGAAAATGTGTGGTTTTAGAGCTATTTACAAAGGAATTCTAAGTCAGGCATAAACCCATTAAAGGGAAATTCTTCCATCAGTGTCGCGAAGAAACTTGAAGCAATTCTAATGGCACTACTTTCAACCGTATGTGGTGCCTTGAACATCTGCAAATTGCGTTTGATTTATCATTGATAATCACTTGCACTTTTAAAAATAGTTCGATGATTACTGAGTTAAACCTGATATCCATTGAAGATTTTTTCTTGAATCGACACAAAACAGGGACATATGCAACAATATGGAACCGATAGATGAGCATATATAATTTTGACTTTGAAACATAAACCCATTAGGGAACATCTCGACTCGAAATATTCGGTACAACGTTGCGAAGAACAAAGTGGCCGAAAAAATGGGGAAGCGAATGTCCCCCAGAGCGACAAAAAAGTTACGAAATGAAAGTAGGGATTGGCGCGATTCTAGTGCTACTATTCACAACCGCGAACAAACCCTAGAACATCCGCAAATTGCATTTGAAAAACATTGTTATTGAAAAATTTTAACTTTCAAAAATAGTTCAGCTATTAATGTGTCAAATAGGCCCTATATGCAGTTAAAAATATGACATGAATACATTGCAAGAGACCATTATGTTCGGCAGCAAATCTAACTATTTTAATGCGTCATTTGAATGACGCTGTTGACAGAATTCTATCTGATAACGGAGCCTCTTCAAAATGATAACGGCCTTTTGTGGTATCCGCTACGTCACCGTTTTTAGCAATGCGTCAACGTTCTATTTTGTACACTGGAAACAGTCGGTTTAATTCCTGATAGAAATTCGGTGAGAACTATTGCGTCGCCTGTTCACTTGTGCACATGAAAAAAATTCTTCAGCCTTTGACAATATTCCGCCAATTCTAAATGCTATTCTTTTGCCACCTGAACGCGCATTTTGTCCATTAAGGATTAATCAGTTTTGCACATTCAAGATAAAAAAACACTGATGAGCATGTCGTGCAGTCCGTCAGCTTGGTCATCATCCATCTTCGATATTATATGCGGTATACACTAGATTGCATATAGCCTAATTTCTACCCCTACAGAAGAGTTCCTGTCGCATGAAAAGCACGCCTGATGCGAAATTATTTTTTCTGTACATTTTTTCATCTAGAGGTTCAGTGTTTGGTTGATTTGCAAATTGTCTAATTCGTAGTTCGCTCTGACCGATATTTCATTTCTTTAGCATGCAAAATAATTTCCTTTAAGTCAATTTTCCTATACCCATCGCTTCCGTCTTGTCATCTGGTAATAATGAGATTCTCATACTAACTCGATTTCCTTAGTGTCAAAGCCAAGAGATTCGGAAATTAATAGTCATAATGCTATCAAAACAAACTGTTGGTTATTGTAAGCTCAATGTTTATCAGACAACCTTTGTAGAAATATCATGCTTTCAAGTTCAATACCTTAAAAGTTCTTATTTGCTTTCTAGTCAATATTCTTGTCACTCCAGTTAAGCTGATTACTTAACTAATCCTATTTTTTTCATGGAAATATATTCATTGTGTTAGTGTGTTCTATTCATCTGCATTCTATTTCATGAAGGAGGCATTTATTGTTGTGATTTGAATGGCTAGTCCTACAATTTTTCGATTAGGCAACATCGCCAGAATGACGATTGATCTTGACCGGTCTCGAACTCGCGACCTCACCACATTAGCAGACAATGAGGCGTGACAGAGGAAAGTATTCTCATGAGCTGACTGACGCCAGATCCTCGCCTACATGATCAAAATTTTCGAATAATCGGTCATCTTGATGATTAACTAACCGCTAAAGATGATTATTTAATAATCTGTCATGAAAATTGTATTTTGAAAAACGACAAATGGAGCTTGTCATGAGTTGTTGCATTAGGGAATTATCTGCTTCTTTCTAATGTTTTAATCTGAATTATCTTCCTCTCAGCGGTAAAAACATCGAATTTCATCAAGCAAAGGGAGTTGGATTCCGTCGCTTGATTGGCAGTTGGTGGGTCACATGCATGTGGAGAACATACTCGATTAGGTCAAATATTGCGCATCGTTTGACGATGTACTTCGGATGCATTGCAGTCAAGTTTTCTGTTCTCTAGGTCATGTCTATATTCTCTCCGTCAAGTGACCTTTAGGCTGATGTGAATGCAAATAAGAGAAACCTTGCCTTTCCTTCACATTCATGTCCATTAATGACGAGTGGCAACTTTTGTTGCCATATCGACCCGCCTTTTTTGGGACAACGTTGCGAAGCAATTGTTCACCATCAGGGCGCCCAAATAAATAGCCAAATTGAAGAGATCAACGCGTTTCTAATGGTGTCACTCCCGACCTCGCACGATGCCTAGAACGCCCGCAAATTGCATCTCAAATTTTTCAAGAATAACTAATTTTTGAATGACATGCTCGCCATTGGTGGGTTAACTGTATTCACATCGTGCCATGCAGAGCTCCTTGTATTGTCCTTTTGGAGTATACTGAATTTTGAGGACATGCATGGCAATTAGAAGCTGTAGAAGCTTAAGTTACATGAGCAAATTACATTCTCTGTCAGCTTGCAAGGCAATGTGTGGTTTCCGTGTTATAGTGGTTAAGTGCTTGCCTAGCGATCTTTTGGTCCAGAAGTCGAGCCCTGAAAGTGACATGGGAAGTCGACAGGAAGGGCATCCGGACTAAAAGTTCCACAACACTCCAGAAAAGTCCGACTAAGTCAGCACCGTCCAGCACCCCATTATGTAGGAGTAGTTACGTTTAAGCTTCATTTTTGCTAAGTCAATGGATGATTTCAATGATCTACTCTGTCATTGTTTTGGCGCTTCACTTCTTTCAATGAAATTTTTCTGTACGCTTCCTAGTCTCCATGATGCTCATGCACCGACTCACTAACCTGATTCTTACTAAGTTCTGATGTCCATTAAGGGATTTTTGGCATATTTTCAGCATTTGTACAATATAAAGGAGTGGAATGGGCACGCATTTAGTTTTCACCATCAGCACAGTATTCATGTAATGCATCAGAATTTAACTCAGCCAATTATGTAAATAGAGACCCTGCAAATGGGTCAGATATAACTATTTTCAATTGAAAAGCTTGACAACAAAACAGTAGCAAAAGATAAACCAATACCTGATTGTATTCTCTGCTTTATGTCGCGAAATCGTACCAATTAATCAAGGGCAGTTTGACGAAATTAGATGCCAGAGAAGCTATAGCCAATTCGAATTTTATTAGAGCTTAGACATATGCAGCAAAAGGACCTGAGCAAGTTAAGCAACATGGAGTGATGTATAGGCTTGAATGACTGGAAATATGTCGGCGAGTCTAGCAGATTAGTAGAAGAGTACTCGAGTGCAAGAGAAATATTTGAAAGTTTGACGCGCATTCAGACGTAAACAGTCATATATTAAACGAAAATCATCGGTCGAAATGCAAGTCAAAGTAAAATTTTGATAAATAAGGCAATCATAAGATTAAAGTGATAAAAGAGCAGAAGGACATTAGAGCAAAGGACAAAAGAGCAGAAGGACATTAGAGCAAAGGGCATTAGAGCAGGAGGAAAAAAGAGTAATAGCAAAGAGCAGAAGGACAGATGAGCAAAGGACAAAAGAGTAATAGACAGCTAAAAATCGGGCCTAACTCATTTCTAAAAACTGAATTATACACAGATTGTGGTAGAAACACATAAGCTTAGTGACAAATGAACAGAAAGACAAAAGAGCAAAGGACAAAAGAGCAGGACATAAGAGCAAAGGACTTAAAACAGACAGTGTAAAATAAGCATAGTAGTATAATATAATAGGATAATATAATAGTATAAAATAATAGGATAGTAAATCAGATAGCTCCGAGATATAATAATTAAAAATTCCAGTTATATATATATATAAGGAAGATCATGTGTGAATATATGAGTATATGCAACCGAAAATTAAAGTGGCATGGGAAGACAAATGCACTCTAAATGTAGGCATAATAATTTCCCGGAAAATTTTGATTAATGATTTCAGAAATAGTTTTGACGTTAAGTAGTGGGGAAAGATGCCGTCTTCAGTTTAAATATAGGAGTTATTTCTATGATGAAAATCGAATATAACAATTGCACTTGTATGAGTTTATTACTTCGGAGTCACTAAGCTCATGCGTTTCTACCACAATCTGTGTATAATTCAGATTTTAGAAATGAATTAGGCCCGATTTTTAGCTGTCTATTACTCTTTTGTCCTTTGCTCATTTGTCCTTCTGCTCGTTGTCTATTACTCTTTTTTCCTTCTGCTCTTTTGTCCTTTGCTCTTTTGTCCCTCTGCTCTTATGTTCGTCTGCTCTTTTGTCCTTTACTCTTATGTCCTGCTCTTTTGATTCATCATACAAAGTAGGCAAGGAATGTCACATGTTCGGAGATGTTCATAAAACAAGTGACGAATAGACCTATCTCAGTGACTCTAAGGATTCGTCGTACATAGCTTGATGCATGTATGCATGAATGTAGGAGGCTGCGCATTGGATAGACCGGTAAAATATACATGTATGCATGTGTTTGCAATTATTTTATTAAGTAAAAATGAATTGAAGTGATTTGAAGTTGAGTCATGATATGTCAAATGTGTGTTTTTCGGAAAATACCCCAACTGTAAATAAGTCACTTTATTAAAGCATATTGAAGCACTTGCTTCAATAAAGTAGCTTATTTACAGTTTGAGTATTTTCCGAAAAACACACCTTTGAACATGGTTCCAACTTCAAATATATTTGGTGATATGATACTGTCAGGTCATAAAATTTCGAAGAGCATTCAGGTCTGTGCTAATGTATCATTGGGGTCGGAAATTCAAATTCTTCCAAGTTCTTCAGGTAGTTTTACGTAGATCTAAATAATAAAAGGAAAAGTGTACAATAGTTTCATTATCGCTAGTCCGCATTTTTTCTTTCAATAATATTAATTGCCTTCTCCGAGCAATAAATTTTTGGCTTTTGATTTACCGACAAGATCATAAAGATACAAAACAATACATGTCGATTGAGAAATGAATTTCATCGAAAGTTGTTGAGAACAAATAATTCCCCGTTCTTCAGACGGCAGGGAAGTTGGAAAATATTGTTCTTATGGTAAGAATAATTCATGTCAATAATCGCCATTGCTGGAATGTTTTCTGAGTCGGAAGCAATTCTTGACACATTTTGAGCAAATGAAAAATTCACTTCTGCTATCATCTCTTGTAATCCAAAATTTTCGAAGTTTGTGTCAATAGTACACTTCTATTGTTGATATGATGAGGTAAATCGAACCACCAATAGAAGACTTCCAGATGTTATCTTGTTTCACTGTTTCCATATAAAAGAGATATATGGAATTTCCTTGACAATTCTGGCTTAGAAGGAAACAGCGACTGTTTTTTTTTTACGGATTTTACGTCACTTTTTACCCCTACTGGGGTCTTGGACGGTGCTGACTTAAGTCAGACTTTGTTTGGAGCGTTGTGGTGCTTTGTAGTCCGGATGCCCTTCCTGCCGACTTCCAATGACACTTTCCGGGTTCGACCTCTGGACCATGAAATCGCTAGTCCAAGTACGCAACCACTGTGCCACGGACACCACTGTGTTGTAGAATAAGAGAAAAAGTTCGAATTTCCCGGAAATTCGCGCATAGCGGTGTATTATATGTTCAGCTTCATACACGTCATACTTTTCATGCTTATCAAAACTTTCATGAGTTTCATTTGCAGTTTTATCTGTTTTTTGGAAATATGTTTGTGTATTAATTGAAATATTTAAGTTATTGACCGTAGTGACATATAGCCTTTCCGACCGTACTAATTCTTATAACCAGAATATCGTGTTTTATCTTCAATCGAAGAATGAGAGCAGGTCTGGGCGATGGAGTATTAAATGGGACTAATCGTCTTCGCAGTAAAGCTTCAATTTATAGGAAATCTGAAATAAACAAACCCTGCATGAATTAGGGGGTTGCACTTAAGAATAATTTCAAGAAGTATGATCGGTGTAATATCAGTCGTAGGAAAATATTATTTCTGATTATTTCTAATCTTATATCATAGTATAATTTTCCTCTATTTTTAATTTTTACCAGTGGCTAGCTGGAATCATAGACTTCTCATAGATTATTCAAGCTATCTGCATTCCTTCCAGTAACTGTAATCACAGTATCCGCATTGCCATTTTGATCATTGATTGTCTTATTGGAAAATTAAGAATTGGTTTGCCTTTTCTGAGTACAAGAGCCTGTAGAAGTCGCAATACTTCTTCCGACCGGAAAACAATACCTTGGTTAACTTAATACTGATGCTTATTTCATTTCTGCGTTTCGCTACGAACTCATGAATAATGTGATATAATCGATAAGTTTTGATAGAATGTCATGCAAATGTTTGCTAAGTAATTGAATTGAGACTTGCATTTGAAGTGTCGAATATAGAAATGTCATCTTTCAAATGAGCTTCATGGTTTTAGAAAGCTGATTATTGAAATATTATTAAAGCTACATGCTTATCTTTCATATTAGTATCGAATGTTATCATAGATTGCGAACGTAAGTTTGTATAGCAAATCAGAAAGCTGCTATTACTTAACTTCCACCTAAGAAAAAGAGGGGCAGACAGTCTCTTCTAGAAGCCACAGTTCAAATACTTAAATCAGTCTAGACCTTAGCAGAGATGTAAGTGCAAGCTTAATAAAGTCTCTTAGAAGCCACAAGTCTTGATATATTGGTATCATATCTTCAGCTTGAATCTTGTCAAGCAACATTTTCAAGATAAAGAACGGGAAATCGAATTTCCAAAAATTGCTGATATTTTCTCCCGGAAATTCTAAGCCACATTGCATTTGAGAGTAGAGAAAAAGAGAGTAGGGGAAATTAATAAGAGTAATACCGGATTAGATTTCGGAGTGTTGAGCTAAATAACGAAATGCCGGAATAGATTTCGGAATGTTGAACTAAATAACGAAATACCGGAATAGATTCTGGAATGTTAAATTAAATAGCGAAATAGATTTCGGAATATTGAACTAAGTATCGAAATGCCGGATTAGATTTCGGAATATTGGATTAAATATCTGTACACAGACTAAATATCAAAACATCGGCTGCAATCTTCGACATTAACTACATTTTGTTACTTGAGATCGTGAATCTTCTGCATCTGCCATCTTCATTCAACCCAACAATTCTGTAGACACTACTTAACGGTGTTCCCACGCGCATTTTACTGATACACAAAGTGCAACGAAAAAGTCATCAATTGAATACGACTGAAGCAAAATTAGGATCTGATCAATGTTATTCAATTATGTCAAGTGCATGAAACCAGTCAATGATTAAACGAAGCAGTCAGCGTTGATATGCTGACTGTTTCAACTGTTTCAAGTCAAATAAATCATCTGGTTAATCAACTTTTGTTTATTAGATTATCAGATTTCTATTGTAGGTATTCGTCGCACGCGATTGCTGACATTATTTAATTACCATTCATTTGTCATGTCTGATGAATGCCTGTGCGAGTAAAAACAGCGTTGAAATATTTTCGTGATGAAATATAATCGATTCTAATGTTCTTTGTAATGCAATGAAAAAATCTAAATATGGAAACCTGTTGTAGTTTAAGATAACGAAAATGCATTTTCTGCGTGATGATTAGATAGGAAGAAATTTAAGTGATGAAAATTTCGGACACTAAATTAATTTCTAGCAATTGATGCCGTATTTGACTACACTTAGACGTTCTAATGTATATTTATTGCAATAATGAATTGCATATTTGTTATACGTTTTCAAGGTTCTCAAAATGAGAATAATCTTTCTGTAAAAGATAATAAAAATTGATAGTTCTAGAAAGGGCAAATATTATGCATCATTTTGTTCTATTTTGCATTATCCCTTTGCTCTAAGTATTTTGGATGGTTATTCAGAACTTGATGATGTTTCCTGCTTAGTTTACACATTTTTATTTTCATCTGTGTCCTGCCCATCGAGATAGGTATTCCTTCGCTTTCGTTGTTAGGAAAAAGCACGCAGTAGTAGTAGAGTTAATGAAATCATTCATGCTGCATGGGAATCTCAGGCAACTGCATCTGATATGCTTGCGGAAATTCTAATAGGGGATCATAATTGTTCATCTATTGCCAAGAACTGAGGAGTGGATATTTCACGCTGACTTTTTTACTCAACCCTAAATTGAACATAGAAACACAGCAAAGCCATCTATTCATCCGATTTATGCGAACCGATATTTCCATCTGCATTCTTTGTGTGAATGTTCCGTGATAAACCTTGTCAGCAGTCTTCAGGAGATGATCCCTTATGATGTCACAGAATTTCCAAAAACCGCTTCTGAATGAAGAATTTAAGGAATGTTTTATTATCGACTGTTCAGTCCTACTATTCTATAGTGTTTGGATAAAAGCTGGAGGAGACTGGGTGTGGGCATGCTTCTCATCAATATTGTCTAATAAATAAAGAAATATTTAACCTCCCACTAAAGCTGCAAATCTAACTGAGCCCTGTGACTGAAAATGTCGAAAGCGTGTTTTTTAAATTATTTTGCTTTCTTAAATGTATATGCGGAGCTTCTATTCTACTGAAAAATTGCTCAAAACGGTATCAATTAGCTGAGCTCAAAAACATCAGTATTTTTTTTACTGTCACACACATTAGTTGAAAACATCGATGGCAATTAAGAGTTTTTTTATGCCATAGATATGTAAGATTCCAGTAAAGACAATCAAGACAAGCGATTTTCTAAAAAATTTAATAAGGATAATGTGCTATGGACGATCTTGCAACTGAGTGCAATAAAGAATGAATGACGATGTTTTTATGCATTTCATGATGATAGGCAAATGTAAATGATTAAAACTTCCTCATTGATTCCAGGACCATGATGTAAACTGAGCTGCTAAATTACACCAGTTTCTGAAAATCTTTTAAAAGCATGGCATTACGCCTTGCAGACTGGGTGTGAAGTCAGCAGTACAACAGCAACATTTTCAACTTGATCCTGTGTGACAATTTTCAATGTTCTTCGAGCTGGTCGCTGTCATTCTTAGTGGATTCTCCAAAAATGAAGGAGAATTGAACTCCAGGAAGCTCAAAGTTGACTTGACTTAATTTAAATTATTGCAGTTCAAATACTGAGATAAGATCTTCCTTTGATACTTAGTTCTTTTAAAGGTCAAAATGCTGACACTACACCCAGCAAGTCTGTACATGTCACTTAAATAAAATAGTCATGCAACATAGCACTCAAAATTTCAAAGTTTTCTCAAAGGAAAGCAGATGTTTTAGAGAGAAATCTCACAAAAATGAGATCGGTTTGAAGAAGTCTATATTTGCGAGCTAAGAAAACCCATGTCCAAGCCATGAATGAACATTCAACGTATTTTCTATGCTGTGACAAAACAAGGAGTTTAGGAATTCTCAGTAATGTGGGGCTATGTGTAGTTATTTGCTGTGGAATTTCCGCAATGCGGGAAATTAAGAAAAATTGCGGAAAATGCAAGGTAGAAATGAGCCTGAGGGATCTGATTGGGCAGCAACATGCAATCAAATTCCTCTTATCCGGACAGAACTGTTCTCACACCATTTTGTGCTGAAAGGGACGAAACATGAATTTTCAAAAAATCTTCGTTGGGATAGACCTGCGCATATTGCGTGAAATGCCTGTAGAATGCTAAAATCTATCTCATAAATTTCCGCTAATGATCATTTGTGTTGATGATTGCGTGGCCCATTCAAAGCCATACTATTTATAAAGCACTTGACTCATCGTTCGATATATACTTAGGTTTTTAATTTCTATTTAATGCACAGTTAACTGTCGAATGTCGATTCAAGATCAACAAGATCAATAGGTGAAACGATAGCAACATCTCCCAAGTGTATTGAGAGAATTTTAAGCTTTTATAGGAAAATTATGGCTGGCGTATCAAAACATCAAAGCAACGCCGACTGATCAACAGCATCAATTCGTTCTATTGCACTGTTTCCAATTTCATTCAAATGATCAAAATGGTTTCTGTTTTGATATCTTCTCACAGTGACGCACTATTTTATGTTTCGCTTGCTGAATAATTACGTCAATGTTTTTTGTAATATGTTCACAATACACATGCGCCCCAATAACTGAAGACCGAAAATTTCGATGTAGTTTATGTAGATTGCATTTATAAAAAACGAATGTCAGTCTATTTTTCTGCCGGTACTGAATTCAAAGCATAATTCAATGCTTAAACTCGGTTCAGTATTCTCTCACTCAATCAAAGTTGCAATTGAGACTAAAAAATACATGTAGATGACTTTCCCCATCTGACTAGCAAAGGCTGTTCGACATCCTCTTAACGCAGTTTTAAATGCCACCTGACTCGCAGTCACTGTGCGAGTCAATGGCGGAATGCACAGTTCTGATAACACTCATTATCTTAATATCATAAATAGCATGGCAAAGATGCGTTTCTCTATGGCACTTCTTTGCCTTCTGCAGCTCCTCAGTGTCTGTCATTTCTGAAGTCCTATATTCGTCGTTCCCTATTCCATTCCAGGAGTACTTCAGTTATATAGGCTTTCTTTTCTTCTCAAAATCAAAGCGGCGCAATTGAGGAGCTGTCCCTCGCTCATACTGCTTGTTGCGAGCTCTTCCGTCTCCTTGTAATGATCGCAGCTTAAAGTTTAAGACTTATCTTCAGAGGATTTGCAGGTCCACTTCTTCTGATTGCTCCTTGCACACCACGATGTTATTCAACTACTTTGCTATTGCCTCTTTCTCTCTTCCCCCGAGCGGCTATAATTTGGTCTTAGTCTCCATGCTTAATCTGTAGCAATGCCCGTGTGGGGTTATTGTCTCCTTGGACTCTGAGGCGACTCGCCACCACCGATCCTCTTGACTGGGTCGGGTAATTACCATCACACTACAATTTATTCGAAAAACAGAAAAGCAATCTACATTTTTTACGACGATTCTTTATTCATTAGCAAATAGCGTTACCCGACGCGTTTCGTCTTTCAGGACAGTCTCAAGGGCGAATGGCACAGGTCAGGTAATACGTTTAAATATGACTGAGGTCGAATGGGCATCTCCTAATATCAGTACATGAAGCCTATTCATGAGGTGTTGCATGTTCTCGTTGATACACCGTGATTCAGTCATTCTAGTAGACATCGCTGATTTATGTTTAGACAGGATTTTGCAACTGAAATCGTTAATTTTCATCACTTTATCGGCATGTTATTTTAAGTGCTGCCCACTAAGTGCGCTTGTACTGTTCTTGTTCTTAATACTATTATTGTGCTCGCGACCACTAAGCCTGAAAGGGCAACAACTTTCTCCGATGTATTTCGCATTCTATTACAGAAGTTGCAAATAAATTCATAGACTATGTATTTGTCATTGCAACAATATTTAGGGCCAAGATTTACAGATCTCACAGGAACATTTATTTTTCGCTGTAGTACCCATCTTCTTACCTGGTCGACAGGTAATTCTAGCGGGGATATCGTATTTAGTTTTAATGTTATTTATTTTACGAGTGAAGCTGTCGCTAATAAAGTCAAGCGTCAAATTCACGTTTTTGATTTGTCTTTAATTTCTTTTCTGCAATTTATGAAGGGAAATTTTAAGTGCGACGTTACTGTTAAATCTTGCGATCATTTTTAATGAAAGTGAATTCCATTATTTAAAACATCTTGAAAATCAATCAAAGCAAATCATAAGCGTAAATTCACTCGTCAGCGCTACTTTACTCATCAATCGCTCGGTGCAGCTCTGCTGTAAAGATTGCTACATTTTCTAATCCACTCTGAAAATGTGGCCTGCCATAGCGTTCTAGGAAATTATGGAGCGGCGACAGTGACTATAACTTCAATGTTTTGATCATTCAATTATTCATGAATATTGATAGAAAATTCTTATCAAATCGAGCAAGGAAGCTAACAATGCTAACCTGACATTGCGGAACTATCAAACTGTATCTCAAAGGAAACCAACAGTGAATTACTTTCTGTTACACGCAGACAAGGAACAGAAGTCTTGAAAGAACTCTCATTATTACGATATTGTTGATGGAAAATACTATTCGAATAATACAGGCGACTGTTCCCGTTGAAGATGAAAGGAATGGATCGCAGTTGCATTATATCTTTGAGACATGATGTTTGGGCAAAACCGAGGAGCGATTATTATATTGGCAACGTTGAAGGCATTTCGCCGAGACAGGAGGGGAATTAACAGAGTCATAATTGATTCGTAAAGCAGACGCTATGATTCAGTCAAGTCAGGTTTATATGCGAGTGTATCAGTCCGGGTGCGGTCCTTGATTTGATCGCAGCTGCGACTTTTTAATGATTTCCTGTAATTTTTGATTTTTTTAATCTCGGCAATTTTGGACATTTCTGATTGTTCTGTCCTTAAATATTTCCGCTATGGTCATTTCGCTGATGCAAGGTATCTACGCTGGTGTACGAATTTGCGGTTCTCTTATTAAAAGAAGATAGAACCAAACCCATCCTGATTTGCGGATCCCATCTAACTTAAGTTGTGTAGCAACAGATGAAAGTATTCGCAGCATTTTCACATTCATTCAATCGATTCATGAATATAGAGAGATCGTGAAGCTCGTATACGTCTGCGCCATCGTATCCTGGACCTTGTCCGGCGTTCTTGCACGTAGCAATTTGTTTACAGAATCTAAATTACATTCTTATTGACATTTCCGTTTTATTTTATAATGGAGATAGCTCTATGCAAGATTTTGTTGATCTGTCAGCATTTTTATCGTGATAAATTATGTTACCCGTATAAGAAGATAGTGTGAAATATTGGACTTACAAAATATGACAGTTCCATGTCTGATTTTTGGAAAGCAATTCAGACGAAATGTTTTTCAAATGGTTTTTAATCTTTTTCATCGCTATAGTTCTGTCATTCTGTTTCCCCAGCAAGGTCAATGATTTCAAGTTTTCAGTGATTTGAGTTAATGGTTATATTGCAGTCAGTTCGGAAACACGCTTTTGTCACTAAATATCCACACACATTGAGTGTAGCTTCCGTACTCTTCAATTGCCACTATTCGCAACCAGGCTCATGACTTAACCGAGTGGATCAGGGAAGCAGCAAGCGGAACAATCATTGCCTCGACATAAGATTGTAAGAACGAGAGGCCCTTTGGACTTCACTGAATGATGCTGAATTCACTTTTTGCCATCGCTTACCCATAGTATTTAACTTACAGTTTCGTCACATTTTTCCTGTTGTGGATTGTTTGTTGTTTCGCAGATACTGCAGTAGAGATCATACCGATATTGCTTATCTTTGTCGAATATAGATTCTGAACAACTCCGATCGACGGATCGATCGACGATGCTAATGATACATATACATGTATAGTTTTGCGAACATCGTGATTAAATCAAGCAGATGTTATAAAATGTTTATTCTACCGGTTTCGGATAGGAGTGGAACAGTCGCTCTTATCCTTCATCAGAAATAGAAAAGCATGCAGAAATATATGAAATTCAAATCAAATGGTACAGGCATTAAAACCGAGTTAAATATTTTTAACTAGAACTTTTTTCAGAACTAGAATTCTTGTTGTCGATGCCTTGTTCACTGCTCTTTTTTCGCTTGTTTGCAACAGCAAAGCATTTTGTGATGTTTCTCATCTCCTGAATGTTCGTTAACGAACATTTCTCAAACTTTAACAGATAACTTAAAAATAGTGGAATTTCTAAATTCTATTTTCTTAATTTCAGACCTGTGCTTTTTTTAAAGTTTACACGCAGCAGGACTGCAATATAATAAAGTTATTTTGTTGTTTTTAGTTTGCTTGCTTTACAGTAAGCCATTATAATCAACGACATAATTAGGAACAGTTTATATATTCGGAACTCGTCTCAGTATATTAGGAACAGTTTAAAACTTGTTAAGGATATATGGAAGCCACTGAAATGTTAAAATTACAAAACTTTCAATTTGGTGGATGATTTAGATCATCTCTCGACTTCCTTGACACTGTTCACTCTACTCAGTTTTCTTCAGTCACAAAAAGCATCACGAGGCTGTAGCAAAGTCTGACTATGTCAGCGCAGTGCAGAGGGGATGGTGTGTTTTGCCCTTCCTGCCAACTACCAAAAGTACTCTTGGGGCTCGACCTAGCACATAACCATTGTGCCACGGAGGCCACAAATGAGAGTATTAATGACCACTGTAGCTTTGCAACGGATAATCCAATAGTGAAAATACTGAGCATGATGCATACAAAAATAATTAGTTTTGTTATTCAGGGTTAGTCAAAAGTAGCGCTACAATAATGAGTTGAAGATTTTCTATATATTATAATCACAACAACTGAACAAATGATTTTGAAGACAAGGCACATGATTGGATTTATATCAGTCATTTGTCTAAATCCAAAGGCCACTTTTTCTATTCGTATAGACAGGATCCATGATTCTTCATTTTTCTGTCATTTGTGGTCAAAGCAGATTTTCATTTTAATCTTTCACAAGACACAGAACATTAAACGCGGGACAAAGAAACATAGTGACCGAACATCTTCGAATTTCTCATTCGTCCCAAATGTACTGACACATTAAAACTGACAGTTGACTCTACAATTGGTGGAGGGTCATGCAGGGGATTAGATCGTAAAAGCAAGGATCCTTAAATCCTAAAACTTGCTGACCAAGTGTCGCAGCAAAAAACGGTGTCACTAATTAAAAGTAATCTGCTCTATCTACTTTACTTTATTTACTTTGCACCAGTAAAAGTGACGTACTATAGATCTGATCGAATTTGCCGTATCAAACAATTTAAAGATCCTCAACTCATTCTTCAAGAAGAGAAGTGTAAAGAAGTGGACTTGGGAATCCCCAAACGGAAGCACCCACAGCGAGATTGACTTCTTGATGTCACGCGATCGAACTATGTTTCAAGATGTGGGTGTCATAGGAATATTCGAGCTTGAGTCTGATCATTGGCCAGTTAGAGCCAGAATTCGTATCAATGAAAAGACGGAGAGAGCAAAACGCATCAAGAGTATGAAGAACCGCGCCATTCCAAGAAATCAAATTGAAGCCTTTCAGATAGCCCTCAGAAACCGATTTGAACAACTCAATGATGAGAATGTCGACAAAAGAAAAATTGATTGAAGAAGTCGTAGAAAGAAACAAGTCATTGAAGAAAGCATGAAAGACGATCGACAACAAGAAGATTATTTTAGATGTATCCAACGAATGAAATGGACTTAACGGACCGAAAAGAAATAATTGAAGCAATAACCGAATTATACGAAGAGTTATATCTAAATATATAAATGTGCAAGGAAGCCACTCTGAAAGCAACAGTGATATCTAGGATGACGACGAAGTAGGAGAAGACACTGACATAATCAAAGAAGAAGTAGGAATAGCTCCAAAAGAAATGAAGTGTGACAGAGTTCTGGGAAACGACGAGATCACAAGCGACCTCCTAAAAGAAGGTGGCGAGTTATGTGATGTTATAAAAACCTTGTGTGAAAGACACTAAAAGTAAAGACACATAAAATAGTGTAGAGCAAACGTTTTAAACTGTATTTATGTGTATATTTATTATTTTTATTATGTTTATGTGTATTCGAAGGCATGCGTTTTCTATATTCATTAAATAACTTCAACTCCCAATACTGTGATGCACCAAATACTCCAATGCACTAATAAATGGAGAAATACTGTAGTTCCACAGGAACTAAGTGCGCACATAAGGCAAAGTTCTCAAAATCGTCCACAAGGGAAGCGCAGTCTGTGTTATCTCTTCATCTTAGAAAGTAGCTGTATTGTTTCTTGCTGGAAAAGTTATCTGGCTACAGCGTCAGCTTCCCAGGCTTCTCTATCAGAACAATACAATCTAGGAACTTTCTAGAATTCTGATAATTGAATTCCAACTATATTCTAAAAATCTATAATTTTTTAACTGAAAATCCTTCATTTTTCTTTTTTATGGAACAATATAATAGAGTGATCCTAGTATATGACTTAACATTGTGAAAGGGTAGGAAATTATTTGAAAATTTATTTGTCATTGCCTTTGTTTTTTATCAACTTGTTTTTTTTGATCGTATGCATGGAATGCGTATACCAGGATTGTTTAATCCGACTTTAAATTAATACATAATGCACCAGAAACGTGCAGCGAATCAGTGAAGCCATTTGTGCAAACTTCACTCTCATGCATGGGAATTAGCCCAGAAAACTATGCTGTTAAAACCATGTAATTGAACTAGATTATCAGGTCATTTTTTTTGCTTCATGGAATTAACATTGGTTCTCCGTTATTTCTTCATAGTATGAAAAATGATGAAGCTTTTACGTCACTACTCCCCGTACTTGGGGCTTGGACGGTGCTGACATAGTCAGACTTATGGAGCGTTGTAGTACTTTTTGTCCAGATGCCCTTCCTGCCGACTTCCAATGACACCTTCGGTGCTCGACCTCCAGACCAAAAGATCGCTAAGCCAAGCACTTAACCACTGTGCCACGGAGACCTCACGGAGTCATATAGTATATGACTACTAAGCTACTAATAAATGTATTCGAGTTATGAATTATCAATTGCATGAAATATCAAATTAGTTGTCCAAATTGATTCATAATAGCATCACAACGAAGCGTGTGAGACTATATGCACGTATATGTGCTACATACAAATGAAAATCAATCAAAATTGTTTTTTTATTTTTATCGTATAAGAACAAAATTGTTACAGCATTTTTGCCTCTTGTGCTGCGTCATTGATTTATATTATTACGCATCCATCAACTTTTCTCAGAAGATCGCAGTGCTCAGATACTAAACATATGAGTATGTACTCCTCATTGATGTGATAATCACTTGACGGATATGGAATCAGGTCAATGGCGTGCATCAAATGGCGATGTAATTATCAGATAAATTCTAGGAATATAACAACAAGCAATCGTTCTTATAAAATGTTATCGTTTCTACTCGAGGTCAGATGATCTTTCCATTTAGCAAATCCCTAAAGATTCAAATTTCTTCTAAAGATAATCATCGAACTAAAAGTTCGTGAGAAGATCGATAGAAGAGCTTCATTGCGTGCAAAGTATTATTGTCACTTTTCAATGAGTTGTTCATCGCTTTGTAAGGTACAGAGGTACAGAAATGAAGGCTCATTCAGGAATTATTCAACTGTCTGATATCTTCATTATCTTGCGGATTCACCTGAAAAGAATAAGAGAGATCTTTCACAGGATGTAGCGAAAAAGTTCATTGCAAGGTATCTTGCCATTTTTTACTTGAAAATTTTAAGCTAAGCATCCTTTATTTTTTCACGACAATCTTCCTATCCACACTGATGTAAAGTAAAATCTCTTTCGTTTAATCAGATGCAATGTTCATTTCTTTCATAGTCCATGATATTTGATAACCAGCAAAGAAGTAAAAGTCAAAACAATTGTCAGACGTTCACATCATGTTCCAAAGTGCACTGAGATCCCAAAGGACTGATTACCATTAGATGTACTGCATGTATTAGTGAAATGTAACTGTGCTCAAATGAACATGGAAGGCCACCAGTTCATTCGAACAAGGCTATTTTTTCAATTCACTCAGTTCCTCGTTCTTTTGGCGTTTTTCTTCGGTCACTTAGTTCGCCGTTAATTTTGAATTTGCTCTATGTCGTTTCCTATATATATATATATATATATATATATATATATATATATATATATATATATATATATATATATATATGACATTTTTGCCTGAAAGCCGCTTTCACAGTCCTGCTTTGGGCTGTGTAGACGAAGTCGGCATCGTGTTCGGTGGCAGCATCGTGATCTGTCAGCATTTTTATCGTGATAAATTATGTTACCCGTATAAGAAGATAGTGTGAAATATTGGACTTACAAAATATGACAGTTCCATGTCTGATTTTTGGAAAGCAATTCAGACGAAATGTTTTTCAAATGGTTTTTAATCTTTTTCATCGCTATAGTTCTGTCATTCTGTTTCCCCAGCAAGGTCAATGATTTCAAGTTTTCAGTGATTTGAGTTAATGGTTATATTGCAGTCAGTTCGGAAACACGCTTTTGTCACTAAATATCCACACACATTGAGTGTAGCTTCCGTACTCTTCAATTGCCACTATTCGCAACCAGGCTCATGACTTAACCGAGTGGATCAGGGAAGCAGCAAGCGGAACAATCATTGCCTCGACATAAGATTGTAAGAACGAGAGGCCCTTTGGACTTCACTGAATGATGCTGAATTCACTTTTTGCCATCGCTTACCCATAGTATTTAACTTACAGTTTCGTCACATTTTTCCTGTTGTGGATTGTTTGTTGTTTCGCAGATACTGCAGTAGAGATCATACCGATATTGCTTATCTTTGTCGAATATAGATTCTGAACAACTCCGATCGACGGATCGATCGACGATGCTAATGATACATATACATGTATAGTTTTGCGAACATCGTGATTAAATCAAGCAGATGTTATAAAATGTTTATTCTACCGGTTTCGGATAGGAGTGGAACAGTCGCTCTTATCCTTCATCAGAAATAGAAAAGCATGCAGAAATATATGAAATTCAAATCAAATGGTACAGGCATTAAAACCGAGTTAAATATTTTTAACTAGAACTTTTTTCAGAACTAGAATTCTTGTTGTCGATGCCTTGTTCACTGCTCTTTTTTCGCTTGTTTGCAACAGCAAAGCATTTTGTGATGTTTCTCATCTCCTGAATGTTCGTTAACGAACATTTCTCAAACTTTAACAGATAACTTAAAAATAGTGGAATTTCTAAATTCTATTTTCTTAATTTCAGACCTGTGCTTTTTTTAAAGTTTACACGCAGCAGGACTGCAATATAATAAAGTTATTTTGTTGTTTTTAGTTTGCTTGCTTTACAGTAAGCCATTATAATCAACGACATAATTAGGAACAGTTTATATATTCGGAACTCGTCTCAGTATATTAGGAACAGTTTAAAACTTGTTAAGGATATATGGAAGCCACTGAAATGTTAAAATTACAAAACTTTGTAAACTTTGTTGGCCGCGGATACTTCAACTTTCCTCGTCAATTCTAAGAAATGTTAGAATTGCCATAACTAAATTTATCAACATTATGAATTTTTGCTGTTTTCCATGAAAAAAATTATTGATTTTACTGGTCTAATTATTCTTTGAGGTATTTTTCATATTTTTCGCCTGATACAAATAAAGCAGTTCTCAATGTGAATATATTCTAGGTTCCTGAATAAAAGTGACTCCATGACAAGATCAAACCCCTTGCATATCTGAGCTACATGATTCTAAAATTTATTTGATTCTTTCTTAATTGATTTGAAGGCTCGTAAGTTATGAAAATTTGAGATCAAAGTGGCATCATAATAGACCGTTTAAAGCGTGAAAGTGTCAGACATTTTGATGGAAAATGACAATCTACTCAACCTTTTTGCTGACAATTATCATTTAAAGTGCTTTATACTATTTAAGAACTGGTGAACTCATCGGTGCAGTTCTTCAGTTCATGAACGGCGGCAAATTCATAGTTCAGTTCAGTTCACCCGATTACCGGTGAGCGGCTGTATTCGTTTGCTGAATATAATTCCTTTGATAAAGCAAACTAATTCGTTTGCTCACTCATTCAAAAGTTAGAATGCACTTAAAGCCATACAATATATAGAAAAATCATGCCGAATACCTACCAAGGAAAATTTTGGGGAGAAATCAGACTTACATTTGTCCAAAAGTGAAGGCAACATGAGGCAAATACCATAAAATGATGTTTAAATTGTCATTGATACTAAAATCATCAATTAGTAGTGCTCACAATATGTATAATTTTAAGCTTATATTCGATATCTGTGGCATTACTAATGGTAATGAATCTTGCTTTTATCAAAATACTCTACTCGTACTAAAACGAAATATGTTTCACTAAAAGCTGTCATCCCAAAAAGCATCATAACTCAGATATTTTAAAAAATGCATTTCAAAATAATCCATGCAAATTTGATATTGTACTTATTTTTTGGAAAACTCCGAAAAGATGCTAAATCTAATAGTTGCGGAAACCCTGTAGGTCACTTAGTGCTTGTTTAATTTAAGATTCTCAACAAAAATGCGACGGATGGGAGGGGATAATCGCACTCTATCGGTTTGGATAATTTTAGTAACTCAAGTTTGTTTTGAAGGACTCAATATAGAAAAATGTGTTTTTCCCAAGGGTCCTGTGCCTTAGTAGTTAATGATTGATCTAGAAGCACAGGCTCAAAATCTACGTGCGCACATAGCTATCACAGCCTCTAGCCGGTTTACTTAATAATGACGGACGTGGTGACACTAAGGGAGCATGACATTAGGCATCCAACCTTGAGCCAGCAAACTTCATCATCATCTTACAGTTTTCCGCCATCACATGATCTACGTGGCACAGTGGTTAAGTGCTCGGCCTAGCGATCTTTCGGTCCAGAGGTCGAGACCCGAAAGTGTTATTGGAAGTAGGCAGGAAGGGAATTCGGACTTAAAGATCACAGCGCTCCAAATTAAAGTCTGACTGTGTCAACATCGTCCAATCCCCCCAGTATGGGGGAGTAGTGTCATTAAACCATTCATTCATCATATAGTTCTTCGCCTACTGGCAGTTCCTTTCTTTACCGCAACTCCCGATTCTCGGCATTCTCCTTTGTTTGGTTGCATGACGATTTCCGATCCTTAACGAAATCCAGCATGCCTGTAATGACTTAATTCAGCATGCCTGTAATGACTTAATGGCTAAAATTTAGTCCAAAGCATGATTAATGATAAAGGCAATTTTTCAGCGCGAAAAGTTTGTCTCCATACAGCACTTGCCACTGGGCAATTTTCTCTGACTTGGAAACTTAAGAAATATGAATTACAAATTAATGATATGCGAAAGCATGACATTTTAATTCAATTAATTGAATTCCAGCTTAGTCGACAAAAAATGCAAATAAGCTGAGTACATTCAATAAATAAAGTTGTGTCAATTCTCAATTAAGCACCGGTAATTAATTTTGTACATTAAAAGGCACAAGCTGTCTGTCTTTCGGAGCAACTTTCTAAGCATCGAAAAAGACTGGTTGATCTGGAATTCAACAACTCCGTATATACATAATGAAGAAGAGATCATGTTCTTTTTCATCCATGCAAATAACATCATACACTCAACAGAAGCTAAACCCCCCTCTGCAATTCTCTTTTGCTAGAGAAGAAAATCTCGTCTGCGAAGCTTCATGAACAGAGATCAACCATCTCGCGATCGGTGGCTGTCAGGGACGCACACGGCGCATGTCAGATGAACTAATTAGACCCTTTGTTGGTCTTATTCGCATGTTAATATTGCGCAACAAAGGTCAATACATCAAATGTAGTATGATTAAGTAATTCAATAAAACATCTGAAGGCAGCACATGTCTGCTTGAATGTTTATCGGCTAAAATCATGTTACTATATATTATGCATGTAATGTATGATTCCGTTATCTGATTCATGCAAGGAATTCTATCATTAGTTTTTTATGAGTACCATCACAGAGTTCGGATGCCCAGCTCCTCCTTCACCTCACGAACAGAAGCCTTTTAGTGCGGTGGCGCATTGTCGTCTTGTAGGATGTAATGCTGCAGCCCACCGAACTTTGAATTGGCGAAGGAGACGAAGTGTTGTTGCAGTATCTCCGCATAGGTCTCGCCCGACACGCTCTTGTCCGGCACAACGATGTTCCATCCTCCCGTTCAACGCGATTCCAGCCAAGACATGGACGGAGTCGGAGATGCCTTGTGATTCGTGTATCTGGACACAATCCGACTATAATGCTTGACCGGGGCCTCTCCAAACACGTACTCTGCCGTCGCTTTTGAAGAGGCGGAAGCGAGTCTCGTCGGTGAAGACGACCCTTCTCCACTGCTGGATACGCCAGTGGGCTCGTTACATGGCCCATCGCTCCCTAGCTGCTTCGTGGGCAGGGCTAAGTTGCAACCGCTTCCTCATCCTTTTGGATCGCAAACCGGACTCTCGGAGACGCGCTCTCATCGTGTCCGAGCTGAGAATCTGGGCGAGGTGGCCCTTCTCACCCCAAATGAACATGAGTAGAGTGGCTGGAAGAGTTCGATTGTCCCGTGCTAGGCGTCGGTCGGCCCTTTGTGTAGTCTACCGTCGAACTCTCCCACAGTTGCCATGAAGAACAGCTCCAGTTCTCCTCCACTTTGCAAGAAGCTCACGAATTGTTTTCGGAGCTCGACCAAAGTAACGGACAACGGCTTTACAAGAACTCCCTGCTTCAGCCATCCCAACTGCCCGTAACCTTTCTTCTTTAGTCATGTGACGCACCATGATCAACTCAAGAGTCAAGACCAAGACCAGTTTGATCAAGTTGATTGATTTCATTTATAGATCTGTTCATTAGACATCAATTGACCTTTGATGTTCAATATTAACATGCGAATAAGACCAACAAAGGGTCTAATTAGTTCATCTGACATGCGCCGTGTGCGTCCCTGACAGCCACCGATCGCGAGATGGTTGATCTCTGTTCATGAAGCTTCGCAGACGAGATTTTCTTCTCTAGCAAAAGAGAATTGCAGAGGGGGGTTTAGCTTCTGTTGAGTGTATACATGACATTGATGAGTTAGAAGAAAAGATGAATATATTGAAATAGGACCTTGTATGCGAAAGTGTGACATGTCTTTGAAAACAAAAGAAGTTGACTCTATTATAGAATTAGACTATTTCATAAATGAAGAAAATTCAGAAAAAGGTTAAACATTCATAGCATCGTCAAATATATGTTTCGCCAAAATATGTTTCTGTGGTCCAAACCGAATCCAACTACTGTATCTGTCTTCTAGATTATAGCTCGCAATGCGAAGTTTCGAACTCAGATCAGCTTGAATGCTAAGCGAATCCTTCATCCGGTCAGATCAATGGTGAATTTATTATCGTTCATTGGAGCTTTGTTGACAGTTGTAGAATTTAGTTGTTTCAAGTAAAACAATAAAGGAAATCTAGTAAGACGATAGCTTTTGTGGAGAAGTTACTTTTCTTTTTCGTGATTTTTAGCCTTTTTATCTAAATACTTGCTCTTAATTTTTTGTTAGTTAGAGGATCGTCAAAGATAAATGACATCAGTAAGAAGATAAACCATTTTTGCACAATATGATTCGAATTGACGGTCGTTGAAAACCCCTTGTAAGCAAATTATTTTTATTTCGCTGGTGTCACCACCAAAGATATAACGAATGCCAGCATCTTCCTCGGTGCTTGTTTATTCGTTCAGCATAACTCATACTGTTTCCTACAAGTCAGTGGCTGAGAGGCCAGGAAGAGTTTTCATTAGCCTGCAATCATTGTTAAAAGCTACATTACTAAAATTATTTTTTGAGCTGAATAAATATATGAATGAACCTTGTTTATACTCGGAAGCACATGACGCACAGAGCCTTTCTTCCTTGTGGCCGAACTGTTATTTATCCCACTCTCATTCTTTTTCTGCGGTGTGTTTTCTGCGCTGCAAGAATGCAGAGAGTAACTATTTTACAAGTCTTAGGTTTGACCCGACCAAGGTTTAAACCAAGTTCTCCCGGACGCAGAGTGAACACTCTACCGCAAAGGCCACATCGCCGGTGGCGCCGGTTATAATATGCAAAATATCCTGTTACAGCTTCCTTAATTGCTATCTAAGTTCAGTTTTCAACTTTTCATATATCTCTTCACAACATATCATTCCATCAGAAAGAATTGATAAAAATATTCGAATGAATCTGCACTTACTAAAGAAGTGCACTCGTTATCATCTTTTATTTCTTCAGTCGTATAATTACATGTATACTTTTCAAATATCTTGACTTCACCGAACACATAGGTTACTGTAATGAAGTACGAAGTTCGATTTTGGAACGTGTCGTCAGATTATTATCCCATCTGGTCAATTCCCATCAAGTAGGCATAAATTACGTGAGAGTGCATGCTTGCTATCGAATGCTCATTTATGTCCTGTTTGCTATCAAACTTTCAAGTTCATTTTTTAGTGTCCTTTCTTCATGTCGAGTTTGATGCGACAATAGTTTAGTATTTGTGAAGGGCTTCTTTTGAAGGAAGCATCAATATGTGTAAGTCTTCTTTCGTCATCCACGAACTTTCAAGTGTACCTTCTTTTTTCATTTGGTGCATCTGAAAGCCTGCGTTCCTTGCTGAACGGATAAATACCGGCATTCATTGTGACGGAATTTATATTTATTAATCATTTAATCGCACCTTTTTACCATCTCCTTCCTTGGATTAAGTATTTCTAAAAAATAAAACTTCCATGACATACACGCAAATAAAACTGCATTAACATAAGATAAAACTATGAAAGCTATCGCACAGAGTTGGAACCGGCCTAGACCTAGACATTTATGCCAACGGGCCTTGAGAGGGATGTCATTTATGACAGCATACTTCACTCCAGCATACCCGCTATTATCCTATTATATGTAGTACGAATATATTCAATAAAATACGCTTGAAAATAAATTCTTTTGAGGAATTGCGAGTAATTCCTCAGTAGTAACCTATCAATTGATGGATTTATCCCAATTGAAACCTTCTGCAGCAACTAATTATTTGGAAAACTAGGGTTTGGCTGGTAGCCAGCTATGGCAATCGCACATTCGATACATTGTCAAGCCCATGAGTGAAGCATAAAGATAGCGGAGCATTAACGTATCGTACAGGATTAGTAGAAGTTCGACTGCAACGACATGTATTAAACTTATCATCACCAACTCTAATAAATTTTTACTCTCACAGTAAAATCAACGCAAGTCATCTGTGGGACGTAGGCAATGTAGTGATTTCGAATTCTGGCAAAAACATCGTGAGCTTTAAAATATTGGGGTCTTCAATTTAGGAATAGGCTACATAACTAGCCACCAATTTGTTACTATGTCGATTAGTTGCACATGGAAATATTTTCACATCGGAGGTGTCAATAGTGCAAGATTGTTACGGAACTACCGTCAGATATAATTCGACGAAGTACATAATCTAGTTTGAAATCATTTTGTACATTTTACCTGTATGCAAATACAACGCAACAAAATGTCAATGGAAGCTAAATAAATTATAGAAATCAGCTGGCTAACGAAGGACTCTGTATCAAATACAAGAAATGTGAAAGATGCTAGTCCTCTACAAGTGTGCTTTGGTTAACTAAGATGAACCGTTGAATAGCTTACAATTCAGTGATGAAGCTTAATATTATTTGAATAACACAAAGTGCATGGCATCAGCACAATTCAGTCATTCATTCAGCGTCTAGCCTTCTTTGCATTGCAATGGTTATGATAAACATCGATAAATGTTGCTGCTCAGCAAAGAAGTTGAAACACCGATCGAGACTGACCGGTTCCAACTCTTCTATAGCTGCTTTTCACTACATACCTGACCACCTTTCGCCCACCCTGCATTAGCGTTAAACAGTCTCCATATAGAATAGAATAGAAAAGAAATTTATTCTCCTTACAGATAGGTTTCAATTATACATTTTACAGACGTGAAATATATTTTACATAACAGAGATTTCATGACATTAATTAATGTACAATGAATGGAGAAAAGGACCAGATGACCCGCTCATCGCTCATGGGGTATTTTGCCTGGCCCTATTTCTTACTTCGCTCTTATACAAACTGCATGTATTTATAGTTACATATAACATGACAGCGACTACAAATTATAGAATTACATGCAAATTTACACTTTTTACATAAAAGCAGAATATAATGTACAATGTCTCTGCTTATAAATGATTTTAACTATTACACAACAATATATTGTGCAAGCTTACTAGTCTTTATGCAGTTATAAACATACAAGGACTGATATCCTTATGCGATTAAGCAGGAAGTTGAGTCTGATTATTGACATAAAGTTTCCTATTACGTACGTACCTAAATTTCAGATGATCGGTATAGTATTTGTTTTATATGCACATCAAAAATAATTCATTTTATCTATCAATAGTGATTTCAACTTTTGTTTGAATTCCTTTATTGTTTTGGCTTTTTTAATATTGTTTGGAAGACCATTCCATAAAAATGGCATTTTAAATTTGCTACTCTTCTGCTCTAGGGACGTTCTAAAATATGGGATTTTATAGTTTTCACGATGCCTAGTTGATTCTTCTAAATGGTTTTTATAGTATGTGGGCAAACTGCTGTCATTGTATTTTATTTTGTATGCTAGAGTCAATAGCTCAATGTCATGCATGGTTTCCACATTCATATACTGTTAACGTTTGTAAAAAGATATATCCAATGACTGTTTTTCCTAACGGTATATTATCTTAATCAATGTCTTATGTAAACGCTGTAATTTATTAAGTGACTGCTTGTTGCCACTACCATATGCGATTAAGCAGTATTGAATAGACGGGAGACATAGTTGTTCGTGCAGTGTGCGTAATGTTTTTAATGGTATTATATCTCTTAGCTTGTAAAATGTTGGTATAAATGTTTTTATTTTATTTTATTGATTACTGTCAAAATATGATCATCGAATTTAAAATTATTATCAAATTTGATTCCAAGAAATTTCGTCCTGTCTACTTGTGGTAACTTAATGTTCTCAAGTGTTAAATCAGAATCGATAGTTTTAGTTTGCAGTCTGGGAGGGATGAACAAGTATTCACATTTTCCTACGTTTAGCGTTAGTCTGTTATTTTTCATCCATACCTGAATTTTGTCTAATGATATTTGGGTCTTTTCTACGGCGGATTTTAAAGTTCTATCACTTACAATTAGATTGGTGTCATCTGCAAACAGACTGAGATCACCACAAACTTCTATATTTTTCATGTCATTTATGTATATCAGAAATAATAATGGTCCTAAAGATGAGCCTTGTGGCAATCCTGTCTTGACAGTTAACACTTTTGATTGTGCCTTATTGATTAGAACTTTATGCGGCCTGTTTTTAAGATATGTTGTAAACCATTCGTGTACAAAGCCTCGAATTCCTATCCTGTAAAGTTTGCCTAGCAGTATGTCTGTATGAACGGTGTCAAAAGCCTTAGAGATATCTAGATTTAATGCTATTGTGAATAGATTATTGGCTTTCGCCTCGTATATTTTATCTGTCATCTTTAAGAGCGCTAAATTAGTTGAGTGATTTTTCCGGAAACCATATTGACTCTCAAATAATATTTTGTTTTTTTCCAAGAAGCTAAATACCTGCTTATGGATCATCTTTTCAAAAATTTTCGTAAAATAACTTAATAGGCAGAGTGGTCTGTAGTTTGGTATTAAGTGATTCGTAGAACTTCACATAAAATGTTGCATTCTCAGATTTGACCCGGTACTCTCGTTTTCTGGAACTTTCTTATATCGAGGTAATTTGCACCGTTAGTCCTAAATTGCATTCGTCCGATTATTATCACTTTTGAGACGCTATTATAAATGATTAAATGTTAGAAGCAGATCTCTGCTTGCGCTTCCATGCTTAAGATGTTCCAAGAAACAAGAATTTTCTTGTCCAGTATGACACACACTTCATCCGTCAGCATGATTGGTCTGAAGAGACATTCAGCTTAATTAAATTTGATTCCTCCAAATAATAACGGAGTTGAGCAAAACGCCTATCTGGAACATATTCATCACACACATGACAATGAAGAGTGCTCTGGAACAAACAGTGTATTATGAGAATTAATCATCGTTTCTTCGGTACGGAGATCAGTATAATTATCAACATTGTCTTTCATTACATGACTATATTTGACTGTGCTTGATGTACTCTCGATCCGATGAACAATTTGTGAGAAATTCAATTTATAGCTCTGCAGCTTTTTGAACTCGAGCAATTTATGGGATTTAGACACGAGCAGCAGTCTATTTGTCTTAAAATACTTATATGAATATGAGTAGTGAGTGTTTTTTCAGCGAGAGTTAAACCCAGCTGGCATCCAGGTTCCCAATTTAATTCTCCCATCGAATGCAGAATCAGTAGCTCGCCAAATTGAGTCAGGATGCGGTGAGAGATGTGCACATTGCCTGTTTTCTGCAGTAGAATGCAACACATAGTCTAGCCACCTCTAGCCAGAAAAGTCTGATTCTGAATACTGTTTTAATACACAAAATTTGCTTTGCTCTTATAATGTCGCCCCCTAACAGTAGTAGATGTTCATCCGTATACTGGTTACGGAATTCCGCTTGGGGATACAAAAGTGGTTTGTTTTCGAGAAACGTTGAATTATGCGATAAGAATTTGTGGATGTCAAACCATAGAGCAAGTAATATATTTACTCTATGGGTCAAACTTAAAGTATCTAGGGCATTTTAATAGTAAGGAAGGACATGCCTATTTCCAAAACCTCAAAGTTTCCGATTTCGCAAAGTTTGTTGTCTTATACATAGTGCATTCTTGACAGTTACTCAATCATACCGCATCCTCTTTTGTGTTATGACAATCATGGATGCATCGTGAGCATTGTCTATTATGATTCGATCATCGTCACGTATGCGATATCACGACCATTGTCACGATGTGCCTATGCTTTAGCTGCGGCTTTCAGCATGCTTACATGTAGGTTTTAGCAGATTAATCAGTAGTATATTTTTAATTGGAGAAAAGTTGCACAGAAAAGCACTATCCATTCAGCTGCAATCAACTTTTATATCATTTCACAATTTGAATTCTGTTACAATAAAAGTTAGAGAAATTTCGAGGGAAATAATAGAATAGCCTGCTACCTTTTTCGTTTACTTCACAAGTTCCCTTAGATGAGTTCGAATGACTGACAGCTCCCCTCCACTCTTCCCTGCTATTCGCAAGTCATTCACCTATTTACAAAATTGATTCAGATCTTCATTGATACATTGTTTCCACGTTTTCTTTGGTCTACTTTCTTGTCCACTTTAAACCTCCGCTTTCATCTTTTTTAACACCTCACCCAAACGAGATTCGTCAAACCACTTCTTTGTAGGAACTATGTCAAACAGTTAGATTTTGCAGATGTAAATTCAAACTGCACTTAAGTTACTTTTTTCGGTCCTGCTATTGCTTGAATTCACATCCATTCGATAAGGTCCACTGTGCTTTGGTGGCAATATTCAATACAAAGGAAACTTCATTGTGGTCACTTCAGTGGTCCTGTGTTTCCGAACAATACGAATTACATCATACATACCAAAAATGACGTTTGCACCCAATTACCTGCAATTTTTCGCGTAGTTATAATTTCAACCACCCGATACTTTCAGTGCAGAATTCATACTTATTTATAGTAGTTATGTGCTAAGTTTCCCAGAATGTTTCGATCCCCAATTTGTTCAGTTGAGTGCCATACAAATCAATATTTTAGAGAAGGTTCAGCGCAGATGCCGCAAAATTATTTGCGGATCCAACAGCTGTATGTGTCCAAACTTTATTCTGCTGGATAATCTTCGTATCATAATTGGTTGTCGCTTGTTTTGCTCCATTTTGGAACACCACTTTATCAACTCATTCATGAATCTTCACATCACTGACAGATTAATAGCTCTATATAATATGCGTCTAGTCAATAGCGGATTTGTTCAGTAAAATAAGCGCTCATTTAAGAGTGCATTATGCATAGAAACAGTGATGTCGTAGCTAAATGTCGTGTGCAGCGTGGCTTGGATCGGGCATCAGTAAAACATGTAAGAAATCGTGTTTTGTAGTTAACCAAATAGGATTTCCTTCCTCTCAAATGGTTATAGTACACGTCTTGTACCCGGTTTTTATTGTCCTCATAATCAGAAATTGTACTGTACTTATGCTTTTCACCTACATGCGCAATAGAACGTTTCATATACATGTAGGTCCCTGTTTGCTGAGTAAAACAAATTTACTCAGTCCATCAAAAGCATGGAAAATAGTTTTTGATTGAACCAAGGTATATGGAATTCTATGGAATCAAAATTTCAACAAAAAGCGCGACTTTAGTTTGCTGTAATTAGTTAACCTCTTCCACTTTCTCTTCTGTAGTTTTTCATACTTTTCTAGTTTCCACTCTTCTTTTCCAACTCACAATTTCATTCTTTCTTGAAATTACACCAACTATTAAACTGTTGTATAAACTATATGAATCTTCCTTGCCGGGAACTTACAGGAACGGTGCTGGTGAAGGGCATGCGGGTGACTTACTGGTTGGCTATCCACTACATTCATCCTGGGTTCTATGTCGAAGTATCCAGCATCGATTTCTAGACCATCTATTGTCCACCGACGCATAAATATCAATGCATACGAGATAAAATATACACTTCATATAAAAGGAAATGTCATATATTATACAGCTTTACATTTATTGTACAGTTGAAAAGTCTATATCGAGATGTATTACTAATGCTCTTGGTGAGTTCAAAGAACGTCAACGTCAAAGTCAACGTCATGTGTCATGTCATTACAGCAATTTGTTAACCTTTGGCTGACAATGGGACGCTCTTCTTAACTTATTCGATCAATGTCCTGCTGTCTCTCCATCGAGAGTGATATCAACCGTCGGCTGCTAGATTGCTAACTAATATCTAGATTTTTACTTGCGGTACTGTGAATGAAAGGATGAAAGGTAATCGCCATCAGAATATTCCACCTTTAGCTGACAAAACATGGTCAAATTGCGTCAGGAAAATATCGGGGTAAATTCAAACTTCAAAATTAGCCACCAATGCTTATAGAGCGCAACGATGTCTATCGTGATGTTTTTGAAGAAAATTATTCACCGAGTACCTGCACGGCATAGCCGACCACCCCTAGCTGATGCAAGCAGACTTAACAGTAGCACACTGACGCTTTAACCCGGGGAGGCATTTCAGCCTTGATTGTGGATTGTGATTTCAAAACCAACAAGACCTTGACTATCTTGACTTGTAGCTATATCATATTTTCAAAATTTTCTTCAAAAAGTGTCAAATTTGGTCGACTGGAAAGTCAATTTCTTGACATATTTTGATTGGAATTTTAAGGAATTTTTTCAAAGTTTTTTCAAAGTTTTCACATGATGCACCTCAAAATTTTGAGTTAGGGGCTTTGATATTCAATGTCATGATGCAAAAATGACATAACTGCAGTCTTGGCCAAGGGGAGACGAAGCGCCCTTTCGCTTTATGGAGCAAAGTGCCCTGCCGGTCGAGATGAGGTCTCACTCCTATTATTAATAAATCAAAAAGGGCTCGAACTGCGTCACAGGACTATCACAGGCCAATACTACTCACTTCCGCTTCGTCCTTGATCGATCCGTCCCTCATTTATCATTCATCAATGACAAGGACTAGGAATCAGGAGGTATAATAGTTCAAATCTTATCACGTGTAGAGGAGACATTGGGGGAAACCTCGCCTTGCAAACATTACAACTCTAATATGCTATGCTAAGTATTTTTGTCCGACGCTTTAAATCGAGTGTGAGACTAAAAGTAGCAGAGATCGCTTTTCGTGATGTCAATTTTCTTGCATCACACTACTCTCCGTCTTTTGTTTCACCCATCATTAGCTATCAAGCAATTTCAGCTGTAATTAGATTACATGTACAGTAGTTTAACTAGATGTGTATTTAATCGTTAGATACGAACGGCTTTGCTTTTCATTGAGGCAAAATTTCATTTCCAATGGGAAGGAATGAAGTGCCTTAACTTCTCTGAGCTGAATTAGTTTTATCAAATGTCATGTATCTAAATCCTGCCCTGGTATTGTTTTGCGACACGACAGCTCTTTTAAAGAATCATTTTTTCTCTAAGTCACTTGACTTATTACAATGTTCTGAAATTTTATAACTGGCGAAATCATCATTGAGAAACGCGGAGGAAATGGAAACTTAAGCATCGATACATTTACCCGAAATTATCTTCAAAATGTTGCCACATATTGCTATCTAAATTGTCAAGAAATTAAAGAAACAAACATTTCATGAACATTTGTGGTTGATCATGGAAAAACGGAGAGGCGTCGCGATGGAATCATGAGTTTTCAACCGGGTGGCATCTAGTTCAAACGTTATGTTAAGGTATTAGCAAAACCCATGTATCTAGTGTCAAAATCACAGAAATGGATCTAATACCCACACTTCGAATCGCGCTCCTCAACTACCGCAACTCCTAAGAGAGGTTGAGAAATTTAAACAGAATGCTTTGTATTGCTTAAGCAGATAGGCCTAAATTATTTAATCGTTGAATAAAGTCGGCCTAGGTTTCTCTGTAGTACTTGTCGAAAGGGTGTCGTCTCCAACTCTGTCCAGTTCAATGTTTGCCGCTTATGGACGCACAAGAGATGTAGCGGAGTTAGAGGGAGCCTTGCCTCGGTTGAGTTGTCCTTCATGTCAAAACCCTGTCAAGGCCAAATGCGCTCTTTTTTAACCACAAGTGAAGAACAACTCGGTCAAATTTCAGTGGCAGGTCACACCTGTCAGGTTGTGAGCATATTTTGCTACCTTGGTGACATGATGGAATCCGGTGGTGGTTCAGGGACTGCATTATCTGCACGAGATCAATCTGGTTGGCGAAAGTTTCGTGAGTTGTCGCCATTTCTAACATCGAGGGCGACTCCTTTATGGATGGAAGGCCAAGTGTATGGCGTGTATGTGTGAGAAGGTGCATGATATACGGCAGTGAAACATGGCCCATGAAAGTCGAAGATCAGCTAAGAATGTTGACAGCATAGTGCACAATGATCCGCTGCATGATGGGCGTATCTTTGAAGGACAGGTTTGCTTCCTCCATGCTTCTGCAGCTTCTTGGAATAGAAGACATCTAGGCCGTCTTGAAAAGGAACCGTGTTAGATGGTTCGGGCATGTTCTCCGGAAGCCAGAGGATAACTGAGTCAAGAAGGCGTTTGGCATGGACCTACCGTGGCCAACACCGAGAGGCCCCCTAACAAGACGTGGCGCGAAACGGTGCTTGCTGATTGCAAGGAGCTTGACCTGAAGGAGAATGATGCTGCCAACTGTGAATTTTGGAGAAAATCCATTGGAAAAAACCGTCCTCCCCTACGAAGGAACGTAAAACGAAAAAGTAAAGTAAGTAAAGTAAGTTGAATGTAATTTGCAAGTGTTGTACATGCATTCAGATAGTGCACCATATAATGAAATTTATAAACCCCATGTAAAAGCATGCGACGGCACAATAACAAATGATGGATTAACCCATCTGAATCAACCACTGAACTACCCCCTCACTATCCCTCACGGAGGCCTATCAACCTCAGTTCCACAATAGATGCAGTTTTTTGTGGACTTCCCATTAGAAAATTAAAATACTTCACCTGTGATAGTTGACATCCAGGCATGTACGAGAATCTCTTTTATGGATATGATCAATGCAGTGCTCTAGCAAAAACATTAAGTAGGCTAATGGAACATAGCATGAGGCTTTACAAACAAATATCATAGATCACCGTAGATCATGCATGCCGTAACCAAAGATATTTAATATATAGGCCTACAGGGCTAGATAGGAAATATGTGTATTTTTGCCTTGTGTGCAACGAAGTCAGCAAGAATCAGCTGATGTTGCATGGATTTGAAAATATTTGTAAGCGAGTAATAAAATTTCCTTTTCACTGCCTCTTTTTAGTAATTGCAGAAACAAAAAACTAGCGTTTGTTAATGATTTGGGAAGGGCTTTCTGTTAGTAGATGAATGCATGACTTATAAAATGATCCTAAATGACTTTTCTGAACAGAAAAATGAACCGCGTCTTTGCTTGTGATCATGCAGTTAGGTTATTTCTTTATAATAGGCATGGATCCTGGCTATAGTTATATGTTGCTGTGTCCACCGGTGCCCGGCCTTATCACTAACACCAGACACGATTGCCAAGCTTGGTATTAATTTGACGTGTATATGTAATTTTGCGGTGAGAAATTACATGACTCAGCAGAAAACACGAAAATGAACTATCAGACAATTTGGTATAAAATTGGCTTAAGTATTAAAAAAACAACCAGCATGTTATACAATATACATTGATACAATATACAGGTTGGTCCTAAAATGCACTCTGTTAGTTATTTGTAATACACATCAACATTGTAGCGTCAGCCTGGTGAATAGCTCGAAGAGCGTTGTTGACATGGGTGATCCCTATTAATAGCCAATTCCTTAGTGCAATATTCGCATAGTCACTAAAATTGTTAATATTCATGAATTCTACAGAGGGAATTGGTTGTTTATAATCTCCATCAGTCTTCACATGAATATTTTTCTTTCCACTTGGATTGATGCTACTGCATTAAATTGCTGCATATTGCCGCTGTCATCTTTTAAATTTTTTTCAGAGAAACTACTGAATGACAATTCTTGAGACTTTAGATAAAATATCAGTGATTTGTGCTTTATATAATATGCCAGCCAACAAAATAACATTATCGTCCCATTGTCTTAATGCAGTTTTTGCTACGATAACAAACGACCTAATTTCAACACACATCTGATACCTCTATTTCTCATCTAGCCCTTTTAAACAACTACATATCTTTGGCCGTAACCCATAATCGTAATCTATGTTCACCAGAGACAAAAATTGACTAGAGTTAAAATACAGATTTTCATTATTCTCAAACCTGTAAGCGATTGCAATCTATTAGTAAAGCATCGCGGGTAAATGAAAGGCTATTTAATCGTGCTGCAACTCAATCTCTATTTCTCTACAGCCTGTAAATTATGTAAATACAGTATTACAGACTATTTCATGTGTGTGCGTCTAATGCAATATTTTATTCGGGCAACTCCCCTAGCGGATCATTTCCACATTCTTAAAACACTAAAATCATATGTTTTTACATTTTGGAGACAAGAAGTCAAAAACGACGCTTTTCACATGTCGACATATACAGCAGCGCGCATCTGAGTTTCCATGAAGCCAATTGGAGCGCAATCTTTGCGTCAATCATCAACTTGCAGCACTTTAATCCAGTGGCGTATTAAGGGGGGCATCGGGATGATGAACACTTAGATACAAAACAGCATATATCTATTGAGTTTTTAACAGCTTACTTTTTAATACAACAAGTATTCCTTCAACTTGATGTCTTTTTCAACTAATAGTTATTGCACGGTAAGCAAAGTCGAGCGCGAAGCGCAAGGCATAGTTTAGACCTGCGAAAGATTTTTGCAACAATCCCTGTAACGAACGCTATAGGAGAACGATCATTCAGTACTTTAAAGCATCTGAAAAGTTACTTGCGATCGAGCATGGGAGAAGAACGACTGAATGGATTAGCCCATCTCTACATAAACCGAGAAATTCAAATCAATCGTGACCAGTTACTAGATATTTTTACCATGCGGAGTAGACTAGTCAATTTTTGATTTTTTTGTGGGAACAGATTCTACAAGACCTTTTGTTTATTTTGTAATCTGGAGATATGAATTATAATTTGTCTTGAAGAAGTTGTTTCTTTTTATTTTTTTTCAAAATATCTGATTACGGAATATACTATCAGTGTCATAAATAGTATAAAGATATCATATATCAGTATATAAGTCTGCATAGAATAAATCAAATTACATGTAATTCAATTCAATTCAGTAAAACAAGCTTGCAATAATTTACTATTGTATAATAGACCATAGTTTCGAATGAATATAATTTGTGGTCCCCCTGGAGGAATTTCTGAACACGCCACCGCTTTAATCTAAATTTAATCTTCTTTGCAATTCAAAATTTGTGCCAGAACGATCTTCCGCCACAATGTCTGTCTGTAAGGCACTCTTGTTAGAGCGTAGCCTCTCCTATGACGCGCCGAAACGGAGTCCTGTCGAATGAGATTCTTCCTGTCAGATCGTTCCAAAGACCACCTTTATTGTCTTCCTCTGTTGATGCATTGAACTTCCGCGTCGTCTTGTTCCTGGAAATATCGTTTCCATCACTTTCTTCTCCAGTCCATCATGACGTGTCCTATATGTGTCCTAAGAAAGTAGGCTTTTGCTTCCTTACGTACCGGAGGAGCCAATCTGCTTGTACTGAAAACTCATTACGGATGCTCGCATTCGTTCGTTGTTGAGTCCATTTCACTCTCAATATCCTCCGATAGCATTTACTTTCGAAAGCACTTATAGCGAAACTTATCGAAAACTTATAGCAACCACAATTCCACAGTGTTGTAGAAATAATGCATGTTGATATCATTAGTAGATGATTAATAGAATAATACTTAAGGACATAAAAGAGCATCGTAGAAAATATGCGAGCATAGTATGTGAAAATGACGATAACATATCAAAATTCACAAAACATGATTGACATCTAGTGACTAGCATGTTCTTGAATTTTGTTTCAATCTGAATAGAATGTTGGATCTTTTTGTGAAATCGTCTGCAGCATGCGGACTGGACTCAGGTCTGAAGTATTTTTAGAACACTTTTCCTTGACGTCCTCCTTCCTGTATAAAAGTTTGACATTCCTTTTATACAGCGTTGAAGCACAATCAAGCTTTATTTGCTTGGCTTGCAGTCATGTCTGTCATCGACAGAAAAAAACCCCGACCATTCTTAAGCGATTGGTTTGTTATGATTGCATTCATCGTTTTCATCAAATATTCTGACAACTATAAAGACAAATTTATTGTTGATCCATATATAACTTCTGATGTCACTTCCATTTATTGAGTGATCATTTGACATTTCCATAGTCATGAAAGTTGTGTTAAATTGTTTGAAATAGAATGATTTATCATAATGGTTTGAGTGGATGTCAATTTTGTGTTATGGTCATTTTTATGGTGATGGTAAGGATTCCATGTCAGTGTGAAATAAGGGCTTCTTAATGCATCACTTGACCTCTTTTCGAAGTTCACTGTCTGAAAAATGGAATTCACGCAATAGTGGCATGACATGCATTCTCTCATCAGAGAGCCGTCTAAAAATTATGGAGGTTAGGATATGAGCACCATTGACACTTTTCAGTAGATTTGAAGATGAGCGCGTTCTGCACAGGACAATTCATGAAAAACGATTTCTCTGAGATCAGAAATAATTTTCACAGTATCTTAAGTGTATTAAGTGTTATTGGTAGCATTTCATTTGCGGGCGCGAGTCATAATAACAGCTAGAAAAGCAAGCAGGCGTTTGCATATTTCGATTTATGAATACGTATTTCTGGAATATTATTATCTGCGCTTGCTACATACATATTCATTAAGAATTTCATTTAATTTGGTCGTCTGAAAGGTCATGAATGCTCACATGCAATTATTATGCTCACAGTATTATCTGGATTGCTTCTGAAAGTGACATTTACTTTTCTTTCATTTTTGTGTTTTTACCTTATCCCTCTTTATCATGTTTGCTCGACCACAACGAAAAGAGGGTCAACCCTATTGTGCTTCGAGGATAAATAAAGAATATTATTATTATTATTATGCCTTATTCTGGAAAGGAAGGTGTGTTCAGTAAATCATATTATAATTGATTATTTTAATATGATTTGCAACTGTATTCAAATGGTTACTTAAACTTGAAACAAAGCGGGCCCGGGCATTCAAATTGAAAATCACCGCCCGGGCCTGGGTTTTGGCTAACGAGCCCGGGCCGGTTCCCACCCCGGTAATAAGAGAATAGGTTTCGGTTTTGGGAAATGTCATGTAATAACGTTCAAGTGATGTTCAATATGGTCATCAACTTAAAAATGAACTTTAGACTGTTATCAACCTGTCAGTGTTGTTGGTTTTAACCCTTCCATGGATTTGCAGACTTGTATGGCCTCTCCATAATACGAGTAGTTTAGTAGTTCTTGTTTGAAATTATATTCTCTGTCGAGACGAAGTTCGATAATGGAAATTCAATTATCGACAGTTACTATCGACTATGAAATTCAGAAGTTCTGCAAAAGATAATTTTCTCTCAACCCTCTATCTCTATTTGAGTGGATTGTCATCGAATGACGCAACCATAAGCGCCATTACTTCTTACAAGTTGTCTGATAACTGAGAAGTGATTGAAAGCGGTTAGTGTTCGAGTCTATTTGCAGCGGGATGACGATGTAATAAATATCTTATGAGTGGAGATTTATGTAATCGCGCAATCTATAGATGGAATGCTTGGCTTTACGATCAGACACATCAATTTCAATTGATCTCAACTCGTTAATTCCGAAAATCAAGAGTTAGAGCTATGGATGTCGATTTCTAGTGATTGGAGTTTCATAATTGCAATTCAAAAAATGCAAATTGAATTCGAGTCTCAACAGCAATCAGTATAGTTGATGACATCTGTTGCTCTCGCAAGTTGATCGGAAGTTATCTGAAACAGCGACATTTGTAAACTATCGTTTATTTAAGCACATTAAATAATGATCTCAGACGTTGTGCCATACGCAATTGATTATAATTGATTCCGCATCAGCGGGAAGTTCTTAACATGAAGAGGATTAATCTGGATGTCCTTTCAATCCGTGATGCTCCACTTCCTTCCGTAGCTAAGAACTATGATATATGAATGAGCTATGATATACCGTACATGTACCTGCATCCGCTATTTTGTTTGCCGGACAATGTTCAAAATATAAAAATCTCCCAATTTACAAATCGTAATTTTTTAATAAGAAAACATGTGAGCATGATGATTAATCAGGCACGATATGAACAATCATTTTCTGGGCTTTCTTTTAATAAACTGTACATAGAAATCGGTGGACTGAGATAGAACACTGTGAAATTGAGCTCAGTTAAGTAGGTATGAAGCTCGCTTATCGACCATCGGGACCCGAATCGTCCGAGATTCTAAATATTGTTTCTATTATTCATATATTTTTGCTAAATTTAAGGGAAAGTTTGCTTTCAACTGTCCATGGCACTAGTTCACAAACTAGTTGTTTCTAAATTAATACAAGAAAATAGTTTCATGAGAATCTCTGCTAATAGTTAGAAATGTATCATTAAATCTTAACTTGCAGTTCTGCGCATCATCTGCAGCAACAGGCGAAAATCAGGAAAATAAAATCTTGGAAAGATAATTGACCTGTGAAATTGTGACTAAGTATTAATTTCATTTTCATAACATTTGCTTTGAAGTCAATGTAGTAACAAGCAATGTCAAACAAAACGAAATCTCAAATTCACGAAGTAGCTTTGCATTTACAAATCATTGTTACTCGATTTCTGATGAAGTTTACCAATAGATAACGCGAAGTGAAGTCTGGGAAGGTCTATCCTGTTTCCAGTAAAGAAAATTTAATCAATAGATATGTATCTATAAGTTGCTTTCATTGACTAAGATATCTGCAAAAAATTGCAAATTCCTGTCAAAGCAATGAAATAAATTCACGTAACAAAGAGTCCTGATTACTTCATGTGACTTTATACGAAATATGCATGTGCATTTTTTCAGTGTGATTGAGAACTACTTAGAAAGGTGTCTAAATTTGAATGATTTACATATTCATATATACATGCATACAATATGATGATAAGCCTGATCGCAGATGATCTGCGTTTAAATTCAGGAAGTTATTCTGGTTACAAGCCCTAATGATTACTGACCGAAACACCACAATTCAACCCATAGACATTACAGCGCAGCTATTTTACTATGTTTGATAATGATTTGGAAATTTACCACCTTCCCCCTACCCTGTTGCAATCCTTATCGCCAACATCCGGGAATTGACACTTCTTTATCTTTTTTATTGGGTCTCGAGATTCGCTAAAAAATGCAGTAAAATTGAGGCATGAGGCAATCAAATATTTTCTATTTTGAACTTACAGTGTATTTTTTGTCAATGAAATCAACAATTAGCTCTACACTTGTCGAATGAATACTCAAAAAGTATTTCACTGTTTACCAGGGTACCCTCGAACCTTTATTTCTCTTCACAAACCTGCAATTCATGCAAAAAGTTGAGAAATATCCTGAAACATTAGATCCAAATTTTCTCACACTCCAGCATCTCAATTTCTCATCACAGTCCATTTCTCGCTTCATATCTTATGAACAAACTGATAATACGCACGTATTACCACTAAACTTGGCCTCGCAAAGTTTTCATTGTATACATTAGAATTTTTATCTTATGAAGAATTATCTCTCAAGACAACATCGATGATGCTTCTGAACATCAGTGCTGTCAAAAGTATTATTAATGAATTACTTTTTTTGGACACATGAGTACTTGTAGATCGGTTTGGTCTACATTTTGCTGCCAACAGATATTGCGGAAATTCTACTAACACCAGACTTCCGGAGATTTTGTAGAAATGAGCTATCATGCCTGTTTTACCCAGAGTTATTATCTGGCCCGAGCTCCAACTTAGGATCACTTCTCTCAACTCCTTGTTGTATTTGAATAGTTAGCTGATCCAACTGATCGTGGACCAATCAAGCAGTTTTACCACCATAGCGGACTTTAATCACGGAATTACCACGGCTTTAGAATAAGAGATGATTACATTGCTGTCATCAGGAAGTTAATTGATTTCTCACTAAATTTTCAAGTTATATCTATTCAAAATTGATTAAAGGGAAAATTCAAAGTATGCGCTGAGATGCCTCTAAGTGCGTGTGTTTAAACGTCGTGTTATGAAATATGTCAGATTAGACATTATGGATTTCAACTTTGAGCAATGATATTAGGAAGTTTAATGTTCTAAATTCCTTGTCTATGTGAACAGATCATTCAATCGGCCTACTGTACATGCATTTCATCACGTGAGCAAACGTCTCTCGCGTGCTCTATATCATCTTTTGCGGAAATTGGATTGAAACGGTGCTTCCATTTCTGGCTGACAAACACTCATTGTCTACGCAAATATTTTCCAAGTGTTTCTAATTGACATTGTGAGTGAATGGATAAACTCTACGACGTACCGGTATATCGATAGAGGAAACTTCGACAATAATCATGTGAAATTTGATAAATCATTTCAGGCAAATTTCAAAAGCACCAGAATTTTAAGTTTCCTGGAAAAATGAAATTACAGTTATTCTATTACTAAAATGATTTAGCATGTATTTAACCCTACTGAGACACAAGAGTTTGACCTGCTGTAGGTATGGAGAGTGTGACCACAGTTTGTATATCTGATAAATGATTGGGTCAACGGTCAAAGAATCTCAAAATATTGATTGATTCGTTCAGTTAGTATACTGCTCATTATACGTGTCGCATGAATTTCCTGAGAATTTTTGCGTGCGTAGCATGATAACTTTGTCTAAATGTGTAGGCCTAATAAAACTAGCGATATTTTCTTGCCGATTTTGTTACCTTTCTGAGAGTTGAACAATTCTCTAAGCGGAACAAATTTCGTGATCCCATTGGTGTGCAGTTTAAGGAGCTTTTACTGTTTTGAAAAGTATCAATGTTATCGATTTACAGGAAACGATTGATGAAAGCAAATTTTTCTCATAATGATCTTATGCATGTATTATAGTCTTCATAACTGATGATAGTTCTCAATCCATTTGACCTTTTAGTGTCCTAAAATGATACTAAAAATGTTGCAAATTTTCGTCAGATTTCATATTTATTCTTGGATTTCATTTTATTGTTGGTTGTTATTTTTTGGGTTCTCTTTGCAGAGAAAATTTACCGGCTGTTCATTCAACCCTCGAAAGTCAAAACATCAATTTGATACTTCTCTGTACAAAATGGTTCATTTGTCTTTTTTGTGATATCCTTCCTATAGAGGTAAGCATCAATATTTGTTGCACTTGCAGTACTATTTTGAATATATCTTTATCAATGATTTTCTATTTCAGACATTGATGCGAGTGTTCGACTGCCTTTTCTACGAAGGTGATAAAATCCTCTTCCGAGTAGCAATGACTCTGATTTATATTCATAAAAAAGAAATTGCTGCCAGTCGAAATTTTCCAGAAGTAATTTCCATTTTCAAGGCTGTTTCCAAAGAAAAATCCTCTGTGTTTTGTCATGAATTCATGGAAGTAAGTAATCACTGTTAGAAATTATTGACATAAATCATAACATTCCATCTAAAAGAATTTAAAATGTTTATACAATGAGATTAGAACCATAAGTAGAGCACGGGTTGCTGATGCCACAGCATTGATTCACCATTATTTAATCATTGAGCTGTCCACATTTGAGATGTACAGAATGCAATCCAAATTCATGATCTCTTTCAAATTCATTCTTTTTATGAGTGATGAGTTAAATTGTGATATTATGTGATACTGATTGAAATATCGCTAATTGACAACGTGCGATTACTGATTGAAATATCGCTAATTGACAACGTGCGATTATGATGGTATTATCATTAAATACATGTACATTGCAAAATACGAAGTATTATGCTTATAGAGAAAATAAAGACATTTTTATTTTTTCTTATGTAAGTTGCCTCTTCAGAGTTTGCTCCGCGCTAAAATTTCCATGAAAGATGAATCTACGTAGTGATGACATTATTGCAGATATTAGAATAAGAACATAGGAGAATCTTGCTAGTGGTTGCCGTGTTGTTAGGGAGAGGTGCTTGACCTAACGGTCTCTTCGTCTCTCAATCCCTGAAAGTGTCATTGGGCGTCGGCAGTTTTTGGCCGAAGGACATCGGGACTATTTCATCACCGTCCAAGTCCCCCAGTGGGTAGCATTGACGTTAAAGCTCCATTCTTTCAAGGAAAATTTTGCAATTCAATTAGTGAGACATGTACGTAGCATTGGTAGTAGTCGAACGGCTAAGAATTAAAGTTTTAATTTTATAATTCATAATTTGTGATATGGATAGTTGTGAAATCAATTCAATCGTGTCGCTACCATTGGAATGCGCAACCGATTATTAAACAGTGTATTTTTGATTTATGAAATGAAGCATCGAAGACTCGCTCGAGTGTCTAATTGGTGAAAGGGATAAGCGGACAACTCGGCAATCCATTAATCATCTTGAAACGTCATTGAATTCTGCTCAATACCTCATGATCTGAATTTTTGACAGAAGAAACAAATATTCAGAAGGCGCATATATTGAGAAAAACGTACAGCATGATACAGACATAAGTAAACAATGCTATAGAATTTTTGAAGACTGAAGGAAATTGTTAGAGCTTATCTGATTGTTGAAGCGGCTGAGAAAATTCACCTTTGTGACTTTTCTCGTCTTGTTTCTCTTTCGAACATAACGCTAGGGGATTCTGAATCTAACTGATAAGTTAGTGTTTCATATACATATTTCTGTCTTCGTGACATCAGTGAGTGGTAAAGAATTTTTATTGACTAAATGTAATAATCACAAAATTCAACTGCTTAAAGAGAGAAAGTTTAATAGAAGAGGATTACATGGACAAAAAGACGTTTGAAAGGTTGTCGTAAGGGAATGAAAACTTTAAAAAAATCCTTGGAAGCAGTGTAGCCTTCATTCAATGCTTTACATAATTTTGACTAAATTTGTCAGAAAGTCTCAACCAACTCTAACACCCACGTTAGACTTGTGGAGCTCATGTTTTAGTCTTCATTGTAGGAAATAGTCGCATCATTCTGTGATTATGAATATATATATTGTAGACGTCAGCAGATAGCTAAAAAGGCTACATCAACTACAGAGAATATCCCTCCCGCAAAATTCAGGGATTATGAGAGTGTAGAAGAGATTTACTACAGATAGCAATAAAAACATATTGTAAGAGCTCTCTTTGCAGAACAGGAAGCATTTCTCTTCCTTCAAATAAATTCAGTGCTACAGACGAGGGACTACTATTTTCAGTAAATTCCACTATTTCCGCAAATGAGCCAAAAAATTTCTTGGATCTGATAATTCGTCCAAAAAGTCAATGAATGTAAAGTAGGTGTGGGTATCCAGATTTTCTAAATTTTTCTAAATAGTAAGGAAATAGGGATATGTTAATCTCTTACTCGACCAAGAAGTTTGTGATGAAGCATTTAGGTCATGCCACTAGTTGGTCCAATTGAGAGCATTGAGCATGGCAATGTAAATGATTGTGGATGTGAACTGTGATGTCTTAGGGCCTTATTACTGCTAAGTCTACATATGGAAATGTTTATTTATGAGAATGAAGAAATTTGCCAGATTTCTAGGCCAGGGGTCATTGCTAGAAGTCAAGAACTAAGGTTCAACTCATCAGGAACTCCAACATAAACTAAGGCAAAGGCACAGCAGTTCTATTTTTTGGTTTCCGTAAATCCGCTTGGGGCGAATTGTAGTCCCTGGCACAGACCTACCCACTGCGCTAAACTCAAAACACATATACGCTTATGACGAGGCCCTGGCCGTCTCACGTTCAACTTCCGAAGAAGCCGAGAGCTCACTATCTCAAGATTTATCAGTGATCACAACTTACATGCAACGGTGGAGAATTTCTTGACTTAATTGCTTAACTGCGATCGCCCCTTGCTCCTACCAGTCTGTTCCAATGGCTCCAACTTCCCCTATTCTGGGCTTGGCGTTCCAAGGTGTTGATTGGCAGGCCCGTGTCCGTTCGTATTTGGTCCCTCCATCTTTTCGCTGGTCTTCCGCGCGGTCTTGGGTTGGAGATGTCCTGCCTGAATGCCGTTGAGACATAGTGATCTGACGGTCTTCTCGCTACGTGGCCAAACCAGCTTAGCCTTCTCTTCAGAATTACATCAACGATGGTGGTGTTCATGTGGAAGTTCCGTCTGATGGTTTCGTTCGGAATACGGTCTCGGATGATGGTTCCATAGATGGCACGTAGACACCTCATTTCGAAGACCTCCAGTTTTTTTTCTCTTTACTTATCAGTGTCCATGTCTCGCATGCGTAGATGGCTATAGGTATTATGAGAGCTTTGTAAGTCTTATCTTAAGAGTACGGCTGATACGACGCTCGCTCCAGATTGATTTTCGTAGACGGCCAAAGGGAAGCTAGGCTTGGGAAGCTATAGCTATCCTATTTATGATGTCGGACGAGCAATCAGGGAAAGCGCTGCCCAGAAAGGTATATTCTTCCACGCTTTCAACTGGCGACCCGTTGATAAGGATGCGATCATTGCTGGGTGACATAACTTCGCATTTGTCGACGTTGAACCTCATGCCTCACTTTTTGCATGAATTGTGGACAGCTTTAATTTGTCGAAGATTGCTGAGATTAGAGTAGTATCATCAGCGTAGCAGATGTTGAAAGAAAAAGAGCTGCTTAGGCTGAAGAAGGAGTCTAGGGATCTTATTCCAGTCATCAAAAATTCTAAGAAAACATTGAATAGGGTAGGAGAGAGCAGACAGCCTTGTCTGACTCCTACATCAACTTTGAACCAATCTGTCAAATGTCCATCTATAACTACTGCACATTCGGTTTCCTTGTACATGGATTCTATTATTCCGACTACTTTCGGATCAACTCCAATAGCTCGCATCATTTTTAAAGCGCTTTCCTCCACACCGTGTCGAACGCTGTCTTGAAATCAATGAAATTGAAGTGGAGGGGGACGTTGTGCTCTTTGGCCTTTTCGATTATCTGGCGCGTGATGAAAATGGCATCGATAGTTCCACGGTTAGGTCTGAAGCCAAACTGGCTTTCACAAAGTACTTTTTCAGTTTTCTCCTTCATTCAAGTAGGATGCGACAGAAGACCTTCGTAGTATAGAGAGAAGTGCAACCGCCCTGTAGTTATCGGGCTTAAGCTTGTCACCTTTTTTGTGAATTGACAAGCATTCGTGACCAAACTTTCGGAGTCTTTTCTTTATCCCATATCAGATTGAAAATTCATTCCAGCATGTACAACATCGGTTTACCGCCTGCCTATAATACTGTTGCTGTTATTGTGTCTATTCTGGGTGCTTTGCGATTTTTCAAATTCGTAATAGCTTTTCAATTTCGTCCCTGTTGATTCGGCCAGATTCGGTAGACGCTGTAGGGGATCAGGGATATCATTTAGAACATTTGAATCATGAGAAAAATGTGTTCAGGTGTGTCTGAAAGTGTTCTTTCCAGCAAGAGAGAATTTCCTCATGACGAGTATGTATATTCCCTTGTGTGTCTTTCGCTGCATTTAAATGCTTAAAGGGTTTACCCTCAAGCTCTCTGGCACTGTGGAAGAGGTCGTGGGACTTGTTCTGCTTAAAGCTTTCTTCCAGTTGTTCACTCTTTAATTCTGAAGTCTTATTTTTCTGGTCTTTGAGGGCAGCTTTCACTTCCCGGTTATGTCTCTTATAATCAACTCTCTTCTCCTCATACGTTGGATCCTCCAGTAGCTTCTTTCTAGCTTCTCGTTTTAGCTCACATTTCTTTTCCACATCTTTAGGGACGCCATCTACTTGTTTCCTTTTCTTGCATCCCACTGTCTCCATTGTTGCTTTGTTGGTGATATATACGAAGGCGGAGTGCAGATTTTCAGCATAGTTTGTGTCAACATCTAGTAGTGGACTGAATCGACCTCCAATTTTTACTTTGAAGTTGTCAGCGAGGTCTTTGTCTGCGAACGTTTCTGTGTCGAAGAGTTTGCTTATTCTTTTGAACTTCTCTGATGGTTTTGCATTTAATGCACAAGTTGCCATTAGAAGAAAGTGGTCTGTTCCCATTTCTGCAGAATGGAATGCACGGTTGTTTTTCACGCAACTCATCCATTTATTTTGTGCGAGTGTTTAAAGAGGGCATTAGAGATGACTAACGAATTGATGGCGCAGAATTGAAGTAGCTGTTGTCGTCTATCTTTGCCATATTTAATGCGACTAATATTTGATTAATATTTTCAATATTAGTGTATCACTGAATGCTGCTGTCATAAGGGTCACATTAGCTATCAATTTCATGTAGGCAATTTTTATGCATATTATTTCCATATGATCTGCGTCATCCAATAGATATATGGGATTACAATTGTGTCAAGCGAGTACGCTCTGAATGTTGTCTGACTTTCATAATTGCTTGTTTCATATTTTTGAGATTGATAGACTCCATCAAGTCATTAAAATCAGTGGATTTACTTGGGTTTGATAAGTTTCTGCATAATGTCATAATTGATTCATGCAAAGTTTTCAAATCCCTGATATCACCATGAAATGGATTTGTAGGTTTTTTGCAAGATCTCAGATGTGTTGTTATTGACAACTTATATTCTTAATGGACTTTAATTTCTATTCAAGTTCCCCATGGAGCGCACGTAGACACCTTCAGGATCGGATGTAATTTCTTTAAAATGTTACATGGTAGACATTAGACGTGATGAAGAGATGCTTCAGTGTAATGTAAAGTAAATGCCATGGCATTGCAATTTGTGACATTACTAATAGATCAATTTTTAGTGTGCGAAATGGCTACAGCTATTCAGGTAGACACCTCATATCAAGTTTTCATCTTTTTAATCAGACAATACATTGTAATCAGTCTTTTGAAAATCATCTGTGCATCTTTTGTTTTTGTTCGCGCTTTAATAAAATGATTCATGTGATACATTTGATTCATGTGTTTGACAAACTAAAAGGTCATTCATATTCATGAAATGCTGTTTTTATAAAATTTGTTGTGATGCATGTCGACATTGGTTTGGAAACCGTTCCTCATCTTCATGAAAAAGTTCCTGAAACTAATTTCAGAGTTCCCATTAGCAGTTAATTGTTTACGCGCTGTGTTAATTAGTCTAATGTTGCTGCGGGATGATAGAAAGTTTTTTTCGATATCTGAATCAATAAAATGCAATGCAAATTATGGAAGTTTCCTTTTATTCAACAGTACTTCGTATTCAGAAAGATGCTTGAAACTGGGATGATTTGATGAATACATTATTTAAAGAAGTGTATACTATAGTGCATATTTGGAAGAGACAAATTATATAATTGATCGAATATAAGGAATAAGCAATTATGAACTTGGTATCAGATGACCAAAAGATTTTTTACAAACGAAATAGCGTTTTCTTAACAAGTGGCTAAATCGCACAAATCTTGTAATTACTACAGTCGAGCTTGTCTTATTGCCAATTCAAAGGACCGCCAAAATTTGTGGAAACATGACAAGTTTTGCAATAAGGGAGGTCTGAAATAAGGGATAGGAATTGTGACGGGACCGGGAAAATCTGTGGCAATATGATAAGTTTTGCCATAAGAGATGTTGCAGTAAGACAAGTTCGACTGTAGTATGTACTGCAATTAAAACAGTACTTGGAAGATGCCCTGACTAGTCATGGTATGATATTTTTGAGTTGGAAAGAGCCAAAAGTTTTTGAGATGTTAATTATTATTTTAGGTTATGATGTACAAAATTTTTCGATTACCATCCAGTATCCATAGAATTCATCAATCCTGTCAGGTCAATTTTTGCTACTGGTAAAGACAAGTAATCCAGTACAACCTGCTCATATCTACATCCTGTCATATCATATCATTGTAAATTGCCATATCTTTTCATATCATTGTAGATTATCATCATCTCATTGTGCATATCATTTTCAAATTCCTTATATTTCAAACTTCTACTAACCCAATTCTTTTGTACCTGAAGATGATTACTGGATGGTAATCGAAAAATTTTGTACATCATAACTTAAAATAATAATTAACATCTCAAAAATTCCTGGCTCTTTCCAACTCAAAAATATCATAATTAAAATAGTATTGCAGCATGTACAATTTAAGATAAAGTTTAGTAACATATTAGATTATTGATTGTTGTTAAATATTGTAGTAGACATATATTATAAAGTAAAAAATTCTTCAGTGGTACAGTTCTCTTCGGAATTTCGAACTATATATATATAGTTCTCTTCGAACTATACCACTGAAGAATTTTTTACTTTATGCTAACTTCGTTCTCGAGAGGAAGGAACAATGTATGAATTGGATAGACATATATTTTGAATTTTAATTCAATTATATTATTAATTTCAATTATACAAACATAATGATGCTTAATAAGCAATTTTTCAAATTTTAGATGCCCTCCGTGCAAATCATTTTTCGTTTACAGGATGATATTCAATGAATGTTGTGGAATAGCATTTGAAATTAATGAAAAATAATCTCTTGAGAATATTGGTGGGTGAACTATAAACACTGTCTTCTGAATGAATATTTGCATTTGGATGCATACTTTATTGAGTTGGATGTTAAATAAGTTATTTTTGTTATATATTTTAATTGTGTTTACTCCTAAAGTTTATTGTACCTTTGATTATCTTAAATTTACTGTGTGCTGTAAATTTTTTAACTGAAATTGATTTATTGGTGACAGCTTCTGAAGACGCATCGTCATAATACTTTTTCAGTTTTTGGTCGTCTTGGAATGTGAGTTTTTTTGCAAAAGTGAAAGAAAGGTTCGCTGACGAAATTTAAGGAAATCTACGTATGCTACTGACGTATTAGATAGATGGATAACTATGAAGTAGGGAACTTTGGGACACGAACTGATTCAAATAAGCATTTGTTTCTTTTATGATTTCTATGAAGTGTTCAAAACTTTTGTGTTCAAAAAATCATCGATTCTAGCTGCTTTCTAACTGATTCTAACTAATTAACTTTCTGCGGAAATGGCATTTAATTTTCACTACAGAGTTAGCTTTTTCGCTTTTAAGTCTGACTCAGCAATAAAACCCAGGTATTCATTGCTTTCACTCTTCGATCTCTCTTGCGTATGTCAATTATCATTTTTTTGGAAGGAATTGTGAGATGATGAATTTGTTACATTCATCCGAATACTTTAAGTTAACTCGTCTCTGGAGACGATATTTAATCGCTGCACAAATACTTGCACAACAGTGAACATTTCAAATTCAAATTTATGTTGTGTAGAATTAATCTGTCTTTGGTGCTAATGACAACTTATATGTCTATGTCCTGCTTTCTGACTTATCGGACCTTATTATTTCTATGCCCTCTACCCACTAAAATCCCATGAATATGAATCCCTTATGTACGTATTGTAGATGGTCGAACTACACCTTTAAGCACATAAATCTGAAGCTTTAGGGCTCCTGGTCTTTTAGCAAAATGGTCTTGAAGCCTTATTGATAAAACTGTCCAGGAGAAAGCCTAAAAAATAAACTGTAGACACCTAGCGAGAACACATTTCACAAAATCTAAAGCCGATGTTTTTGTTTAGCCGGAAAGTCACTGGCATCTGACAGTTCGTGAAGATGCCTAAATAGGCCTACTTTCAAACTGTCAGAAGTAATTGATTTTTCGGATGATTTTTTAACAGAAACATGGATTTTTGTAGATGTAGCTGGGCACGTTTCTGTTATTTTAATTCGAATCTGAGGCTTTACATAGAACAATTTCATCAATTCCATTTTGTGCGAGCACCATTTTGACCTGGCGTCATTTTTCATACATGTTTGTATACTTCCTTAGCAGAGTGTCATGGGTTAATATTTGGATATTCTACATCTAAAGCAATCTGATTGTATTATGTGCATAGTTGATTTTATTATGTGTATAGTAGTGGAATCAAATGTTTAGTTTTCCATTCGAGACCCTTATGATAATTCTGAAAAGACGATTCATGAAAGCACAAGTCAATTGAAACAAATAGATGGTGATCTGTACATGTCAATATGAATGATACAAACAAATCAGGATAATCCATCGTCTCTAAGAATCGACTTTTTTTTAGCTTGCCCCCATATCCCACAAAATTCATGCTGAATCACCCAAACAATTTTTATATCATATTTATATCACTTACTGAAATCTCTAACGTTGAAAACTTAATTCTGCGAGATTTAAAGATGTTTGCGAAGTGTCGAATTCACGGTGGTTGACTGTTCGTGTTGCCAAAAAGCTATTCCGTGAAAAGACTGACCCCGCATGCGTTGCTTAATGGAAGCGAGAAGATGACCGAAAGGCGAAAGGCATGAAGAGCAGGAATATGAAGTGGAAGGGAAACTTTTTGGGCATTTTGTTACTGCAGATTATATCCCAGCGTTCCTTGGATATACCCTAGCAAATAATTTGTATCCGAGGGTATTAAAGAAAGAAGCGCTTTGATATTTCAATATCCTTGCTCCGCTATATGCTATAAAATTGGACTTATGTTCCCCAAAACGACTGATTGTTGACTTCGATCACTCCATCACTCCGAGACCATAACGAAGTTTTTCTTCTTATAGCGAGATCCCGTCTACAGTCTTATCTCACATGATGCTCATGTTAATTAAATACTTCTTTTGATTTACGAACTTACTGCTGAATGTTGATTTTTGAAAGTATGAAAATTTGTATTTTAATCCATCTTTTGGCAGTTAAAGTTTCTTAAAATCATTATGACGACGCAGATTTATTTGATAAAGCTTTGAAGAAATGTCTAAGACATCAACTTTTAACTACTTCAGAAGTTCTCCCCTCCCCTTTGTAATAAATCCATTGCTTCGAGGATTTTCAGTATTGAGTAGAAGACGAAGGGGTTTGAGATTTTTGATAATTGATTCATTAGTTTATGGCAAGATTCGTTGTTCCCTCAACTTGAAAATGTCTGAACTTTCCTTTTATGTTAAAATTCTTAGACAGTAATCTAGTTGAGATCATTTCATAAATTCAAATAATAATGACTGTGTGCTAATCTATTTATTTAGAAACATTGTCTAATCGTGATGAACGTGTTATGATTACGTCAGAGAAGTTTGAAATTAATAGGATAAAACATTTTAGAGATCAACATTTATTTTCCGATGGCTGCTTTGCGATATTTAAAATGTCATTTCTGTATAGCCATGCAGCAAAACAAAAGAATTTGGAATAGTGGTTTTTTCAAAATATTTTGGATGAAACTAAATAACATACTAGACCGCCAAACGTATTTCTAACTTGTTTTGAAAGTTGGATTTGCGGAGGGAGTCATCTCTCAAACGCGACTGCACACAGGTGAAGAAACAACATGCAGTCGAAAAGGTTCTCAACTTCTACTGAATCGATGTCAAAGCTTTTGAAAGCTGTGTGGCAGCATTGATCAGCCGGTGCGTGTGCAGATGACGTGTGTGTAACTTCATAGTCGTCCAATTAGCTCGATCCAGGGAATGCGATCCTGAAGATTCCGGTATAATCCCGGGATTCTATTATTGGAATCCCTATTTAGAATCTAGGATTCGTAGTTAAAATGAACAAATTTGAAGTTTGTCACAGAAAGAATGGACCGATTTACTTACATTTTCTTGGAGCTGATAGGTAGCCTGCTTTACTTTAAGACCACATACGAAAATTCTAGCGTAAGTAGAACAGAGCTGAACATTGATGTGTAATAGAGTGAAATTGCTTTATCTCACTGGGGAAGAACACGAAATCAGGAAGATTATAACTTGAAGGAACATCCTAAATAGACTAAATCTAAATTTTATCAAACTTCGAAAAATTTTACATCGCTTGAAAGCTTATCAGAAGTATTTTAATAAACTCACCATAAGCATCAGTAGCTAAAATTATCAAAATATTATTGTCCTTTTAATTTTTAGTTGACTGAACTTTTCCATAGCCACTAGATATCTAATCATGACTCTTTCTAACATGCGATGTGTGTCCATGTTCAGCTTATCATATTTGTGTAGGGATAAGGTCGGAGGACGTAAAAAATACATCAAAAATACTTCAGATCAGTGATTGAAAGATCGACTTATTCATGTCCTTGTATTTTCAGAAAGTTTTCAAGCATACCAAGGTAACTCGGAAAGAAATAGAGCGACTTCGACAGAAGTACACCTCTGAAAATGAAAATGGTGACTGAATTTTTTGAATGGTGAACCATCACATCTCTATTCCCATGTGAAAAATTCCAGTCATGATTATACATGTATTTTCGTTCCTTTTAAACATCACGTTGTCACTGCAACTTTCAGTGTGCTTTACGGCCAACCTGATGAGTATTAAATTCAACTTTTGATGTGTCGTTGAATGTCAAATTTTACGATCACAGAATTATAAACCTCCTTATCGTGGCATTTCGATAATTTTGTAAGTGATAATCAGTCAGTTTGTTTTTTCTGATTGAAACGATCTTATAACTAATACAGTTACTGAAATAAACCAGGATCTATGTTTTGAACATCTGATTGAGATGGGGCACAAAATGAAGATCAAAAGCTCTCAACATGAAACAAACGATCCTCACTTTCGTCTCCTCTCGAAATTGACTTCCTTGGGCATTGGAGGAAGACTTCTATGTTTTCTGAAAGGATAGAACTGAGAGTGTTGTCGTGGATGGTGTGCATTCTTCTCCCTACAGCATGATTTCTGGTGTCCCCCAGAGATCCGTTTTAGGCCCAGATCTGTTTGTCGCCTTTATTAATGACATTGATGACACCTTGACAAACTCTTCTTTATTGAAATATGCTGATGATGTAAAATTGTACTCCGAAATCAAGCGCACTGATCCCCTGAAAGCCAAAGAACTTTTGCAAGCTGACCTCAACGCGGTAACCACCTGGTCGAAGAAATGGCAGCTATCGCTCAATCCCCAAAAGTGCTCCATTCTACACTTTGGATTTCGCAATCCTGCCTCGGACTACCGTCTGGATGGAAGTTTCCTGAATAATTCCAAGTGTGTCAAAGACCTTGGAGTTCTGATTTCAAAAGACCTAAAATTCTCTCGGCACATTCTGACCTGTGTTCAGAAAGCGAATCGCATTGTATCTGCCATCCTCAGGACATTCGTCTCTCAGGACGCCGATCTGCTTATTCGTCTCTTCAAGACACTGGTCCGCCCTCACCTCGAATATGCCATCCCAGTCTGGAATCCATCCCTGAACAAAGACATTCTGGCTATCGAACGTGTACAACGTCGATTCACCAAAAGCATCCGTGGTCTATCCTCGTTACCCTACGAAGAAAGACTGAGAGTTCTGAAACTCTCAACACTACAATGTCGTCGTCGGATTATGGACCTTACAACCGTGTTCAAAATATGTAACCACCTTACTCCAAGTGATCCTAATTCCTTCTTCACCTTTAGTGTTTCCTGAACCCGTGGACATAACTACAAAATTTTCCGCCACCCAACAAATCTGAATTGTCGCCTATCCTCCTTTTCCACCGCATCATAGATGACTGGAACCGCCTCCCCGACGATATTGTGAACAGTGAAACGGTGAAACAGTTTAAACGAAAGCTTTTTATGTTTTATTGTAACTTCTAATAGTTCCCTCCTTAATGTATTTCCTGTGTTGCCTTGGTGATCATTGCACTTATTGGTGTACTAAATAAATAAAATAAATAAATAGGTACAGACATGATCACTGCACTCGCACTTTCTGTTGTGATACTTTCATTCCTTCCTACCGTCTTCCAATGACAGCTTCGTGGAGAATCAGGTGCAGATGATCGGGCTCGGAGCTGCGGTCAACCTCGCAAGCACTGAGCACTCATAATCGACTTTGAACCCCGTGAACACAAACCCGGCCAATTGTTGCAAAGCATGAGGCCTGCTTGAGGCGCAACTCCCTCCGTCAAAAAGCATCCCGTTAAAACCCCTAGCTTTCGCACTATACGTCATGTTTGTGGCTATCAGCATCGACGCGTAAAGGTGATTTACAATTTTTATAGAACATTAATTGATTTTTTGACCATCGATATCTGTATTACGAAGCTTTCATCGACTTTCCGCGACGACACGCCATTATGTAGGGCAAACTGTGAGATTGTTGAACTTGTTGATTTTTTCATTATTTGAAAAGATATTGATGAGTGGGAATACCCGAACCGAATGGTCGGGTTCGGGTAGAGCAATTAAGAAGTCGGGTCGGGTAGGATTATCTCTTTTATCTAAAACCCGAAATAACCCGAACTCGGGTTTTTTCGGGTTGGAGCATAACAAATTTGAAAAATGCTTAGAACTTTAAAAAATATTTTCTGTGAAGTTATAGTACTGTTTCATGTGTAGCTGTAGTTAAATGAAATTTTTCAAGAAATTTTGGCTTATCACATTTATTCTCATTGTGAATTAATGATCTAATAAAATACTTTGCGCTACATATTTTGCTTCTAAAACAACGAAAGATCATTATCAAATTAATTGAATCTGTTCTTGTGGTCTCTAAAGGCCTCGTTTTCATAATGACATGTAGATCGTGGCTCGCAGGATGGACGGAAAGAAATGAAATTTGATTTGAGATAAGCTTGACATATAGGAACGGAAGCTTAAATATACATCAAATATTATATGATTGAAATTTTAGCATCTATCTGCAGAATTATGTTGTTACATGTAGTGATGCAGTCCAGCTGCTCGGACCTTGACATTTTCATTAACATTGAGAGTCAAAGTGTCTCAATTCAGAGTTATGAAGGAGTAAGCTGCTAGACCTATAATATATCACGAAGTAGTCGATTTTTTTGTAAAGATTCCGAATTTTGTCATGTGTTGTAGGTTATATTAATTTGTTTGAATACTTTATTAGGCTAGAGAAAATAATATACTAATGCTACTACGCATTTTAATAAAATAATACTACTATAAGTTAGACTACCGCCCGGTATCACATTAGGATCAAGCATTCACTAGTGGACAAAATTACGGAAACATTGTAATTAATTGCGCAATTCTCGCGCAATTCTCATATATTTTTGACAATTAATTACAATGAATTTATTGCAATTTCTTTGTTTTTTTGCTATATTAATTGCAATTCTTGTATATTCCACGAACAATTTATTGCAATTATTGTATATTTCTCCCACAATTTATTGCGACTTAAGCGTACTCTATAAAGATTGAATTCTCATCCTTACAACAAAATGCAATGTACACAAAACCATCCTCGCATTTCTGTGTATGTTAGAGCAAACAATGTGAACTTTGATGACATGTAATTTGAAATTCTGTATACAGTTGATACAATATCATTACAGCATAGAGTATTTTACGGCGACAAAACAGGAAAGTTTCACACAGATCTAGGATATGTAGGTCACTCGTCGTGTAGCTTGCTCATTTTGTCTCAAGCTTCCGATCATTAAGTAATCAACAGCACAGACTACTTAAGTCTGATGCCCTATTTATCATCATTCATTTGCAAACGAAACGCTGCAAATAAATATTTCTCGGCTTCTTTAGCTGACATACAAGGACACTGCGAATAAGCGATCTTTTAATTTCCTAGATCTGTGTTTTAATTATATTCCGATATTACTGTGCAAGGCATTACCAATGTCATACAGTCTCCCAGATTACTATCAAAACCTTTCAAAGCTACACAAGGCACCAGCAAAGATGATACAGGTATTTCACAAAATTCCTCCGTATGTTTTACAACAAAAATAAAGACATTTGTAACCAAAAGATCAGTAAGATGTCGAGGTATACCATGTAATGCATAATTCGAGAAATCAAGCATACGTACAGTGCAACATTGTAGCACAGTTGCCCTGGCAACAATACGACCATCAACATGTTTAATAAAATCTATGACATCAATTAATTGATTTTCACTATTTACTGTAGCTGTATAAATAGAAGTGTATCGATCACTTTTGCTATATGATCTCGAACAAAATTTTAATTTACCTTTACGAATACAACCCTTGTTAAGAAAATGATATTCATCACTATTCCTATCCGGTACAATGTCTAGAAGCTTCAAAAGTTCAGACTTATTTTCATAAGAAGCAACATCCAAATAACAACTGCTATGTTTTAACAAATAATATTTGTCACATATTTGTTTGGAGTAATCTGTGGTTCCTTGGGTATACAATTTTAGCGCTTTCATCTGGGCTTCGAAAGAAAACATAAACAAAATGGTAACGCTCCAAAACGTTCAACTTGATCACCGAGATGTAACAGCTGGTGCATAGTTACAGTACACATGGAGGTATTATACAGAGTATTCAAAGCAGAGTGAAAGTAAACGAAAAGTTCTTTGATGCTACGTGAAAACGATCTCGCAGATCTCATATAACACATTCTACAACCATACAAAAATGTCAAAAAATGAAATACATATTTCTGGTCATTTATACAGTATGTTTATAAAACAAGGACAATACTATCGTTGGTACACTATAGAAAAATAAGAAGTACATGTAATCACGAGCTTTCCAAAATGACCGATCATTTAACGAAACTGGTCTTGCCATAAAAACTGGAATTTTTACTGTTTCTAATACCTTGTCATAGTTGACAGTATGTCTTCCAATGAAATAAATTTCTCTATAAGATGATGAGTCTAAAAGCTTTTTCAGTAACAATTTAAAAGTTTTCAAATACGAGGTGCAGTGGATCAAGTAAAACATGTGACGGTATACTAAGATAATTTGACAAACAAGACTTTCCTTTAATACCAAATAAGGTTTATCACATGAGCCAGTTCACTGTATTCCCTATATTGATCATCACTAATAGGTTCGTAAACGTCTCCGTACCCTCGAGTGTGACCCCTGCCAGCTCTTACCACTCTGCCCGATGCACCAAGCATCCAAATTTACCATTGAATTGTTGATGATTCAAGATACTCGCGGCGGCCGGTAGATCAAACACAGCAGTATGCAACTTCGGTAGAGAGCATCCCAGATTCAAGTCCATTGGGCTACCAATACCAGACGTTTTCAAATAATCTGTTAAAAAGTGACACCAATCAGGTTTAACCCTACTTTCCCAAAGTCCAAGGATGATAACATTTTCTCGTTTGGTTCGTAGATGTAACGGCAAATCCAAAAGCATACAATGGACAGGCCAGACTGTTGATTTCTTATACCTATACAATTGTCCACCATCAGTAGAGAGATGTAGATGCAGGACAATAATATCTGTATCACCAATACCGCATCCTCCAAGAATATCACTGTTGTCATGTTCCAAATCACGTCGATAGTTTCTGATTGTATCCAAATAGCGACACAGTAATAATTCTAATTGCCAAGTTATATCAAAAGTTACACATTTTTCATCAAATGTGAAATTGTATGAGGGAGTTTGGTCTAAACACAAATGCTTTCTGATATGCTTTTTAACTACTCTCCATGACAATTTCTTTTTGATGTTACCCGAAACCTGGAAGATAAAAAAAATTGTGTAGAAACATGGAAGGGGTATCAAACGTATACACATATAATAAATCGCTAATTCTACGAAAGATAGATCATCGGCTGTCAAACGCCAGTAACAGAAATATCAGGTAACTTTAGAATACTCGAGCCCATATCCGTCATTCTTTAGGAGGATTTCTGGATAAAAACTCTTTGCACAGTCTTTCCTCTTGGGTTAAAAGATAGGCTTCGAGGTTTTGGATGTACTTCCAAAGGTACCTTACATAAACAGTATTATTTCTCTTTTTCCTGTTCTAAGAAAACCAAGAAGTCACTTGATTTAATCTTCAGCAATTCCAAGAACTTTATTTGCAATTATAATAATGTATCGCATGCAAACACAATTCAAAAAAATATTAAGAATGCAACGTAAGTACTTCACAATAGATTCAGTATTATACCCGCGACTGCCGATCAATATCATTTGCCACAAAATATCCAGGATTACAAAACATTCGGAAGCTCTGACATATCAGTCGTTATGAAAATTAAACGATTTACTTTTATAACCAGCTAAATCACAAATGAGGTCCATTTGGTCAGCCGTCTAATGTATATAGCTTGAGCCCGATTTCTTAATCAGGGGATGGGACCATTTGGATTCATGCAGCCCCATCTAAAAAAAAGCAAGTATCCACCTACTACTCGTCTCAAACATGCTGTATAAACCGAGTGCAGTGGCGCTGCTTTCTGAATTATTTTGAGTCATGACCGCAGAATGTGCGCATTAAAATTCGTTTCAGTGGTTGAGAAAATAAGGTTTCATTTCAAGACCTCATGTGTTGGTTCATTTTATAGTATATTATAATATCATGTTTTTCAATTTCATTAACTCATGATTTTAGTATGACACTTAAAAAATTGCAGAATTCTTACTAATTTCCAATTTATAATGTTACCCTCTATCAATAGGCCTACTTAGTTTCATTGTCTGATACTACCTGAAACCTTGATGCTGTAAACCTAGAACGCTACATCTACCGGATGAAAAAGGAGTAAAACATAAGCTGTTTTTGAATTCCTACCCAGTCTAAAACAGACGTGTCACATTCTCCAATATCTATTGCCGAATGAAACCCGGGTCAGAGTGAGAAAAAGAAATGGAACCCTCAATTGAAGCACAGTATAAAAATGATCACGCTGATAATGATGCGACGCTTGAACTTTCCTACTGAATTTCAGAAAAATATGCATTGTTTTTCAATCAAAAACTTTAGCACCGGTAGGTCTAGAAAAAATGTTAAATTTTTTTTCAATCTCAAGCACATTATTTCAAAAAGGAGACCATGAAGGTGTACGTTTACAGCTAAAATACAATTTAACTCACACTTCATGGAATAATAACTTGGTTTGTAGCATGAGTGATCGTCTTACCTTCTTTTACGTGGCCTCCGCTCTATTCCTTACCAACACGTAAACTTGAGAGAATCGGCAGAAATTTAGTCACACAGGTATTCGATTCACACTTCTATCATATTTCGTTTAATTCGAAGAAGCTTCACGAAATCATAGTTTACCAATGTAAAGAATCAGCATGAAAAGTCGTTGGCACATCCAGTGACAGCTTTACAATTCACAGCCCTTCTGTTCGACTGAGGAGCGCATATCGAAACGAGCGCAGCAGTATGGCCAGACAGTGAGGTCACGCATTGTTAAAAGAAACGTACAGTAAGTCAGTGCGCGCTAAAGACGGCGAGGGCACGTGCACTCTATGCGTGAGTCACTCTATAAAGCAATGATCCTATGTGTAAGGCAAGATTGATGTTGTTATGACGTCACTCGATCGTATTATATAGAAGTCCTCGACTGAAGGCATGCTAGGAAGAAACAAACGCTCATATTAATGTAGAGCTGCAATTATTAATGAAGTATGGTGAATATGGGTGCTGCTATTGTGCTTGTCTGTGAAATCAAACTGCATGTTCATCGACTTCAATGTGATGTGAAGATTAACACAGACACTGCTCCTTTGCAAGTTACACTGTTCAAGTTCAATTCCATTGTTCACGTATTTGTCTTGGAGATTCGGTTCCGTTTTGACACCAGCTGCTGGCTAGTGATAAAAAGTTGTGATTTTTCAATCATTTGACGTAAACATTGTTATCATGTAGCTAAACAGATGAGTTCAGAACTCCGCTTACTGCACTGTTTAATGGTAACAATTACATAAGTATGCAGAAACATTTTTGTTACATCGACAAATTAATTTATAAATATTTGTAAAATGTTTCAGATATGAACATTTAGGTGATTATGATAATATTTTAGCGCCGGTATAAATATTTTTGCAGTGAAATGGTTTTTTAAAGTCGTTTTTAAGTTTTCTAGTTCCGAAGTGAAATCAATTTATCGATCATTTGAAAACTATTACCTAAGTTATCTGAAATTGATTATATAATATAGTATTATAATGACTATATTGCAATATGGTCATTAGGGTATTTTCGTATACTACAGTGATATCAATTATAATCAACAAAAAGTAGCAATGATATGAATGTTTTCATTTTTTATCCTGAAGAGAGCAAAAATCTTTGTAAAGGAAGCAACACTGAGATGAATCGATGATGATAAATGTACGATGAAAATTTCGCAAACGAAAAATGCAAAAATTGCAATTTATATATTGCATCATTTTATTGCAATTATCGTGTAAAATGACAATAAATTACAATTAACGCATAAAATCATATATAAATTGCAATGTTTCCGCAATTCTGTCCACTAGTGTTAACTTTATATATAGAAGTGTTTCTGATTTTTCGAATATGGTCGGGTTCTGGCACTCTTTGTCGGGTTCTGGAACTTTTTGTCGGGGTCGGGTCAGACATTTGTAACGTTGAATTTTTGGAACCCGACCCGACGCTCATCTTTAGTAGCTATCGTCATCAGTATCGTCCACTAATACCGAATAATTCACATATCGTCATCAGAGATAGATGGGTCCCTGTTTCATTCACATCAGAAGTCAAGAGTAGTACACAATTGCATGCCGTTAAAAGATTCAAGTTAAGAATCAGGACACAGGATAGTTATCAACAAATGTAAACGTCTGTCGAAAAGAGCGATTAAAAAGCATAAAATTAAATGCATATGATTTGTGCTGAAGGAAAAAGTAATCTAGAATCGATAACTGATATTTGCAACAATTGTCACCATTAGAGAGAGATATTAATAATAATAATAATTTGCAAATAAGTAGGGCCCTATCCTATAAAACGGAAATTAATCTGATTAAGGGAACTTCACGAACCACAATATAGTGCAATTCTTCATACAAAAATTGAGATCTTAAATTCTGCTTCTTGGCTCAAATTTCATGTTTGCTGTCTTAGTAGATGATTCATGCAGCTACTTTCCACCAGGCTATGTGGATCTGTGAAGTTAAGCTTCTTGTCCAAGTGAACGGCATCCCACGGTCTATGGACGTAAGTTGCAAATAGAATCACTACTAGTACTACAGTAACTATCAATTCTAACTATAGCTAGAATTCAACTATCAATATTTAATTGTGGATTGATGCAAATTTTGTGATTCACCAAATAATTAAGCTTCATTTCTTGTCTGAATCTACGTATTGTGGACTCATTTTCATCCAAAGTTCAAATCTTTGACTGTGACATTTTGTTCTTTCAGTGCAGGTATAGTTTATAATAGACAAGATAAAACTTAAGAAAATGCTCCTATCAATAAGGCTGCATAATCATTTCCATCGAAGCTAATTTATTCTCCAAGGTTTTCAAGACACGGAGAATTTGTAAAATTTTTTTTTCTGCATTGCTATTGCTATCATGATCAGTCATTTCCGTTGTAATTTCTTCAAAACTGAAAATTCTTGCTTATTTCACATTTGGGACTGGGTCTTATTCGAGTTCATTTCATTAAATAGAATCTGCATACACATTGGGCACTTCATCAAGCTTAATACTGATATATTTCTTGTATTACATACAGCTGTAATGGAACGAATTGCAAGAGGCGTTTTCTGAAAATGACTTCAAGGCATGTTGTGCTCATACATCACTCACTCACTCACTTCCCCTTTTACGTCCGTGGTCCAGAAGATGATGGGTTGAACGTTTTCCGCTTCATGATTTTCCTCCGCTTCTAGTGATCGCATACATCAGCTTCATGAGCACCAACACTTCTCAGATCCTCGTATATCACATTGCGCCAGGTCTTTCTTTGACACCCTACTGCACGGTTGCCAGCAACTTTGATCTCCGTGACTTTGTTGACCCAATCTGACTCGCTCTTCTCTGTACATAACCAAACCAACGCAACATCTGTCTTCTGATGGAATCCAAGATGTTCTCTATAGCCTCCTTTCATGTCGCAGTTCTTCATTAGACCTCTCTCGATCTTCTCACTCCACACATCCATTAACGTATCATGCACATTTCTGCAGACTGCAGCATTCAGGGGCCAAGACTCACAACCGTAAATCATTGCTTGACGAACACATGCTGCATACAACTGGCCTTTAACTCGCATGGATTTCGATGTTAAAAAGGCTTGGAGCTCGCTGATTTTTCTCCGACCACACTGTATTCTGGCAACTACAGCCGACTCAACGCCACCCTGTCGATGATATCACCAAGGTAACAGAAGCTGTCCACGCACTCAAGTCGGGTTTCGTGCATATCAACTCACTTAGGAATGTCTTCATCATCTTTCGAACCTGACAAAGCACTTTTCATTCTTGTAGTTGATAGCCGCAGTTCGAGTCTCCCTTTCACTTTTGAGCATCGTGCATGCAATCATCCATTGCAGATTGAATAGAATTAACTCCCACACCTTAGCAGCATTTCACACATGTCCATTTTGCTGTCTGCTACTTCTTTTCTATCGTGTTTTTGCAGCCGCCCAACATGACTTCGTCTTTGCAGCTTTCATTTTAAAGCCTTTGCCGGACAAACTTGTTTCCCACTTCAGCAATTTCGCTTGACTTCCTCCGAGTCTGCCATAAGAAGAAGGTCATTTGCATATGGCAATCTATCCCTTCCTCGCAGCTTCACTTAGGGTATTAGCAAGGAGCAATGGACTCAATATACTGAACCCTGGTGCGCTCCTACATCTACATGGAAGTGGTCATAGAGTCTCCGAACTTGGTGCGAGCGGCCGTAAGTTGCATTGCGATATGATGTCATTATCGCCTTACAAGCCATTCCTCAACTCCACTTTTGCGGAGAGACCACCGTAGAATTTCTCTTGGAACTTTGTTGGAGGCTTTTTCAAGGTCAACGAAGGCTAAGAACATCCTTCTTTTGCTTGGCATGATAATTCTCTATAACCTGCTCGGGTTATAAAGATGGGATCAGAGTGCCTCTACCAGGCATAGAACCGAACTGCATTTTATCAAGCTCTATTTGACAGCGCAGTCTCTTCTCCAGAACTCTTTCGAACACTTTCATAGCATGATCCAACAGTTTGATGGCTCTGTAAGATTCGCATTGTAGAGGATCTCCTTTACCCTTGTACACAAGGCACACTACTGCGCCAATCATGAGGCACATCATCAACTTTCAAAACTTCATTAAACAGCTCAGAAAACCATTTGACTGATACGTACATTTCATTGACAACGTCCGATGGTCCGGGCGCTTTTTTCTTTTTAGTGTTTTTCAGAGCAATTCGAACTTCTTCAGATATGCTTCGCCAACGCCCCTTCACAGCAAGACACTCAGCAGCACCGTCCAAGCTGTTTTCAACATTCATCAACGTGCACGTGTTGCCATGAAGTCTGTCCACTGTTTCACTTCAACAGGTTTGGCCATGATATTTCCTTGCTCGTTTTTAACACACAACACTCTTTGAATATCCCGATTTTCGGATGCCATCTGTTTTACAATTTCGAAGAATCGCTTTTTGCCGTCTGCATCGGTGTCAAGATTCTTTGCAAACTATCGCGTCTTTTGCTTTCCAATTGTGCAATCAAAACTGCTTTCCTGGCCATGCGTCTTAATTGTGCATGCATAACTCTATTCACATTTATTCTTTTCCACTGTTTGAAACACTTCCTTTTATATTTCATGGCTTCTTTCACTTCTGAATTTCTAACGTCTCTTTCCTGCACTCTGAGTTCATGCATCATTCATGCTACGCCATGCAGCATTAATAACGGAATTCCGTTCATCATTATGATGAGCATGGATAGCTTCATCGTTGAATCGTGCAGCTATAGCATTCAGTCCTTCAATTTCCAGATATGTGACGTATATTTTTTGTTATTTTTTTCATTGGTTTTATCTGTAGGTTACTCGATCGTTGCACCAAAACCATTCACTTCCAACATGACCATTAAAAGTCAGCTCCAATAATGACCGCATCTCGATCTGAGATCTTCCCAACCGCATGTGTCTGATCCATGATTCCAGAATATATTTTTCAGTATCACTTCTTCCGTATTGAGCGCGGCATATGCGGACACCATGAAACAACGTTTAACCCACCCCCCGCAAACTTACTATCATGCATCGTTCATTTGACGCCAACAATTAATACTCCAGCCGACGAATGTCGAAACAGATGAATTGTCGAGGTGTTCTTACTGTCTCTAGATTCACATTAGGTGCTTCAATCGAGCTATAGCTTATATAGTGGCAAAAAGTCTGACTCACTGTTGTGATTTAATTCTGTCCATTCATTTTTCGGCAATGAGAGCACCTGCTCCAGCAGCGCCGTCTTCTGCGACTTTCCAAAACAATTTATACCGACCTTCTAAAGGACCATGCCATCTGCAAGATCCACACCTTTCCATCGCGTCTCTTCTCTATAAGCAACAGACATCAATCTCTCTTCTTCATATCGTTTCCACAACTTCACAAGCCCACTAGATCTTGCGCATCGACATTCCAAGTGCTTACTAGCAAACAGTCCTTCTTAACCTTAATTCCAGCATCAAGCTGTGTGATATCATAACTTGAACATGGTTGGTTGGCTCCTCCGTCATTCTATCGTAGGCTGACGAGGTCGCGTCCACGGTATACTTCGGGCCGTACCCGGCCGAAGAGATCGTGGTCATCATCATCAAAGCAGTAAGATTTGAGCAGTTTTACGACCGGATGCCCTTCCTATGACGTCAATCTCTTTGAGGGTAACAGTATGGATACCAAATCGTTTTGATGGCATTTCCTCCATCAGGGTTCAACTAACCTCCCGGACTGTCCGCGGGTTAACCAGATCTACAGTCGCCCAGCACTCGGCTGTGGTTGAGTTAGCGGCGAGGAATGGTAGCATGGGGGCACGACCTACAAGCGCTACCACGCAGTTCAAAAGGGAGTCAAAACCTGGACCAAGTGAACTCGTGGACAGGCCTACAACCATAGCCCCTCTTTCATGTATCAATACATTTTAGAAACAGAAGAAATGAAGGATTGAGCTCGATCGTCATCTAAAGTGCAGAAATCGAAAGGGTTCTGCTGAATCGAAAGAAATCTCGTGTGTATGAGGTTAAGTTCCAAAGATATTTAATTGTTTAAAAGGGCTAGATGAGAAATAGATGCCTAAATTTGAACCCATTTACGGTCCTTATCGTGGCAAAAAAAAGCATTACGGCAATGGAGCGAAATTGCTGTTTTATCGGCTGTACGGTGTGCAATGCGACAAAAAGCCTTGGAAATGGCTCATGATGTAAAGCATAATTTACTGATATTATATGATAAGTTTCAGGAATATTCGTTCAGTAGTTTCTCTGAAAAAAAATTGTTAAAGATGAGAGCGTTAATACAGCAATTTAATGCAGTACTATCAATTTGGAAGACAAAATATTTAGATGAAGACTGATGGGGCGTTGATGAACACTCAACTCCCTCTGTTGAATTCATGTAGCAAATTCAGTGAGAATCCCAATACACTGAGGAATTGGCTATTAATAAAGCTCAGCCACGTCAACAACGCTCTTCGAGTTATTCACCAAGCTGAAACTACAACATGGATATATGTATTGCAAATAATTAACAGAGGACATTTTGGGTCCAATGGAATCAATCATCGGATGTCTGTCAGTGTCAAAGAGTCAATGTGCATTGTATAACATACGTAATATATACTGTTTGTTTTTATTGCTTAAGCCAATGTAATTTATCAAATTTTCTGATAATTCATATGTATTTTTCTGTTGTATCATATGTAATTTCTTACCGCAAAATTACATTTACACGTTAGAATATTGCCAAGCTTGGCAATCGCTCTTGGCGTGGCCGGGCAACGGTTGGCACAGCAGCGATATACATGTACAACCATAGCCAGGCTTCGTACTTATTACAAAGAAACAATCTGCATGATCAAAAGTAAAGACGCGTTTCATTATTCTGTTCAGAAAAGTCATTTAGTTATGTATTTGGTGAATTGTAAGTGAACTTCAATCTGCTTTTATCTAAGAATTAAACAATTGGTTTTCATTTGTGCTATTCCTATATAACATATGTTATATATGCTCTTCAGATTTAATAATCAACTGACATAAAATAATGCAATGAAGTCTAATTGAAAGAATTGTATCAACAGGATGCTCTTATTTACAACTGCGTTTTGCAAAACATCTGAAAAAGTAGAGAGTTTATTTGTTGCAATTTGGACGCTGCATTTAGACATACGGTATAAAAAATGTCTTGATTTATTATTAAAATGCGTTTTACTTCTGCAATTACTAAAAAGAGGCAATAGAAAGGAATATTTGTATCTCGCTTACAAATATTTTCAAATTCACGCATATCATCTGATTTTCACTGGTTTCGTTGGGGATGCACACAAGGTAAAAGCACGTCTATTTCCTATCTAGCCCTTTATAATATTAAATATCTTTGGGTTGTTCATATTGAAGTGAAGAATCTCTCAGTATAGGTCCTATTTTTTAGTGCAGCAGGCGACACCCGACGCGCGCGTTTCACCTATAGCCTATCGGTGCCTACAGACATATACATCGAAGGTTGTGTGCAAGTGGGTCTTTCTGTTTATACAAGTGTAGGACAAGAAAATTCAGTGAGAGCATCTCATCAGAATTTTGGTTTGTCGATCGCAATGTAATAGTAATTCTAGGGGCAATTGTCGTTCTTTGCTGATCATTTTTTTAAATCTTGCTAAAATTTATTTTTCAGGCTAATTCAGGCGTCCATGGTCTCCGTTCCGAAAATGAAAGGTCGACTCGTTTGACCGATTTTAGTTGCAAAATGTAATAAGAAAATTCATAGATGACATGACTAAATTTACAATTAAATTTAGGGCCATTATAGTAGTGCAAATGCTGCAGGTACATTGATTTTTTTATCTGAGCGACTGAAAGCGTCTTCCAGTTCAACAAAAGAGAAGGCAAGTCGAGTCTATTTTCAGTTTCCACTACATATTCTTGATGTAATTGATTGGCAAAAATGAGTCAATTACTTAATCCAATGAATTGAACTAATAAGGCAAATTCATATTCACTTTTATGTATTTCAAGATAAAACACCATATAACGTCGAATACAAATCAAAATACAATACGAACTTTGTTCGCCAATGGACATGTCATATCAGATCAACGAAAAACGAGTCACAGATAATGAACGTCTTGAATCGGAAGTCAAAAATGGCTTCTTTTATTTTAACAGAATTCCACCTATGAACAAATCTGAGCACTTATTAGATTCAAAAATTTGCAATACTCTTTAAAGGCTGAAATATGAATCTTCTGAATATGATTTTCTGCAATCCTATTTGCACATCAAATACTTGGTTGACAAGAAATCTGTGACAAAGCTTTTGAAGAGAATAGTCGGGAGTATATACAGTCGGCATTTTAAAACAAATCACGAGCTTCCACATTTATCTAAAAAGATTCAATCCTTTGAGTCTCCAATTCCGTCAGGAAGAATAGCAAACATTGCCTCTGCCTCGGGCAGGCAAGGACTATCATAAATTTTGCAAATTCTTGTTTCACCGCGGCCTTTTCTTAGATATAGCCTGCAAGAAAATGGTTGAATGCTTACATAGAACAAATTAAGATCAGTGAATCACACAAATAGTAACGAAAACCATCGAATTCCCCTAATGCAGGCCTCCCAACGAATTTTAGTGAGAATATAGGCTAAAATTATAGGTCCCAAAAAAATATATAGGCTTTTATAGGTTTTCATAATCTTATTATGTATAGGCATATTATTGTTTAATTGAAATTAAATTTATCATGTCATCAATCTTGTTCAATTACATGTGAAACTCCAACCAAACTAATATGATCGTTCACGTAAATTCGATTGCAATTAATAAGTAGGTTTATTATGAGAAGTAGATAAATTACGTAAATGACAAAGTAAAATACGTTGAAAATTGAAGTCAACGACTATCATCCAATACATGCATTAATACGTTCAAGTGCTATTTAACTTTATGAATATTTTGTACATGTAGCTATGTCCAATCTTTCCACTAAAAAGTTAAAAAGTTCAATAACTGAAAATGTGACACTAGTTAAATAATCTATACAAAAAATGAGGACAAGCAAATTGCTATCACTACAGTCAAGTATCTCTCATCAACAGAGTTGAAGTTCGTTATTACAGTCTTTTTTTCTTTATTGTCATTTCGTGGTAAGTTGTCATGAGCTGCCGCTTTTTATTCTGTAATTCAAGTTGCTTCTTTGCGGATGTTTCGATTTTTTCTTTTGCCAATCGCAAAAGATCTGATGCTATACTGATGCCATCCATATCATTCTTTTTCATGCTTTCATCGAGACGGGTTTGTGCATCCTTTAATAGAAGATTGGCTCTCGACGTTTCAACGTTAATGTTTTCTTCGTCTTTCGCAATAAGACATGTTTGCGCGTCCATTTTTTCTATTTTTTCATTGTGTTCCTTTTCTGCTTGAATTTCTTTTTCTTCGCGTTCTTTCTTTTCCTGTTTAAGTTTTTCCGCCTTTTTCCTTTCTTCCTCCAATTCCTGTTGATACACCTTCGAAGATGCCCTCGCCACGCTGATAAGGTCTTTCGTGATGGGAACGTTTGTAATGCCATCAAATGATCGGACAGTGTCTGTACATGCTCTTATTCCGATTACAGATTTTGCAGAAAGCGCTGTTCTATCCGTACCAAGCAATCGTTTATTAACTGAAAGTCCCCTGTCTGAGTCGGCATTGCTGTGAGCCAATGTGAGAGCTGCTTTTACGACACGGGAAAGATTCGGGTATTTCTTTCTTCCACTTACTGATTCATGTTCTAGTATCTGAGACCAGAATTCATCAATGCGGATTTCATGAATGTCTGACTTAACTTTTTCTTCACCGTACAATTTCCATTCGTCGATGATTTTCACGATGTCGTCATCTTTGAGAAAAGGCATTGCTTCTGCTATGATTTTGATATAGCGGCATCTTTTCTTGTTGGATTGTTCTTTTGGATGTAGTACGCGGAGGGTTCGAAGTATTTTGTTATCATGTGGAAGTTTATCGATCAAGTACTGCGATGCAGTTTGGTAGAACGACAGTATCTGTTTCATGACTTCATCCTTCGATTTCGATTCGACCTTCTCAATCGCGTCACTGGCTGCATGTCCGATTTCAATATCTTCATTAGCCAAATGGTTCTGTGACACATCGATTGATTTCAACTTCTTTGAGTTTTCTTTTACATAACTCTGGTTTTGAAAGCGGAACAAGACAGACTTTATCAAATCACACATAGAAGGATATAGATAATGTATCAAAAGGCCTTCTGTTTGACAAGTAAACAATACGAACAGTTCAACAACCAGACTGAACCAATCGAAAATCATTCAAGAGTAATAACTGCTGATCATTGGGCACACGAGGAACAAAATCAATCACCGACCTTCAAAAGACGAATAACACACAATCTGAAACCAGATTGTATTAAAAATTGCTCTCCTTATCGATAATCAAGAAAACTTACGTGATATGTAAAATAGCATAAGAAATGTGATCATCTCAGTCAAAAATCATAAGAAGTCCGAAAAAATAGGTTTTTATAGGTTTTTTTCGGGAGGCCTGCTAATGTTTAGCCGAGGGCTCGAAACTAATGAATCTCAAAATGTCGGAAAATTTGACCTAACCCAAATGTCTGGAATCTTGCATTCAAATGTCCTACGAAGTAAACAAAACACAGCATGGATTCACATGCAACACCCATGCACCAAATTTATGTTTTCTATAAACAAGTTGTTCCGTGGATCGCCTCAGATCAACAGCTACATAGCTTTGCGAATGATGACATACACACAGCAGCTAGATATATTTGGCACTTAAAAGGTTGAGCTTAATGTGCGCTCATAGACCGCTAATAATGTGCACATTTTCTGTGATGATTGGGACTGGTGGTACAAAATTTCGTTTCCGTGAAGGAAAAATTCAACAAGTTTATTTCATTTTTTCTGAGTCTGGTTTCAATGATGAAAACCAACAATGCTTGTCTTTCTAAGAGGCAATTTTTCGCGTGAGTGCTTAGCCACCAAATAAAAGCTTTTCAAGTGCTATCAGCTTTATTTCCTTAACTGCCTCAAGTCAGCTCTGGGTAATTACTGCAAAGATATCGACAGTGGAAGGAACAACTCTTTCTCGTGAAAAGACGAAAGCACTTAGAACAAAAGCGGATGGTCGCAGAATGAGCTGCGTAAGATGTGAATAAGATGCTTCATTTCGTCTGACAGAAGATGCAATTATGGAGCTTTGCTTACTTACTACTTACCCGTTTTTCGTCCTTGTTCACGTTGAACAGAGTCGGACACGAAGCTTTAACCTCACAGCCTCGAAGACTGTCGGACTTTTCTGAAGTTCCTGCCAACTTCCCCTGACACTTCCGTGGCTCGACATCTGGACCGAAAGATCGCTGGGTCAAGCACTTAAACCACTGTGCCACGGACACCACTCGATTACCCAGCAGAATTTTTTTAAAACCAGAAAATTTATTAAATCATAAATATCCAACTAAAGTGAGGTGTGTTTTCGATTTTCAGACAAACTCGAGCAAATGAGAGCACGCCGCTCAAGCGCTAGCCAATCGAAGAGAGCGAATTACAGCATATTATGGCCATTAGTCACGATGACATCGTTATTCTAATAACAAAAAACTTTTAAGTCCCTGGTAAAGGATGAACAAATATGCGAAGTCTAGATGAAAGCCGGGAGAGAGTCTAGATGAGAAAGCGATACGGGAGATGAATGTCAACCACTCGGAAATAGCCAAGCATGCAACTGAGGCCTCCCACAAGATAAATATGGATATGAAAGAACTTGATTATGAAGATACATAACAACAGAGGATTAAAGAAGCATTGTGGACTAGGAAGCGCAACAGCCAGAATCGTTTATTTGTGGACAGTGGACATCTATATGATGAGATACTTTGATGTGCCAATTTCATGCACTCCCTGTTACACTGCCCTAAATTTCTTTTCTTTTATAATTTCCCGTTACCATATGATGCTATATCCACTTCTCGGCATGCTGTTATAGATATTTTGAAACTTATATGTAATAAATGTTGTTGCTTTGAAAACGGCCAGCGGTGCTGGACCGAAAATCGCTTTAGCGAATAATATGGTTTTCGATTCATCGAACGAATTGGGTGTCCTCAAATCGAACAATGACAACATCACCCAATCACCTCATGTACTAACATGCATGTATGCATAACACAATAGTGTAAATACAGCCAATAATAGCGACAATGGTATATGAAGAAGAATTTGACAGTGACTATTAGTGATTCCTTTAGGTTTTGTTCATGTCTTTTCTAACAACTGATTTTATATAAAGGCCAATTACAATAGTTTTAGGCCCGAAAAAACGTGTTTCGGGTGAATAATCCTGAGACGGACAGATTTTGCATGCAACAAATATAATGCACGTGCACTTAATCATAGTTGTAGTTTGCCAATAGATAGAAGAAAATGACAAAACAATTTGAAATTGAGTATTACCTGGTCGTGGAAGCGTGGGCCATGATATTGCCACCTATGGGTTTTTTGGGATCCGCCGCAAACATACTTGCACCATCGACCTGGGCTACTACCTGGTTCGTAATAACTACCGCAAGTCCAAATTCGTCAGCCAGTCGAAGCAGAGTACGGAGGAATCTCGCCAAATGCATTTGTCGCGCTGAAAGTTCACCACGCCCTGAATAATCGGTACGATAAAGAGCAGTTGCTGAATCAACAATTAACAGCGCATATCGTGATTCAGCTAGCATCGCAGCAGCACTAACCATCAATTCCAGCTGATGGTCAGTGTTATATGCGCGAGCATATGCCACATTGTCAAGGACGTCTGATCCAGACAGACCGTAGCGTTCGGCCACTGCAAGTAATCGCTCCGGCCGGAAGGTGCCTTCAGTATCGATGTAAAGACATTTACCTTCTCCGCCACCCATCGATACGGGCAACTGCAAGAAAAGAAAATAATGATCTCTGCTATAATCTAACAGGAATGCCATACTGATAGGACATAAGAAATAATTGATTTAAAATGCGATTCTTATACTCGTAGGGTGAAAGTGGGATAAGTACATATTGCAGGCTTGCCATGGGAGTGAGATTTTCCATGGCAATTCATATGGAGAGAATAGATGGGAATAGAAATATCATTTATGGGAATTCCCATAAAAAAGTGAGAATCTCCAGAACAGCTGAATGAATTTTCGCAGATGTTGCACGTTTTCATAGTATTAGATCTTTAAATTCAAATTTGAAGAAAAATGTTTGCTTTACGAGACTGAAATTGACATGTGAGCCGACGACGATGATTTTCCTATCCGGGATAATAGCACCTGAGTTTGAGCATTTCCAAGATTCCTTGGAGTCTACATGATCTTCGTGCTTGAACATAAGAATCCACTTCATCAACAGACTTGTTATGCGATGCCACAGACAGTGAATCATGCAGTTGTCACGTTAAAACACTTTTACAAATTCTCTCAGTGGTTTGAGAACGTTGGCGAAGTTTGATAAAGTACATTCTGTCAGTGGGTCTGAAAGCTTCTCATGAATTCCCTTCAACCATTCTTTCGAACATTAGGGTTTGGGTTTCATTGCAATGACAGCAAAGAAATGCTTCAATGCATCCAATTGCTCTAAAATTCGTTCGATCACTTCCAAGCACTGTAGCCATCGTGTCTCAACTAGGTGCAGAAATCTGTGCCTTTCTATTTCCATCAGGTCGGCGCTATGTTTGTGATCGTAGTCGCAATCGTTGCAAACGAAAAATTGAATACATCTGAGATTAATTCTTAATCATATCGATCAGATCCACCAAATGCTATAGCATTCTTAACACTGATTATGAACCGATGACAACAGAGTGTCGAGCACGCATGGTATTGCATGAGTCCGACATAACACAAATCAGGCTATTCAAAGGATTATCGCTGGCTAGCAAGCTCGTTGCTAGAGCAATCGCTATGCTTTCAGCAGTGCAATAATAATTGATGGTATGTCAAATGATTGCCTTCGTAATTCTCATGAATTATCAGCAAAAAGAACGAATCACAATGCCTAGATGTTTGCAGATTTTATTAGCCTCGCCAACTTAAATGGAGTAGCTCTTAATATCGCATCTAGTTTCCCTTTAAGAAATGGAAAAATAGCATCCTTCAGCAAATACGCTGTCTTCGACCCCTTTACTGCCATTTTTGATGCCTTTTTCGAATCTTTAAACATCGTGCAGAAAGACTGACAAAAGCTTTTATTTGACAGATGCGAATGATTGCATTCTGCTGTGTGCAGGCACCATATGATTTAGACAAGAAAGAAAGTAAAGGCTTAAGATCGATTCTCAGGAACTGATGTAAAATATCTTGAAATATCCTCAAACAGCCTTATCAGCATGAGAATTTCGTACAGTGACTTTTTCCAACAAAAGTTGCGCAGGGAAGCTATTTTTCGCTACATTTACGCAGTGTGCAAATTTACACATCTTGTCCGACCAATTCATACAATAATATTTCATTTTCACATACCTCGACTGATATTCTTCAAAAAATTAGGAAGTCATGCAAATTTTAGAAGCGATAAAATGCATGGCCTTTTGTCCGAGGTGCTATGTGATACGGGGCTGAGACGTGAGCCGAGAAAAAAATAATACATCAGATGAGCATCTGCAGAGACGAGGATGCCAAGAACAATAACAGGTGTGACATATGAAGAAGGAGCAATATAGAAATACAGGAAATTGGAGGGATAAAGGAATGCTCGTGGTTGGAGACAGTGACGATAAATATGAAGAGAAGAAATATCAAGGACGAAACCAGTGACCAGACGAAATAGAGAATTTGCCTACGACAATCTCATTGCTGCAATCGGGAACAACATCCCTAAAACAGGAGCAATGAGCATCTTAGTCAAACAGCCAGTCCTGGCAACTAGTGACACTATGAGGCAAACACAGAGGGAGACATAGTGGTGGAATATGAAAGTAAAGGAGCAATCAGTGATAAAAAATCAGTATTCAGAACCAGGGCTGCGGAAGCGATTGATTTTCATTCGCTTCCACTTCCAATTACTGGAGACCGGACATGGGTTACACACCTCCCTATTCCGAGCCCCTTTTCTTCATTTTCCACTTTTTTACGAGTTATAGGTACTAACACTTCGAAGTCTCCACGAACTTTCTATCGTAAACCCCAGCTGATTTGTATGCGTTTTTTGACTTGCAAAAAGTCAAATATTTTTCAAATTTACTGAAAATTTTGACCTTTGGGAAATTGTGAAATATAAGCGTCATATTTCCAAACGTGTATGTAGCAAAAAAAAATATTAAACGACCAACAGTGTTTGAGAATGCTGCAATGAAATTGCCTCAAGACACACTAATCCGCATTGTGCAAAGCTGTCATTGATGATATGATACCGAGGTTTTCTGATTTCGAATGCCAGTATTTTGAGATAATACACCTTCGTTTTCATTGTAATGAGAAAATTAGAAGTAAGTACATTCATTAATGCAGGTGCCAATTTGTGATTAGGTGTAATAGGCTAAGCACTAAATATGACAACTATTCCTCAACTCATATCAAGACTTAAGGTCAAAAGTCAGAAGTGCCTCGCCTCGCCCTCACACGCGAATTGTGTCAGTCATTAGTATCATGATACTTTCGGAAGCGGAAGCGATCGTCGGGCATTCGCTTCCGATTCCGCTTCCACACCCCTGTTCAGAACTCAAGCGATGGTAACAAGTTCAAGCAGCATACGAAGAGAAATCGAGACAAGCTAACAAAGAAGTTGCTATTTTAAAACCAATTTTGCTAAAACTCAAAAAGCAATGGTGACAACGGATCATTAATGAAGTCATCCGGACAAAGAAGCCAAGTTGGGGCAACAGTTTAAGGTTGACTTTGGATCACATGAATGGTGGAGTACAAGGAGTCCTAGATGATAGTTATGGCCCAATAATTCATAGTCCTTCATGGTTTTTTTCTTTCAAGTAATTTTTGGCTTTATAATCATGTTACTCTTATCTTTAATCAGTATTATGTTACTATACGCTCATTTCGTAAGGAGAAGATTGTTATAGGTCTTACAAGCACTTTTCATTGCTTCATATGAATCTCGGAATAAGTCATAACCAGGGACTTAGGATTCTGCGAAGCGCAGATAATTGCAGAAAACGATGGAAATCGCAGAAAAACGAAGATTTTCTACAATTTGAATAAAAAGTACGTAGACCTCTTTATTAATGCTGTTTTCGATTAAATGATGGCATATATATCAACTACAGATCTTTATCTCCATTATAATTATCACGTGCCCATGATCAGCATTTTGGATTTAATTAAATTATCTACACTTACTGCGGATTACGCTTCACTGAAGGCAAGTTTACTATTGCCAGACACCTGCGATGATGAGTGACCTATCTATGTTGGGCTTGCAAAAGAAGCATCACCATCAAACATTTTGAAATTTTGGGTATCATTTCGGAGCAGAGTTCTACATCTACCTGCTTCGACTTCAATTGCCTGTTAATAGCGCTGAAGTTGAGTGATCTTTTAGTAGTTTCGTAATGTAGATACATGTAGGAGACAAAATCTTGAAGACGACAACTTAAAAGACATGCTGAAAGTTACCCTCGACTCTCTCTCTCTGAAAATTTGATCCATGCCTTTTATAAAATTCGTTTGGAATTCCGACTTTTATATGTACACATAAAGTGTAGTACCACGCATCATAGGGCCACGGGCATAGGCTATGTACATACGGAATATTGAACCTATGCGGTATATATGATGGGATATAGGCTTATTATATCGGAACATAATTTTATTCAGAACAAGCTTTTTCAACATGTAGTTACCTACTAATATAATAATGCGAATTATACGAGCCTTACTCGTTGCAATTATAAGAAATACGGCTAAATTATGTACAAAACGCTAGATCGCAGAAAAACGCAGAATTTACGAAAATCGGGCGCAGAAATTCGAAATTTCGAGCGCAGAATCCTAGGGACGCACATGACAATGATGATCGACGGACTTTGAAAGCGCTAGGGTTTGAGTTTTGCTGCTAGCAATCAGATGGGACCTTCCTACTCACTCACTAACTCCCGTTTCATGTCCGTTGAGCCCGTACGACGTGGTTTGACAAATGTCGTTCAAGGACACAGAAATAGAAACAGGTGAAAGAGCGGCCTTGAATTAAGTGGCTTGAAAGTAAATCTGGATAAGACAAAGATGATGATGGTGACGGGAAAGAAAGCAGGGCAGGATCAAAGAGGAAATTGGCTGTGGCTTTTGTGGCAAAGAAGTTGGGAAAATTCAGTGTACTGTGTCTCATGCAAAGAGTGGTGTCACAGGAAATGTGCCTGTCTGCGAGGGGTTGTTGGTGTTGCTAACTTTCAACGTCCAACCTGCTTGAAACAGAACGAAGTGCCGGAAGACGAAAGGATCATAATTCAGGAGGTACAGAAATCTTGTTATCTGGGCGATACACTGTTATTGCGAAGCGAAATGGCAGTGAGGACTTAATTTTCATATGCATGGTTGAAGAGGAGGAGCTCTATTCTAGCAGTCATATTTCCTATGAAGGTATCCCAATTACAGAAATTTGTGAAGCAGAGTGAAACGTCCATCATCACTACTTCTGTTCCGGATAGTGGACGTTTCACTCTATGACTTAAAAGCTAGTGCTGGAATTGTGGTCATTTATTCATCAGCATTGATGTATCGTTGTATGACATGTCAGACTGCCAATTAACACTAATTCGACTAAGGAAGCAGCAAGTCTGTTATAGGTCGCGAAACATACCGAAGATTGGCAGATTGGCTTTCTATTGCCTCTGCTTTCATTTATAACTCGATCATCATGCTGCTGCCTGTTTCCACTACACTTAACAATTAAGTGATACCTAAGTTAACAATTACACTGATAAAAGTTTTCTTGGTAGTTTTATTGCTCAATTTTTCGTATTTTATTCGCGAAAAAATAAGATTTTGAAATATTCTTTTAGTATGTAATGTTTATTTGCATCTTGCTACTCCTTTCCGATGCTTTAGGTCCTTATGTCATTGCTACGTAGCTTGTACTTTGCATTCTTAGCATAAAAGTGAAATTATCGATACTTCCACTTTGCATCGGACAGTAGTTGAAAATAAATTTGTTCTCTTTTCATCATCATGATTCACACCAACTTGAGCAATAAATAAAGTAAAATAGAGCAGCCCTCACTTGACATGTTACAGCTAATGTGTGGCAAAGCTGTGTTTTTCCAGTGCGAAATTCACCAAAAATTTCCGTAATTGATCCCGTTTCAATCCCACCTTGTAACAGTTTATCAAGCTCCTTTGATCCAGTTGTTAGTTGGATTATTTCTGATCGTTTCTGATGAAACTCAGTCGCTGTTGTAAAACCTAAGGGTGCCAGTTTCTGAGCAGCTTCGATCACTTTGTCTGCTTTCGCCTCTGAAATCCCTTTAATAGCAAGCAAAGTCTTCCGCGGAACAAATTGGACACTCTCCACTGTATGAAAACCAGCCTCTTGAAGTTTTTTGACATCTGCAGCACTGATTCCAGCAGTCTAAAAAGAGAAAATTACCACTTGTTGGTTGTTATATATACATTTCTAGACAGGGTTCCCGCGTATTTTCCATGGAACAAATTGCAAATAAGTACGTTACAATACATACACAAGCAATGGAGAAAATAATTAAGTGGTTGATTAATTCGACACAACAACTTCATCTTATCTATGCGTAGTAAAGCAGCAGACAATCATTCGCTGCACCACATAATTTGAGCGAAATAAGTCAGTTTCCGCATGAACATAAGGCTTGGATTTTTTAATTGCATTTGAAATGTATTTGGACGATTTAAGGTCTCCTGCCAGTGTAACGACTCATGGGGTGGGCGCTGAAAAATGCCAGACACCTTGAAACACGCCCACATGGCATACAAACCCAAAAATGAAGTGACCAATGTATTAATTAATGCTTGATTAAGGTTTTACATGATTAGCTTAGTATTAACAGACCATTGAACCACTTGACTAATACCTCATGCGACAATGGCCTCAATAGTATACAATTTGCAATACGTCTGTGGAGAATACCAAAATACGTGAGTTGAATTAAGACGTCTGTATATTTCCGTAGGTACGTGAGTGTGTGCTTCAGTCTCGCTGGCGAGATGTTTTTGTCCGCTAGCGAGCAGTGACACAATGGGGAAAACATAGACGCATAGGGAAGAATAGGAGAGAGAGAGAAAGAGACCACAATAGCCACACGTCCTGGCATGTGTAATGCATTTTACAGTAAGCTACGATTTTTTGTAAATTGGCTTTCCTCGATGAGCCTATCTTAATGCTTATGTCACTTCACAACACAAATAATTATTTGGGCTGTAATTTTTCAATGTCTTATTGGACCGACTTTTATTATGCACGGCATCAATAGCCGAACGCATACTGCTTTAAAATTGATTTGATCTCCAACAAAAATTATGTAGGCTTGTCCATTAAGTAAGAGTTGAAATTTATTAGGCATTTGCGAATGCATAATTTCAATGAAATTCGAAAAAGCTCACTCAACAAAATACAAGACCCAATCAATTCTTCGGAACTTAACCCAATAAAAACAATGTTGAACGACCTAAATAGTAATTGTTCGAATCAACTCAACATTCAATATGATTTTTTACATAGGTGGCATTTCTAAGGTAGCGTTTTTTTATTAAAGCAGCACTACTTACTTCTATCAGCTAAGACCTCAATCCTGTAAAACTATTAGGCTACTCGTATGATCTAAAATTGAGACTAGAGGCTGATCTAAATCTGAGAGATTTATAACCGACTAAAAATTTGAAATTGAAAACGAATATAAGTGATGGCAGCAAACGAGAGGATCATGATAATAGGCTGTACTCGTAATCGAGAAACGCACTCTCTTGAATTTCTGCAGATCCGTTAATTAAAAAGGTAAAGAAAAAACAGCTTTAACTCGAGTCCAGACCCTTCTTCATAGAGTATAAAACAGGGGTTTTATAAAACGCCTGTTTTATACTCTATGAAGAAGGGTCTGGACCCGAAACGTCGAGTTAAAGCTGTTTTTTCTTTACCTTTTTAATTAACGGATCTGCAGAAATTCAAGAGAGTGTGTTTCTCGATTACGAGTACAGCCTATGAAAACGAATATATATGAAAAATATCGGGCCGTCTATATCCACTTAGTCACAAAAACCACAATTTATAATTCGAAACAAACCCTTAGGCTGCAGCGTTAATTAACAGAAGCAGCATCGCCATTATGCACACATTTTCATCTTCAAGCTAAGTAAAACAATAAAGGCCTGAAAAAAAATTGTTGAAGTGATGAAACGTTTAAAAAATGAGCCACTGAACCATGAACTAGTATCTGAGAGGCCGGATACCCGCAAAAATAGATTGTAAATACTTCTGAAATTCAAATTTCACTCAAATTTACAGTTGAATCTTGATTAAGCAAACTTAATAGGAATCGTCTCTGATTCTATCTTGTGTGTATTCGGACCCTGCAGCAGGGGTCTCACTCCAAAACTATGGATTTTTGCCACTTTATAGGAGTTTTCCTTTAATATGATGATAATGGAACAACAATGTGAATAAATACAACAAATACTGTCTGCAGCTATATGTCAGATCTTTGAGATTCAAATTACATTCTTAACATGATCTTAATGTGAACTTTCGAGCAGTTAAATTTGAAGTTCCGTACTTCTTCGAATAGTAGCCGAGACTACTATAAAAAAGCGCTATCCGACTCATAGAAAGTTTGTTGAAGATTGGGCATTCTGTGAATGTGACTTTTATCGATATTGAAATTAACTATTCAACTGATCTTTAAATATTCAAAATTTCTTTTAGTTGGCTAACTGAAATTCGGCCGGCAGAAAAATTGCCAATATAATTAATATTCAACCGAGTTTTTGAAAGATGGTAGAGATCAAAACCGACAGAATAGAGCAACATACGTATCGCTGGATGCATCTAGTCAATCCTATTTTTCACTTAATGTTTTAAGTAAAATGCCGCACGGCGAAGGGTTTGGCTAATAATCTCGGAGCCTCTTTTACATCTGCGAGACAAGTATTCAAAACAATTCGGCCAGCAAACTGTAATTTTCATTCAAGGCTCTTTGTTATTTTAGTGCGTAATTTTAATCAAAATACAGATTGTTTCATAAAAAATGATCACCCTTAAACATCGCCTTAACTTCAACTTTGTCTAACTCCGCCCAACTTGAACGAATTTCTCTGAAATTTGGAAGATATGTCAGTTGTGCTTACTGATATCATTGTTGGAAATTTCAAGCATGAATATTGAGTTGTTATCCTGTTATAGATAAAAAAGTAGTAGATAATTTGATCTTCATTTAGCAATTTTACACAAAATCATACCTCACTCTTATAAAATTACATTTGTTTCCTTTGTTATGTAATATGTTGTTCTAAAAGCCAAAAGCTATCAAGCAAAACAAAAATAAAGAAAATCGGTTAATCAGAGCCAGTATAGCACCATTATTCATCAACAATAATGTAACTGCTACATGTGATTAACTGGACTTCATGTTCCATAGCTTCGTGACTTCGTTGCGGTGGTGTTGGCAGCACTCCTGATTGCTTTCAGCTAGAAATCTATCTCTTACCGTTTGAAAACAATACAAAGCACAAATGAACAATAACGAGATCGCATTCACAAAAGGCAAAGTGTCAGAACTAGGGTTTTCTTTGCGAGCTACAAACAAGCGACTAAATGTCCCTTACACAAATGTGCATCGATGGCATAATGATGATTTCGACTCTGTCGTAAAGAGGTCTCTGGCCGTCCACGCAAAGCATCCAAATAATAATAATGTCCAGGATGATAATGCTATGTGTCACAGGAGTAGTAGAGTCAACTTATGCAAGTCTCAATTAGGGCTTAGGACATTATCTTGGCCAGCTAGTTCTCCTGATCTGAATCCCATAGAAAATGTATGGAGTATTCTAAAACGTAGCGTTCGTCGTTCACTGCTACCTACAGATGGCGTATCACAACTTACGTCACTGTTAAAAAGAGAGTGGAGAAAGTTAGATCAGTCAAAAATCAACGATATCATCGAATCAATGCCTAGACGAATTGGTAATGTCATTGACAATAAGGGTAGGGCCACAAAATATCAGCTTCTAAAGAACCGTTACTGTTTCATAGCTTATCAGATTATATAAGGACATTTAAATATATTAGGGACATGAAATAACATGAAAAATGCTTTCTGTATCATACTTATGTTTTATTTAGTCAAATTTTAGGATGATCCACTTTTTATGAAACGGACTGTATTTCGTGGGTAGCACCACATCATTAGGAATGTATCTCACTGTATCCAATTGTGTGTACTCTCCAGACTGCATACTTGTCCACGAAACTTTTTTCATGGAGGCCATCGTTCAGACGTGATTCCAATCTCGTTATTCATCTCATCCCCTCCCCCGATGGCTGTTTGTGATGTGGCTCGTTCATCATGTCATACTCGTAATTCATGAAATGTCATAAGTAGGAGTTAAATAAGGAAACCCTCGACCCCTTGAAATAGTGTCGCATTAGATGAACGACTTCGACATATTGATTTGGACCACTAGATTTCCCCTATAACTGATTCAGAGGTCGGACTTTTACACTACTGCTCTGCAGCTCCGTTCCCAGACTCTTTTCATTCGTTCGACAGCCGCTGCGCTGTGCAGACGGATTGCTAGCGACCTCGCGTCGTTCTGCAACAATAGCATCATGACTCGTATTCACCGGTAAACTGGCAACCAACTTCGATATCTTAGAAATGATGTGTTTTTATAAATGGTAATGGGTCGTTCCACATCAAAACGTCAAATGGCCTGTGGCGAAGGTTCTCAGATTTTCTTGAAATTCACACATTTTCATCATTTGGGTCTATCTAGATGAAATCCAAAATATTTCGGAAAAATTCTATCGTGAGGGTCACTTGCGTGGCCTTGACTTATTTAATTTTTTCTATTTTTAGAGAATTCATGAAAAATCATATACATCTTTGACGTCCTGCGTCACCGATCTCGTAGCGAAGTTGAGAAAAATTCTTCTAGGACAGCTTAACTAACATCCAACCATAGATGTTCCAAGCGGAATTCATTACTATCAAATTTATAAGTAGTATGTGCTTTGTCTTGCTTCTATTCTTCTATTGTCGAAACTCGTTAATTCAAACTCGGATGGATTATATGTTCGACCTATGTTGTCTTTCCCAGTCTTCATCACCCTCTCAATTTGTGTTATCAAAGGCATCGTATATTAAGACTCTTTAATTAGGACCTCTAAGGTCTTAATTCATTCACGGTCTTAACTAAAGACCTTTGATTGCATCTCTAAACAGTTGAATGTTGAAACACGTTTCACATTTTCCCTTTTTTACTTGAAAGGCAGTTATATTTTCTAAATTTATTGAGAGGCAAAAGACTGACCGAATTGCTTAATTATCTACAGACAAGATGAACGAATGACCGACACAGACCTAGGAATTGAATAGGGAAAGACTTCCTGCTTTCATCAACACGTGAAGCCGGTAAACAGATCAGTAGTGTCTCTCGCCAGAAAATACTTGAGCAAGAAGTTCGCAGATGCCATTAGAGTCGCGGCAATTATTCATTGATAAAAACGATCATAATTAGAAGTTCATAAGTTGATCGGTAAACATTTACACAATTTCTACTTATACAAATATACCGGTAAGTAATCACGCAGTAAACATGGTTTCTGGTACAAGCGTTTATTAAGTCTTTCCACAATAACAGCTTGATAAAATTGCATCCCAATTTTTTCATGCCCTTCTTGGCTTTCTTACTTCTTGGATCTCCCTGAATTAGTCTTCTCGACGAATACTTTTGAGCTTTAGATCTGATGAATAAATGAAAATTTTTTTGCTGTAATGCGATAGTATATCGCAATTTCCGCTCATAACGGACCATCTGAAAATTTCTGGGAATCCTTCACACACACAGCATCGAAGCTCCCGTCACTCAGTCTAAACCAAGCAGAATACTTGAAAATTCATAAATATTTTGTACATGTAGGGCGCGGCCTATATACCGCGCATACTGCATGGTTGCATAAATGCATGAAAGAGGCCATCATTTTTCTTAATCACTATAACTGATTCGTATTAAATGTCTTAAGACTTGAAATAAGCACGAATCTAATTGGATACAGTGGACGATGCGCTTCGTCCAAAAAAGGACTCAGCAGTTCGGCTCGAATGGGCGAAAAATAGCGCATAACTACATGTATTGGAAACTTAGGCCTATTGGAGATAGGCGTGTTGAGATCAGAAATCAAATCGTCTGAATTGCTGTAGACATTGAACACCCACTTCGAAGAAACAACCACTAAGGAAATTTTTTCCTCTTAGGTGTCTATAATTCCCCTTGTCCTCCCCTCACAGTATTACACTTGTCCATCATGAATGCTAGAAAAATTCGTCGACGGCAGTTTGTGCCAGATTATGCCATGATATATAAAATGAAGAAGTAGATCATTTTAATCTCGACCTTTTTAAGATAAAAGAATAGTAAGCTTATTGTAAACCAAATTAGACATAAGAACGATCTTTATTTACTTACTTTTCATTTGACTAAAGAAGAAAATTACTCGACAAATTATTGGGTCTCTGTTGATTACTTAAGCGATCAATATCCTGGACAAAGGATTTCAATTGGTGAAAATTGGGCTGTCAGTACGCTAGCCAGAGCAGGACACTATTTCCGGTACTCCAAGTCTCCGGACATTCACAGATATCCAAGGGAGGACATTGCGAAGAAAACTGAAGAACCAACACTAGTAAACTGTAGAGGATTTTACAGGCCATGATAATTCTGAAAAAGATTTTCCTAGATTTGAAATGGATGCTCGAGTTAACTAAGTTGAAATGTTTTGCTTTAAAAATATGAGTCACAATAATAAATGAACTTACTTCCTTTGTCATCGAGCACATCGTTTCGTTGAGGTTAACAATATGCTCATTACAAAGCACATACTACTTATGAATTTGATAGTAGCAGTACAAAAAACGATCTGATTTACCACATTTTCAAATTCAAAAAAAATCACACTCCTGGGTGAAAAAAGTTACTTCTGATTACACTTCTAAATAGATCATGTGAAGCGCAAAACACTCGACCTATCAGAATTGGCGTAGCTGCTGCAAGATATGGTCAGGACTGAGTCAAAGATGTCAAAAATTGAATATTGTTCAGATAATTTGAGATTCAAAACCACTTTCCCGATCCATGATGATTTTCTAAATATTTTTTGCATTTGTATGTATTTGTAGTCGCCTGCGGAAGAAGGGACCGCAAAATTACTTTTGCATTTTTTAAGAAATGTTTGAAAATTCGGTTATTTCAAAAATTTTCTGAAATTTTTCTTTTTTTGAGGCCCAGAAATTTTCTCGCAACGAAAAAGTAATGAATTCCGCTTGGAACATCTATGGTTGGATGTCAGTCAAGATGTCCAAGAAGAATTTTTCTCAACTTCGCTGCGAGATCGGTGACGCAGGCCGTCAAAGATTTTTCATGAATTCTCTAAAAATAAAAAAAATTTAAATAAGTGAATGCCACGCAAGTGACCCTCACGATAGAATTTTCCGAAGTATTTTGGATTTCATCTAGATAGACCCAAATAATGAAATATACATATTTGCGTTTCGTGTGAGACTGAGGCAGCATCTTTTCATGAAGCATGTGTTTAGCTGAGTCAGCTAAACCGGCTTGGCTCGGCTTATGGATAAAACAATATCGACTTTTTAAAGAATACGAGAATTGAATAAGGAGACGCATCCAACTTCCTGTAAGAAGTAAGACAAATTTACAGATGAAGCTGAGCTGACGTACAGCATGCGAATCGATGAAAATTCAGCAATACCTTCGTCTATGTTGAATTGCATCGCATCGGACATGTAGGCCTATTGCGATGATACCATAAATTAGTTTTCGAATCAACATATTAAACATTTTACAAAAAACTTCAACAGTGTACTCTGCAACAGAGATCAGAATTGGGTCTATATCTGGGACCCAAAACCCTTGTACCCAGACCCAACGCATGCTAAAGTTGCAATTGAAGAATGAATAAAGGAACATTGCGGAAAGTATTATTACATGCAAGCAGAGTAATTTGAATATGTATAACATGCAACTTATGTCCACGAAAAAAGTAGCATGAGCATCTTGAGAATTATCATGAAAATGCAAACATGTATCAGGTCATTTCTATTGCACTAACATGCAAGTATTAACTGCATTATATGCGACGTGCTACTATGCCTTATATTTGATGACTTAAATCGCAATATTTTGTATAAGCGATGTCATGACTAATTAAAATTGAAGCGTGGGCATCAAGAATTTGTGCAATAATATCTAATGATGCAAACTTATTAGTACAATACTTATGCAAAATCAATAGTGTAATATCTGCTGGTCTGTACATTGATCGAAGGCCTATGTTCCAACATTTTATAACGCGCAGTAATTGTAGTACATGTGTAATCTACGCTTATATACGCATAATCAACTTGCAGCAAAATTGTGAGTTGTGAAACAGTATTTTTGAGACTATAGGCTTACTAAGTGAATTTCTGAATATTTCTAGTTTTGTGATTTCTGCTTATTCTAAAATTTACAAGAAACACATTATCTAAAGAACTCAATGAAGTTTCTTCGAAAATTAAATTGCAATATGACTTGATAAGCATCTGATGCTCAAATACATTCATCATTCTATTCTCAAGAAAGTTTACTTTGAACAAAAAAGCGATTTTATTTCTGTGATCTGCGAAAATCATCTGCAACAACTTGATATTCTAAGTTAATTGGAGAGATCATAGGTCTAACTTTTCTTGCCTAACGATCACACAACGAATACCACACATTTTCTGCTCTAGATATTTGATTGACTCAAATATAATCATTAAAAATGACCGCGACAAAGCAGACTCAACAGTGAACGATGAAATTGCTGGATTCCAGAGCCAAAAGCGAAGTACCATCTCTGGTCTGCACTTGAGCGAGGTTGTTTTAGGAGCAAACATTTCTTCCCGGTTTATTTCCGACTTAAGAGGAGCAACAAATTATAACGATGCTCGCCATGCTTCTGTTTGCTGGTTTGGTTGGAGGGTTGACTAATGCTCATTTGAGGGATTTATTCTCTTTTCACATTCAGTACATGACTTGCTATAATGCGCACATTTCTCAAGGCTTGAAGGCGTTGTAAAGCATGATTCATCTTTCTCTAACATCGAAACTCATTGGAAGTTCGTAATGATTCATACCTCACTGCTATATTACATGAATGTTAAAGAAACAAAAGGAAACAAATAGTACATATCGACAATCTTTCACTTGAAGTATGACAAGCACTATGGGCAGAAGTCAAAATTATTCATGAATTAAAGAACGGACTCGCGTGACATCCATGCAAAGTTTTCTCCCTCTTAACCGGGGATTTTTTTTGTACTAATGGAAACGTTTCCTGATCTCTGTCTTTCTTATCGAGCACATTGGATAAATATCTTCTTTGTTCTAATCTTTGGTCATCTTTATCTTTTGCTCATCTGTATTCCTCTATTAAGCTGTTAAGCTGTATTGCTCTAGAAAGAAATCTATTCAATCTAACATAAAATTTGACTTTTGAAGAAAATACTTCCTGTTTGTTATCGTGATATAACTCGTGCGATGCGATTTGAGCGTCAGAGAAACACGGTGAATAACTTGGTTCCCCATAACTTACAAAATTGCCACTACCAGGCCTATATCATAAATTCTAAATTTCCTAACTAACTTAAAATATGTCGTTTAAATAACACAGACCTCAGTGAAAAATCCAGCGACTAGTCTGTAAATACAGACCAAGTGCCAACCCTGGACTAGATAATTGAGAGATGCATTCTAAAATTGTCAACGATGCATAAAATGCCGCATTCAATTCTCACTGACTACTGGCCGTTTGTCATTAATACTACTACTTATGAACTAAAATTCAATCATCTGACTAGTTGGATAATTCACTGGTTATGCCCATTATCAATTTGCATCAGCGAATGAATATTTCTCTTAGTTATCAAAATTTCAGCGTAATATCATCAGCACCCTAATTGTTCAAAATAACCTGTCTACACAATGTGTCATGTGGACAGGTGGGACGAATATGATTGAGTTGCTAGCTTGGTATGAAGAAATTTTAATTAAAAATTTTCTCTTGGACTAAGTAATTTTGGGGCATGAAAGATCTTGGAACAGAAGTTCTTACTGGATAACGCTATTTTCACAAGAGTTACAGGAATTCAAAAACTTTTCTCTACGTATGTAGACAGGTGGGCCGATGAGGGTCAAAAATAATAAATTCTATATTCTAAGAGGATGTAGCATGGCTAATTTGAAATGAACTTCTAAACAAAAAAATCAAGCGAAATTGACAAAAGTAAGGAATGAAGAGTTGGGTAAACGTTCAAACATTCGCAAATGGTCAAAGTGTCGTCTTTTGAAGTTTCGAATCGTGTCACTCTCTTAGATACTTCGACTGCAGAGGTTGAAAAGCTTCGGGCCTTAGCATCGAAGAGCTAGGGATTTAAGAATTAAGAATGTTTGTTGCACATATCGATAAAAGTATTATCTTTATCAATCTTGCATTTCTTGGGACCACAGGGACCGTGTAATTCATTCTCATTGACTTCGCGACCCGATAAGTCGATTGTCCCAACGACGCTTCGGATGTTTTAGATGCTCTGTAAACCCTACTCTCAGTGCGCAGATGAGCAGGGTTGCATATTGAACCAGTCAGTGATATTTTTGAATCAAATTCATGGCTAAGTTTGAATAACTCCTCACAGTTCGTAAGCATATGATTCAGCAAAAATATGCTCTGACGGTCTTGCCAACGTTTGTTCGCGGACATCTTTACGTCACAGCTGTGAAAGGAATGCTTTACTGGTGTATTCAACTGCTTTCATGACTCAGCATTGTTCTACCGCGATATCCCCATTTCGTGAAACAGTCATTGAAAGAATCGGATTCCGATTAATGATAGGTCGTGGTTAGTCAAAATGCGGTTGATTGAAGCAACTCTGCTCTGGTTAGCACGCATCTGTCGCTAATCACACTCTGGTTCGGTTTACCAAAACTCTATCGTAGTCTGATTAAACGGAACTTTGAAACCGACTAGTGAATTCATTATCTTTCACAAATGCATTAACAAGAAACTACTGAAAATGTTCAACTAACAAAGATGGTTAAATGCTAATGATGTCAAAGAAGAAATTGACTATCATGTTTTGAGATGAGGGGCTTCCATGTAGAATACTCGTAGAGCGCTAAACAGTTGTCTCTGTTATAAGCCTTGGTACGATTCGCCTTCTTTGACACATCTCCTATACCAGTTTCTCTCGATATTTCGTCATGAAGAATCAGTCATCGATAATTAAGTCATGTGTATTCGGGCGAATCGTACTAAAGCTTATAACAGAGACAATTGATTAGCGCTTAATTCTATATGGAAACCCCTCATGGTAGTCAATTTCTTCTTTGACAGTTTTAGCATTTGACCATCTTTGTTCGTTGAACATTTTCAGTAGTTTCTTGTTAAAGCATTCTATTTGTGAAAGATGATGAATTCATTCACAGTGCTCGCGCACTTTGATCTACATGCATGCTCTCCTGATGTTTGACTCGATCTGTTACATGTCATTTTTTTATTCATGATGACGAAGATGTGCTGCTGACGCCAACGAAAGCTCAACAAATACATTTTCCAACAACAATTGGAAAATTTTCGTAAAACCTACAAAGAAAAATGATGCACCCACCTGCAAATAATAATTTACTGACACTTAGATGCTTTTTTGATTATGTGATTAATGTGATACTAGAGATTTGAATGTCACAGGTTGCGCCATCTCTTGTCTATGGCATCGCCAGTGTTTTGACGAAAGAAAAGCGGACATGGTTTCCTGCGAATTGATTAAGAATTAACTCAAGAATTTGTGCAGAATTAGCCTACGTGTAGACAGGATAGAGCGCTGACTTAATTAACATGACCAATTTAATTAACATTTTCTTTCATCACACATCGGGTACGCGAGAGCAACTTTTGTGTCGGGTAAAGCGCAGTTTTCAGATTTTTTGCAAAATAACATACGTCCCTATAGAGCTTGCTAACTAATGACACCATGTTACATGCATCTTACGTAATAACATGAATTGGGATAAAAGTGAAGTAATTTAATGTTAATTTCGAAATCGATTTAAAGAAACTATTTAGTACAACAAAATAGCAACCAATTGAAAGGAATGATGGGATAGACAGTCAGAAATGACCGGCGCTCTATCATCCATCCTCGAATTAACTTACTTCCAACTTTGTAAGAGGTATTGGACCAAAGCTTTCGTCATCTTCGACTTCCTCTACGTCGGCAACGGCTACAGACTTCTTCTGGGCCTGAGCTGACATTCAGAATTTCTGAAAACAATTTAAATAAGGGCTTTTGCAAAGTAAATAGTATGCTGGATGAAGTGTTACCTTTATTTCAGATTATGTTATTATTCGCACTGTTCCCCCGGATCACTTTCCGGATAAATCGCTACATATCATGCAGTAGACCGGAAATAGAATCGACCACCTAATATGCTCGAAACAAAAGTAATAGACGGAAAGCGAAAACATACCAATTCACTTTTCAAAATTGTAAGAGTCGGTGAGGGAAAATGGACCACTACCAAAAAACAACATTTCTGGACAAGTACATACATGCATTAGGATGTCACTGAATTCTCAAATTTGATGTACGTTCTAATCACATGACACCGGAGCGTCACATACAACCTACTGAAGCTGAGCACACAATGCATCACTCTTAGACAGGAATATGTGAATATGCCTTGGTTACTATCACTATTAATAAATAAGCTTCGGAAAACCAAGTAAAGTTATTGTATTATATCAAATAATTCAATATTACATTTCGACTATAAAAATCCATGGTCATTTTCAAGAACAATTCAATAAGTTAGAGGAGTAAGACCCATATAATGGCTAGGAAATTCAATTTTATGATATCCAATTACTATCGTGCAGACATCATATGACAACACATCAGCTCCATCCACCCAGCCAAACACTGAAGAAATTTTGTACATGCGCAAACGTCATAGATGTGTAAAATGGAAAATTTGTTGAAATGTTGAATTTCACGTAAATATGACTAAGAAAGAAATTCTTTGAGTTCCACGCACTCGAAGTGGCTGTTAACTTATGGTTATTTTCTAATCAATCTTTGACATTATATTTTTGTGCTTGATTGGAAATTTGTTATTCTGACAGCATTATTTGATTTTTAGATTAGACAATCAAACAGCGTATTGTGCTGCTGGTGCATGACTGCTGACATTTGGTGCACTTCATTTCGTAAATAACATTTTTTCTATAACATTGTTTTCCATCATATATGTTGCATTTTTTTAATTTGCATTGATCTTGAGACTTTGGCTTTCTTCAGATACTTTTCAGGGGTTTTGTTCGACGTGTTGTGCGTGTATTCAAGCGTCTCATACTACAACAACACCCACCTTCCTAGATAACCATGTAAGCCAGCTTCAGGGTGTCAAGTTGTCCTATTTTTGCGTCAACATCATTCATGAGTTGAAAGTGATAGAATTAATTTTACTTTAATCCATATCATACCAAAAACGTAGAGATTTGATTTTCGGTGATACCATTATATTTCACTTCCCTCGTTGAGTAGCTTAACTAATTTTGATATATAATGTCAAATTCGAACATTCCAACATAGATTTCTAGGTTCGGTGGAAATCCACCCCATGGTTGTGAAAGGGTATATTCAACTACTTCTTATTTAATTATCTACAACTATATCATTTTAATTTTTAGCTCAATAAATCATTACATATTTTTCGCTATTATATTTGATGAATATAATATTTCAGGTAATGTTATTTACTGCCCTGAAAAATTAAATAAACACTTTCGTCTTTGCCTCTGTCAGATGAAAAAGCAAGTAATGTCATTCCATAACAAAAAATCGCCAATTAATTTTGTGTGGTGCAATGCGAAACATTTGACATGGAAACATGCACATAACACGTAATGCATACATTGATGGTCTTATTGTTGCACAACTTGCAACGTCTGGCCGAGTTGAAATGATAAATGTTGACAAGATGTTTTTTGGTCGCTGTACCGAATATCGGAGAGAACTGTCGCCCTTGAATTAAACATCGTTTCTGCAGTGGAGTCTTTCTGTGCAGGCGAAGCAAAGCAAGCGCAATGGATCGTCGAAATTCCAATACACTTACCTTCGGCTGAATACGTCGCATTATAAGGCAAGCAGTTTCAACTGATACATCAATTCCCCATGAAAACAAGGGCCACCACCACTTTTTCCTTCGGTAGCTGCTTACATTTTGATCTTGACGATAAGTCCCTCCCATTTGTTTTATTGTACATGTAAGCCATATTCGGCATGTCATTAGTGGACATTGTCTTTTCCGCTCTTCTCCATCTTCTTGCCTTCTGTACGTAGCGGACTCACCCCAGAAATGTTCAATGCCATAGTCACAACTTCGTTATCTTTCACATGATAGCAGCTATGTTGTTCGTCCTCGCAACCTCGAAGGTACCACTTTTCTTCTTATCCATTTCGGACATTGTCGGTAATGGTGCTCATTTCAGGCGATCACATGACAGTTCCCGCCACTCCTATTCCGCAAGATGTACATTCATTGATTAGGTCGATAGAAGAGAAATAATTGTTTATGGCTAATGGAAAAGTGGACGCGTTTCCATCGTTATCTTTAGGTATTATGTCAATAAGGTCAAGAATGAGCTGTTGCTGTACATTGTACAAGTAAATGATCATAGCAGATAGCAATTTAATAATATGCAATAATAATTACATCAGGTATCATCAGTGTTCCAATTCTTACAGAGACGATGGAAAAATTGTATCTATACCCATTCACAACCATGGGGTTGATTTCCACCCACCTACCTTTTCTCATGCTTTATTCAACGAAGATATTTACAAATACAGACCACCCAGCCGATTCGAATTTAAACGAATCCTTAACTTAGAAAAGCGAAAAAAAGCGAACCGATAATTTTTGCATCAAGCAATGTAGAATAGCGTTATAACGACATAATATGCCATCAAGCCATACACTACCACGAATACTACGAACCTGTGTAGATTGCGAATATTACTTTCTGGTATAAAAATAATAACTCATCGGAGTACCTCTTAGGGGGTATTTTTCTTGTATCTTGTATCAGCAACGTAAGAGGACTGAGGTCCAATTACGACGACATCAACATCTTCCTGCAAGGTAAGTCACCAGATCTTCTAGGCCTGTCGGAAACCAGGTTAGATCCCAGTGTGTCATCAAGCGACGTTACTCCTGATGGATACATATTTCACCGGATGGATAAAGCACCTTGTCATGGTCTTGGAGTCTATGCCAAGACAAGCCTTCCCTTGAGAAGGCTTCGTAGCTCAGAGGATCCAAGGCATGAGTATCTTGCCTTCATTGCGCCGCTGCAGAAGACCACTCTTCTTCTATTTTTCCTATACCGCTCTCCATCAACTAATGCGGATATTTTCAATGTTCTTTCTGACAAGATCGATTCTCTTCTACAAGAGTATCCCAGCGCTGAAGTTGCCGTTTTTGGTGACTTCAACGTGCACAATGTTGACTGGCTTGTGCACTCACTCACCACCGATCTCTCCGGTCAGGCAGTCCAGGATTTCGCTGTCTCTCACAACCTTAGTCAAATTGTCACTTGTCCTACCAGAGTGCATGACCGAGCTGGGATACTGGATATCTCCTTGACCTGTTTCTCACCTCAAATCCAACTTGTTTTTCACACAAGGTTACTTCTCCCCTCGGCACGTCTGATCACTGTGTTATCACAGTTTCTGGCAAACAAATTTGCTCCACACCGTCTGCACCCTTCCATAGAACAGTTTATCAACTCTCCAAAGCAGACTGGTGTGGCTTCGGCACTTTTCTTAGCCAAGTTCAAGCTGAGAATTTGATTCTGAGCGAGAATGTCCACAAGTCGGCGCAAGAACTGACAGAGTGGCTTCAGATAGGGATGTTGGCCTACATTCCTCACCGTACTTTCCAAAGGAAGCCCCACTCACAACCTTGGTTTACACCAGAATGTGCAGCTGCAAGTTGCCAGCGTGACCACGTTTTCCATAAGTATAAGCGTGACAGTAGCGCTGGCAATCTTGAATTGTACAAAACCGCACGTAGACATTGCAAGGAAACCATACATCAGGCCAAAAGCCGTTACGCTTTGTATGTACGGAAATCCATTGCTACCCAAAAGCTTGGCTCTAAGGACTTCTGGAGGATTTACAACAGTGTCACCAATAGGAACAAATCCTCCATCCCAGCACTCCGTCATGTCGAAGTCAGTACTTCTATGGCGAAAACCTCAGCAGACAAAGCCGAGCTTCTTTGCAAGGAGTTTGCGAAGAATTCGTCAGTAGACGATGGAGGTAGAATTCCACCTCCAATTCCCACGCGCACTGATGAGACAGTCCTCCTTCAGTCACAGTCCGAAACGTCAAAAAGATCATCGCCGGTCTCGATAGCTCTAAGTCTAGTGGACCAGATGGCATCCCGGTTTCGATTTTCAAGCATCTCTCACCTGAGCTTTCTCCACTTTTATCTAAACTGTTCAGTTGATGTGTATCCACCGGTGAGTTTCCCTCTTGTTGGAAAGTAGCTTCCGTGGTGCCAGTTCCAAAGAAAGGTTCTGACTCATCTCTTCCATCTAGTTACCGTCCTATCAGCCTGCTTCCAATTGCTGGCAAGATTCTTGAAGCAGTGATTAACCAACACATTGTTAACTTCCTTGAAACTCAGAACCTTCTATCAGAAGAACAGTATGGCTTCAGGCACTTTCGATCAACTGCAGATCTTCTTTCATATGTCACTGAACATGTGAGTCGTGTCCTTGACAGACAAGGTGAGACGAGATTAGTTGCCTTGGATATTTCCAAGGCATTCGATAAAGTCTGGCATCAGGGACTCCTTAGGAAGCTTAAATGTTATGGAGTTGCTGATCAACTCCACCAAATTCTTTCTTCTTTCCTTAGTGACCGGCAGATATGTCGTAGATGGCCAAAAGTCTTCCACCAAGTTTGTCAATGCAAGAGTTCCTCAAGGGTCAATTTTAGGACTCACTCTTTTTCTGCTGTACATCAGCGACCTCCAAGACTGCCTAGTGAGTAAATTGGTGATGTATACAGATGACACAACACTCTTCAATTCCAATGAGCGACTCGCTAAAAACACTCAGCAACGTCAGCAGTTATGCGACGTTTTTAATGAAGACTTACGCAAGGTCTCAGAATGGGGCGCCAATTGGCTTGTTTCCTTCAATCCTTCAAAAAACCCAGAGCATTCTTCACTCACAACTTAAAGGAGATGATGATCATCATAGCATTAAGATATCAGATAATAGAAACAAGAGCAAGATTCCATCTTCCTTGGATTGGCGGTTACGAAAGACTTGTCATGGAAACCGTACATCCAATCCATTAGCAAGAAGGCAGCTCAACGCATTGGTAGTCTCTATCGTGCCAGCACCTATCTTCCACCATAGACTGTCTGCTATCTTTACAAGTCCACTATTCGTCCTCTGATGGAGTATTGTTGTCATCTGTGGGCAGGCGCCCCACAAACGCATCTTAACCTCCTTGAACGGGTTGAGAAACGTGTCAAGAATCTAATGGGTGAAAAACTTGCTAGCAAGTTGCAGCCGCTCTCCGTCAGACGGGATGTTGCTTCACTCAGTCTTTTCTACAGGTACTATTTTGGTAGAAGCAGCTCTGCAGTAAATGAGTGCGTACCCAAACCTAAGATCTTCTCCAGAAGCACACGCAGAGCTAATGCACTCACATGCTATAATGTGAGTTTAGAACGCGCACGTACTGTGAGTCGCTCGAAAAGCTTTTTTGTTCGCACGGCACAGCTTTGGAATCAGCTTCCCCAGACAACTTTCCCTGACCAATACAATCTTGATACTTTCAAGAGGCGTGCGAATAGGTTTCTGATGGGGACAGCTTAATCAGATTAGAAGATGTTTTTTTTTATTTTATTTATTTAAAATAATACTTTTCATAAAATTTTTAAAATATTACTATAAAACATTTTATAAAATATTACTTTTCATTGAGTAACCCCTAGCTTCGTTCATGGCTCATAGCTGTGCTAGGGGTAAAAATTCAGTAAAAAAAAAACGATTCGCAAATCCACCAGACCATATTTATGCATAAAACTAACTTGTATTCCATTAATGATCAGACATACAGGCCTGTGATTAGCTTATGAAAAAAATTGAGGATTTTTTGTGAAAAATTTGAGGAATGGAAACGGAGCCAAATATGATAATTGCAAGAAACATTACAAATTTTAGCACGGAATTTGGGTCAAACTTCAAATCATGAAAGTCACAACGAAGAAGATAACCCAAGGGTTGACCACACCCTACTTTTTGAAGCTGTGTATATTGCAAAGGAATACTGACTTGATTCGTCATAATCACTTCCCGCGTTGTTACGAAATCAATTTGTTGCCTCAAGTATTATCTGCTTAGAATGTGTCGAACAGAGGATGTCAGATCAAGCTGCTGATGTCGCTCTGCTTCACGCTATCGTCTCCAATTCAATGATGCTTGTCAGATTTGTATACTATAATTTTTTGAATGTAGGATATATCTTCAACTACATGCATCTGGGGCTTTGCAACGATTAATTTTTACGGACTTTAGACAAATTTGGGAGGAGAGTAACCCATAAGTATAGAAAGCTTAAAATCGTTGACGGAATGCTTGTGACTTAAAAAAGTCAGTAATTCATCATGAAGGATACACCACATTACACACTAATTTATTAATTTTACTTTATGCTACACAAGTTTTGGTGGGTTTTGTTTACTTGTTAGCGTTTGATCATATCGCTCTGATCTACATTCAAATGAACATGAATTCTCTCATACAACACAAAACAAGTGTCGGGAACAGGCTTGCCAGTTGAGTTGTTGGTCTCATACAGGCAAAGAGTGAAAGATTATCACCTTTATTCGCATGAAGTTGCGCAGAGATATTGACGTTCACATCTTGCAGTAGACCCAGGTTGAAAATCTACCAACCCAGTACTATGTGGTTCAATGTCTTAATTAATCTAAGTTCACATACAACAATAAGCAATGTGTGCACTAATTTCACACCAACCAGTGCTCAGCAAATTATGAAAACGATCTATAAGTGAATAATTCATCCAGGATAAGTGTCGGTCGGCAGACCCCGGAAAATGTAGCTATAAAAAGACTCATGAGATAGCGGAGCTTCATACGCTTCCAACCCCCGCACGCTAGTGACCAGGAGGCAGATAGACACTAAATTTAGGGACCATCCGCTTTACCCAGGGTTGCCAGCGCAAAAATTGAAAAAAACGGACGCAAACAAAAAACAGACTTCAGCTGCCGTAAAACGTGTAGGCTTGCTAAACTCGATATGAATTCATTCACCTGCTTGCGAACATAATGTACATACGTACACGTAGGTCCACTTCAGGCAAATATGCTATGATAAACTTTCTTATACTTATCTCAAATAGTAAGTAATTTGCATACACTGCTATAACACGCTCAGTATCTGAACGAATTTAAAGCAAATACATTTGAGTAAACAATCTTTTATTCAAATCTTCGTAGAACTTATTCAAAACGAAGGCAAATCTCCATGTACATGTATGTTGATTGTTGATAGAAAAGCTTGGAAGTCTACTTTGCAAAGAAAAAGTCAATTATCTTTCGGTTTCGAAACGTGACAAACTTCATTCAAGCATTCGAATTCAACACAACTTGAAATTCAAATAGGCCTAGAACATCATTCACACATACGAAAGTGAGCAGCTTACTGTGCAAGATCTACAAGATGGAATAAAATACTTCATAAACTTATTATTCTATGAAATACACATGAAGACTAATCAGGACCGTAGAAAGTAAAACAAGATCACAAGTACTATAATGTAGTGGAAATTCGACCATCCGTTTTTAAAAAACGGACGCATTTCGAAAAAACGGACGACTGGCAACGCTGTTTACCCCGTCGGATGTGTTCATGTTCAGCGGAAATAAAATGGAAGAGAGTGAAACAAACGCTTCAGTTGTTAAGAGCACTGAAATCCAAGTGGGCTGGGCTACCTATATGTTATCATATAATGGATATGGAAGATCGATATCCTTCAGTTCTTTAAGAAGTACAGGCATGCATTTAGCAGCCATATAGTCGCAGAAACATATAAAGAAGGTTGTGACAAAGGTCAACATAATTAATGAAAATAATTGAATGTGCATTTTATTGTTGGAATTCTAAGCAATATTATGAAGTCAGAAGTAAAAAATTGCAAGGTTCAAATATACAATTTCTGTAGGTTGATCGCAGTGTTTCACTCATTAGATACGTGAAAGCATTTAATGAGTGAGTTCGACAGACAATGACTTCGGACAACTTCTCTGCTTAGCAAAATAAGTCCGGACGAACCGGAACATCTGCAGCCCTGAAGCTTGCAGAAATGAAAACGACATTCAACGTAACAAAGTGCGTCAAGGTAACAAAATTAAAAAAACAAGTTAACGACTGGTCAATTTTTGATGTGCTAAATATGACATGGCTAAAAGAAGATCATTATATCCTAAAATGTCTAGAAATTTATAAATACTTACTAGAAGGACAAGCAGCGGTTCTCCTCTCCTCATGTGGAACGAATTGGTGAGTAATTCGCTCTTTTCAAAATTGTGTTCATCACTTATATATTGAAAATATTCTATTTAACAGTCTGCCCATTCAGATGATAAAAGGACAGGTCTGTTTCCAATCAAAATATCAGATCTAGCTAGCACAGCGGGACTACGCTATCTAAAATCTGCCAGGTGTGTGAGAGAAAAATTATTAAGTTATAAATCATAAGAGAAGAAAAAGAAAAGTAATAAATCATGAGTGATTCATGATTAGCAGCATGGATGTAGGGTACGTACATGTTACAGGATTCTATCTTAGCTTCTTGTTTGGAAGTTTACACATCATCGCCATTCGCCAAAAAACAATACATTATCCGACATTTAGTCCGTAGTGTGTTGTATTTGAGGAATTTCTCATAGTTAAGCTATATTTGAGGAATTTTTGAGGATTTGAGGATCAATAAACAAATTTGAGGAATCTGAGGAATTTGAGGAGTAATCACAGGCCTGGACATATAACCAACAATCAGTTTAGATTCCTTCAATTATAGACAAATAATGTAGATTCCAAGATTGTTTCATAGGATTGTTGAAACATAGTGTTGAAAAAATCAAAAAAAAAAAAAAAAAATACTGCTAGAAAATTCAGCAGGGATTTTATAATTCCTTATGTGGTTCAGGAAATTTCTCTAACTGCCATGCCTTCAATTGCTAAATTAGCCTAAAACTTTGAACATCTCTTTCATCTGAATATTCCAAAGCACACTGTTTCAGGATATTTTAAGTATTTATTAGATAGGTGTCTGTCAACTAAAGTCATGCGAAATGTGTCATATGACGAATAAAGGATCCTTATTAAGGTTTTACATCAATATGGAAATTATTTTACACTGTGATAGAATGCACATTAAAGATTTCATCTGAAAATCAGTGCAGATTTCTGCAGAACTCGTAGGCCTAATATTATGCTAATAATATTGCTTACTAGGATGCATTTATGTAGAGGAAGATAATGCTCATAACTAAGCTATATTATTGAAGTAAAATTGATATTTTATTAGATGGGCATTGTTGCAAACCTTAATTTAGATGTAAAAGTGTCAACTTGTATATTTACTATCAATGAAACCGATGTTGCTCAATTATGCAGTCTTATAGTGATAAGTTGATAAATATTTCAAAAATGGAATTTTTCCGACAATTGACGGCTGCCAAAGAGAGAAAATTATGTAGTCAGTGACTTACATTCGAGTGGGTTCTTTACAGACCCTTTCCGTCAAGCTTCTAACTATAAGTAGGCATATTCCGAGATCAAAGCTGCCAGTTATGAGACACATATTACTACTTTTTCAATCAAAATTTTACGGAGTAAATATACATCAATATTATAAATCCAAATTTATGAAAACCGCGAAAAATTATAATATTGGCTAAGTCTTTGAAAATATTCCATAAAAAACTATCACCATGCATCCTACTTCAAATGCCAAATGTCAAGATCCTACTCAATGCAATTCTACTAAAATATACAACCAAGTCCAAGCTTTGAATTGAATTGGAGATAGCCAATATTGAAAAATATTGACTTTATTTTCGTCTTCATTATTCTGTAATAAATAACGAAAATAAAATCGATGTCTTTCAATATTGGCTCTTTCCAATTCGATTCATAACATGACAAATAGCCAAGATAATTTATCTCAAACCAAGTCCAAGCTTTACAATGCAAGGTTCTCGTTGTCTTGGATCGTTGACACCACTTTCTTTAGTTGAATTGTACGTGGGCATTTCTATTTACTGACGCATTTGCCAGAAGTCACGAGTTGTTGAAGCACACGAGATAAGTCGATACCGCATAGCTCAGCACACAGAAGCTATGAAAAAACGTGTGTGTATATAGCGGGTGAAGTATGACGTAATCAGTATGACTGCAGTAATGTAAACGGTAGTCAAATTATTTACAAAATAGTGCATTAGGCCTACTGGTACATCCACTCTTCAATCTATAACTCAGAATGTTTCAGTGGTTATAAGAAAATAGGCTACACATATCCGATCATATCAGTATCATATTAATGTCTTTGTTAGTGGATGCAACATGATTATTATACACATCAACTTTTTGCCTAGTTACACGTATTTCACGACAATCACAGTGAAAGTGACACTGCAATGAAAAATTCAACAGAAAACATTCCATTGTGTATATTGTCATCTCAATTTGAATGAGAGATTCTGAGAATATTCTCAATTCTCTATTTTTACAAACATAGATTATTGTAATTCCCTCAGCATTCTCAAGCTGGTTGTAGTAAAGCATCAATTAATCGATTACAAAAAATTCAGAATGCGTGTGCCCGATACGTCCGTCGACTCCCCAGATCGGCTCATGTATCAGAGAACCTCAGAGAACTGCATTGGCTGCCAGTACGCTTGAGTATTCCTTTCAAGATCTGTTGTCTCGTGCATAAATGCTTATACGATAATGCACCGGTGTACCTAAAAGATCTGCTGAAAATGTCAACATCAGCCAGCATGTCAATCTCACTGAGGTCACAGAATGCACCTGTACTCCATCTTCCGTCTATATTCGATGAGTGCCAAGGGAGCTTTCTCCATTGCTGGTCCGACGTTTTGGATCAGTCTGCCTCCGGATTTAAGATGTGTGGATAACTTACCGACTTTTCGTCGGAGACTAAAAACATTCTTTTTTGCGCGTATCTAATTATATTCACTTTTTCTATCTTTACTTGTGTCCCCACATTGAATATTTTGTACAGATTTTGTGGTTAAATATACATTATCATTACTATTATTATTTCGTAGGCCTATTTATCAACATTGTGCAATGCACCTCACTCATTCACATAAACGGAACCGCTTGTTTCACTAATCCAATATAAATCTTCTCAGAAAACTCGATAGTGGGCCTCCTGTGTCCATGGCACTGATGTCTCGAATTCCTTGACTGATGAATTCGATGACATTCATTTGTGGTATTGTGGTACTTTCAACATGCATCAATTCAGAATCGTGTAAAAGCTATAGCACCATGCCCTCAAAGTTACTGTAAAAAAAATTGTGCATTTACCGGGACGCACTACGACAAGGATTGCTACATGACTTTTTTGCTAATAAGGGCATATTTTCCAATTCCTATATATAGTTATTACATAAGATTATGCAATCGTCAAGATATGCATTCAATTGTCAACACATGAATGATAGCATGACTAAAGTAAAGGGCAACATGACAAGACACGTTGCGTTTTCAACATGAAAAAAAGACCTGTACTACGAAACACTTTTTCCCTGCTATACCAAAAAAGCGAAAAAAAATGAATGCTACTCGATAAAAGCAAAAATTCAGGCATATTTTCAAAAAAGCGAATGTCTGGGTGGTCTGCAAATACCAACATCTATTAAAAGGAGCATAATTTAGATATTTCTACTGTTAAAATTTGATCTACACTGTGTGCATGAATAATCATAGTTCATAGCAGACTAAATTGAAAATTTGAAAAGTACTAACGTCGTTGTGCTCAAATCTTTAATGGATATGTGATATATCAACAAAATTCTTACTAAGATGCAAGATTCGCATAATTCATTAGCTCCAATAAGCCTCTAGATAACTTCATGAATTGAATATCATTCTATATTAGCTAATATTCGGAAGGGTTGACTTCTACCCCATGGTATGATATGAGTAAAACATCAATGGCATATATTCGCACATGAAGCAACCTTTCATAAAAATATGTTCTCTTGTTTTAGTATTCATCCCGCTTTTCATCACTGACATGTATCCGCGGAAATTGTGGGTATCAAGATGATAATGACTGTTATAAGGATACTTTCCTTGCAGCATCACCATGGACTCGATAGATAGGACTCCCAAAGTCTTTGAGATTTTATCTGCAAATAATGTCTTGTCTTCAGAGAGACAATGCTGCATTAGAAAATGTGCGATTTTTTAAAGGGTCTACCTTATCTTAAATTCAAGGTGCCCCTGTCAAATTCTCTTTTGCGAAGTCCTGGATGTTTGAATACAAAGAAGATTATTGATGTGCAGTCTTCGACGCGTCTACAGGAAATGGCTGTGAAACTTGGATCTAAGCATGAAATTAGACAAGTTACGGACGAATGGAACTTGCTAGAGCGCGATGCAGATGTTAGTAAAATGCCAAAGCAACAAAGAGGTGATCATGTTGGAATGGAATCTATTGAAAACCGACAGTGGTGACGAATACAGATACATCCATTTGAAAAGTCTCGACTCAGCTTGTTGTTGGGGCAAAGTAATGTAGACACCGAAAGAAGTTTTCTGTAAACAACAATATCTTCACAGACAATAGAACGAATATGTCGGAAGATTCGTTGATTGGCATTCGCACAGTGAAAGAGTTGCCCGTTTCCACGAACCTCAAACATGTAAGACAGGCCATCTTCATATTTCAAAGGAAGTGAAGCAGTCGATTCGTTCTGCGCACGATTTTTATAAAGTTGAGATGGACGAAAAGAAACAACTTCAAAAGGCGTAACAAATACAAGAGGAAAGAGAAACTGAAGCTATGGAAAAAGAGAAGAGAAGGAAAAATCAATCATGAAAAGACCAACTTCGAAGACCGCGACCTAGAGCTGCAGAGGGAGGAGGAAAACGCTATGAAAGCGTTCCGATAAACTATAGAATTTATAAACACAGGTTATGCCAAGCGCTCGGAAGCACAAACCAGAACTGAATCGACTTCAATGACATCGTCCTCCCCTTCACTTACCCGTGTATTAATTGAGGCTTTAAAGGTGTACTCCGGTCAATTTTTAAGTTGGTCCGTATCGATACTGCAGCTTCATTTACGTTGATTTAGCGCCATCGATTTTCAACTCGAGGCGCAGTTCTCTCGCTAAGCGTCGAACGATTCTCGGTGATGACGACAGCTGTGATACGGTGACAATAAGAGACGGCTGCAATAAACAGCGCTGGCTGAAGTACTGAGGTCTCAGACGTCTCAGTTAAGTCGCGCTTGCTCTGAATATTTTTCGATAGCAACAAGACATTAAGCAGGAAGCACGATTTGTTCGAAAGGGTTCAGAGCAACCGCAGAAAATCTTAAAAGATGGAGCTTTTCCGATGTTTAGCCAGGATTGAAAAGGGGCTGGCTGTAAGGCCTCCACTGAAAAGTCGCGCATTAGAAAAATGGCATGCGATGGCATAAATAATTGAACATGAACGTTTTGTGCACGTAATCGTAGGTATTAACATGAGAGCTGATACCTCATTTGTTAAAAATACCTTTGTGACCTCATGATCACATTTGTTAAAAATAATTACGTTTCGAACAGCCTGACATATGTCCTGCAAAAAAAGCTTGCATAAATACTCTACAAAAAAGACTGCGATAATGGCTTAAAATACTATCCTTGTACAAATATTCCTCCTAACAGCCTTAATAATTTTTTACTCGCAATGATAATGACCACTGCCTCAAATTTTATTATGTCAGTGATAGCTATACGCGCAAAGAGAAAGAAACTCGCAAAAAGCACAGTATTAGTGTTAACATATCAACAAACCCGGCAACTGCACAATAGTTTCTCTAGAAGCCATTCTAGTAGTACTTGCGATTGTGACATTTGTCGCATAAATGCAAATGAAGAGAAGATTTTTAGCCTCATCAGGAAAAACAGGACACAGACCAGGAGCCTGTTTCACTTATGAAAAACTTATGATAAGTTATAAGTATTTAGTCTAAAAACTTATGTTCCGTTTCACTTATAACAAATACCTAAGATAAGAAACTTATGTTTTCCACTTATGGCTTATCATAAGTTTCTAAGCTATTTTACTTATAACTTATGTACTTGTCTCACTTCGTGAATTATAAGTGGCTTATGATAAGTTACTTATAAAAACATAAGTCTACTTTTACACGACTTATGTTATTCAAAATGAGATTGATGAACTATCATTTCGGTATTCTACAATGTGACTTAGCCTCTATGGGTTGTTCAATGCTAGGTGTACATTTAACGAATTATACCGGCACTATATCTATCTAAACAGATTGATCAGTGATCGATAATTGATTGATTAATTTAGAAAGTGACTTTCTGTAGAATTTAGAGAATTTGACACAATTTTGTAATGTCGTCATCAAAATACGTAAGCCAACAGTTGTATCACGTTGTATAATAACTAATCTACATTAATTGACGAAGTAGGGAGTGATTGATCAGTAATCAATAACTGATCAGAAATCGAATTATGTGATTTTCATGGAATGTACTTTAGTTTAACAAACAATTCTGTTATATAATGATACCCATTGATTACTACGCAATATAATTCTGTGAGAGGTAATTGGTATCAAGTATTGATCAGTGATCGATAATTGATTGATTTTCTGTAGAATTAAGCATGTGTCACATATATTTTAAGAAAATGAAATTATGAACTTAAGTAAGACGATAATTGTGACACGGTGTATGATCATATGCATTTGTTGAGGTATAGAGTGATTGATCAATAATCAATAACTGATCAGAAATCAAATTAGTATGTGATTTTCATGAATGTACTTTAATTAAACAAATAATTTTAATAAATAATGATACTCTTTGAATACTTAAAATATTCCTACAAACAGATTGAGAGATGATGGGTACCAGGTATTGATCAGTGATCGATAATTGATTTAAATTTAGAAAGTAAATTTTGTATAATTTTTATGAATTTGACACTCTTTTTTCAGATGTAATACAATTATTAACATGTGTACGTTGCTAATTGTGAGACGTTGTGTTAATCAACAACTTCAAATACAGTATCTTGTTGATAAATACTTCATAATAAGCTATAAGAAAACACATGTAATGGAAACTGCAAGAATAGTATATTCTAGAGATACAACTCATTGATCAATCGATAAATCGGTCAATATAGTTTTGCCGTACAACGTTTCCAACTGCATCATCGTTGGGCGTGTACTCTTCTAACAGGTTATCGATGGCTTCAATATGATCAATGCTTGGAATGCAAAAATGGCGACATATGTTATGAAGCACACAACATGAAATCACAACGTTTGGCAACTTATTTAAGGTGTAACGAGCAGGACGTCGTAACACATTGAAACGCTGCTTCAAAATACCGATAACTTGTTCAACATTCTGGCGAGCAGCAAGCAAGCGTCTCTGTAATATTTGTTGTTGTCGATTCAAATTATTCCTCATTCGCGAATTATAGGGTGTAATAATAAACCAACGACAGGGATATGCACTATCCCCTAAGAGTGATAACTTTGCTTCTTGAATAAGACGCGGTACGTCTGACTCGTCCCAAACTCTAGCGTCATGAGCACTTCCAACGTTACTAATATCAACGTGAATTATCTTTAAATCTGCACCACACACTATTTGAACGTTGATTGAATGGAAGTGCTTTCGGTTTACATACACAGATTCATGAGAATCACTTGCAGGTGAGTTAATAGGAATATGTGTTCCGTCCACGACGCCCAAAATATTTGGTAAACGATACTTGGTGTTAAAATAGTCCGTGTGAACCTTTACCGCGTCTCCTACTGGCCACGGTAACCATTTTTGAATCATATGGTCGGATGAGATAGCGGAAATGGTCTCCCAAACGCAGCGCCATGCTGTCGCTTTTGATGAACCGGCAATGTTCCGAAGATTCCATATGAAGTTTCCGGTTCCGAGCCATTGGAGGCAAGTAAGAATCCGTAGATGGGTTGGTATACTGTTTCTTCTGTTAGAATGGCGACTCATGTAAGACATAAGTTCATTGATTAAACGAATGGCATTCAGTTTGGAGAATCTGAATTCTTCAAAAAACTCAGCATTAGACATCTTAAAGAATGGATCACTTTCCACGCCACTGGTTAAGAAAGAAACAGAGTCACGCTCTACACGCTGTAATCGTTGACACTCTCATTCTCCTCTACAAAGTCCACCATTGCTGCGTAGCGAAAGTATCTGTCCATGTTGACGAGTAAGCTACTATTTGATCAACGTTGGCATTCACAAACATAAATAACGATCGTTTCACAGAATCAAGGTCACGTGAACTAATTGACCAATGATTTGTTCTCTATTCGTTAAAAAGCAATACTAGAGGGGAATTGGATGCTTCGCTTCAGATAGTCATTGTTACCACTAACTCGAGTACTATCAAAGGGAAGATCAACCAATCAGCACATTCAACGTTTCGCGTTCATTTTAGCCGATGGATACATCTTTAAATCATTCGCTACGTGCACTATATAGAAGGATGGTGGCAACTTTATTCACTGACTCTCAAGTAATAATGCTCATTGATCTGATCAAAGATCACTATGATATCATACAAGGAAAATTTCGTTCAGACTTAACGAAAAGATCCAAAAGGATTCATGGGAAACGATTGCAAAGGATTTCTCCTTGTGTTTGACTAGTGATCAAGATCCATCAATCTATACGGCTGAAAAGATTAAGAAGAAATGGGAGAATCTAGTCAACAGACTTCCAGCCTACATCAAAATAAAAGCAACTCATGAAAATCTCACTGGAAGAGGTCCTTTTACGATTAAACAAGAAATGGAGAAATGCTGGGATGTAGTCGGACGAGACAACCCTAAATTGGTTAAGATCGCCAATGCCAAAAGTTCGACGGAAATGAACGTATCTCAAACTCATTCGAAAACGGATGGATTGGTACCCGAAATATGCCCGCCGACCTGTTCCAACCTAGCGACCAATGTTACATTCGATAATGATGATGACGAAGAAAATTTGGAAATACCAACTTACCGCAGAAAAATACCTAAATCTTCAAATATATCAGAGGAAAGGAATATGCATGCAGGCTCCAAATTAGCTGACCTTCTGTCAAATGAACAAAAAAACAATGATGAATTGCATACACTCCGCCTTCAATATTTGACCTCGAAGATTGCAGCACAGAAAGCTAAGACTGACTACTACTTAAAAAAAAGGAACTTTTGAAATGACTTGAGTTACGTTCCGTTACTATTCAATCGTTGTTATCAACCATACAAATGTGATCAAATATATGATGGGTTATATTCAAAACATTTGTTTTTATTTCATCAGTAGGGGGTTTTAAAATAACAAAAAAATAAAATCTTTCAAACAAACAAGTTGACTTATGAATTTTCACATTTATTGACTGATGGTGTCAAAACAAATTTAATGATTGACCGCAACATATGAATTGCACATGGATTCCACATTCGAAAACATAAGACCAATAGGGCCTATCCAAACAATAAGTAAATTTCAGGTCATACGCAAGCAGACGAGTTTTTAGGCTAATAATTACAAAGGATTGTCGAAGTTACATCAAAAATCACTTTTTAACTATCTGATCAGCAGTTATCGATCACTAATCAATCAATAAATGAATCTGCATCTATTCACAACTACAGATAATATATATATATATATATATATATATATATATATATATATATATATATATATATATGTGCATCATGACGATTGAAATAAGTTTTTATGTAAATAATAACACAAGATTGTCGAATTTATATCAAAAATCACATTTTTAATTATCTGATCAGTTATCGATCAGTAATCAATCAATAAACGAATCATTTACGCAATCACTATACATTTCACATGTATAATCATGTAAAGCATCAATAGCATAGGACATACAAGCATTAACTAGTGTATACCTTCATTCAATGCTTATGTATAGTATAGGTTTTGTTCCTTACTAGAATATTTATACTTATCACAAGTTTATAAGTTCATAAGTAAATACTTAAAAACTTATGCTTATGAGTGAAACCCACTATAAGCATAAGTTATAAGTATAAGTATTCACTTATGATAAGTTTTTCATAAGTGAAACAGGCTCCAGATCATCATTATCATCCCACACTCCAAACAGTTTCCTAATTTGCAAAACTAATACCTTTGATGACCTGTCTGGCCTGTCATGAGCTGAAACCAAAAAGGCCTTACTGAAGCAAGCTAAAAGTGCAACATGGAAACATAGCATAGAACACTAAGAATGACATTTATTCAACATGTATTTTCGATGATGATAAGATCATTTGGAAAGCGAAGTTTTACTGTACTTTTCGTGGTTACAAAAGCACGACTGTTTTGGATGACGCAGTAATCAGTGAGGTGTCATTAAGTACGCATTTTTTCGCCGAGCCAGGGTAGAAGAGTCCAGAATCGGAACCGGCCCATAGCTTTCGGTCTGGGCCCGTTAACTAAGGCTCGGATTTTTTTATCCCTCTGCAGATTTAATTTTTCGGCCCAGACCCGTCTTCTTTCAAATTAGTAGCCATTTGAATATATTAGAAAATTATGATTGAACAATCAATTATCACATTTTGCATTATCAAAATTCACTCAAAATGTATAGTTGTTCAGAATAAAGCCATATGAGTGCTCATAAGCTATCCACCAATTAAATGCAACTTTAGCTGCATATACTATAGCATACAGCAAGTATACACGTACATGCATGTTTTCATATTAGTAGATGCAACGAATTCATATATCGCAATATACAAACGCGTATATGCTTCTAAAACCGTGCAACTCGTGCCCGCAGAGGAAATGCCCATGTTATCGATCACTTATATCCCCATAAAATACTTTGAAAATTTCGTCATAACTCGAAGAAATATTTTATCATGAACTATTTTGTCACTTTGTACAGAACTCACTAGTCTTTAACCCTCTAACATCCAAGAAAAAATATTACGTTAACGTCCAGTGGGGGCCTTTGAGGCCCCCAGTGTATTTTTCATGATAATGACTAACTGTTTGTTTAGTTATGATACTGAACTCAATAAGGGTGTTTAAGGAAAATATACATCCAACATTTAGCATTGATAGCTCTATAGTATAACACATTACATACATATGTAATATACATTTACAGTACATTGATACATGTAGGCCTCTGAGATTACCATGAAAATCAAAGCAATTCAGATATAGAAGCTTTTTATAGCGTATCACAAAATCAATCCGTTGCACAATGTTCGCAGATGATGCGACAATGTTCATTACAAACGCTTCTTTCGCATTCATGGCAGATCTGTCTCACCTTCCTCTCCAATCGTCGAGGACAAAGGTAGCAGCGGCGTCTGGCGAGATTGAAGGTTCCGCGAACAGGTCCTGAAGTTCCAGCCGAAGAGACCTCTGCTTCGTCAGACACCGCCATCAGCTGTGTTCCTAGTTCTATCAGGAACAAACGGCGTCTATGAGATGCTGCACGGTAGTATTGAGGATGGATGGAGGTGTAGATGACAAAGGCATTGTAGGAGGCCATGTCAATTAGATTGCAGAATATGACAAATGCCCACCGCCTTGTCTTTCGTTTGCAAAAATATGTCCTGCACACTTGATCAAGAGTGTCGACTCCGGCCTTGTTTCGATTGTAATCGAGAATCATTTTTGGCTTTCTTGGTTCCTCTGGCTGACATTCATCGTCATGATGAAAAGTTGAAATAAGTGCCACGGCTTTCCCTTTCTTGGGAACGTAGGAAACTAGAGTGACGTCTCGTTGGAAGCCAAAAATACTTGTGAATGGTTCGCGACCGGGTGATGGTTGCATTTCTTTCGGAAGCTCACCTTTATTCTTTCTCATTGTTCCGGAATATGTCAGATCACGACCAAGAAGTGCTCGGGCAACATCAAGGCTCGAGGAGAAATTGTCTGCAGTCATGTGACGCCGGTGTTCGAAAGAAATTCCGATAATTCCAAAACGACTCGAAATGCTTGTCCTACCTCACGATTCGCGCCGATGCGTCCGGTATAGATTTGAAAATTGCAACAATAGCTGTTTTCAGAGTCTGCCAGAATCCAGATTTTACGCCGTATTTTCCAGGCTTCGATGGAATATAGACTTTGAACGGGCATCTGCCTCGAAACGTCACCAGCTGCTCGTCAATAGTCACATTTTCTCCTGGTTTGTAGCAGCTCCGAAACCTTGAAGCAAAATACTGCGCTAGCTCTCGGATAGGAGCTGCTTTATCCGTGATGCGTCTGGCAACTCTGGTATCCCGATTATCAAATCTCAAGTACCGACGGATTTCACAAAATCGCTGACGAGACATGGCTCTGTTGAAGATACTGCGTCCATGATCATTACTCCACATTTGCTGTATCAGTTCGTGCTTAGCTCTGTAGACACCAGCTAATATAAGTACACCAATGAACACGTAAATTTCCTCTGAGTCAACGTCTTTCCAAGCGGCGTTTCTGCGATGACCTTCTTGATTGCTAAACGTAGCGATCTTATTCACGACTTCCGCAGTAAAAAAAAGTTTGAAAGCATGAGCGTCGCTTTCACCTCCAGAGATGGCCTGCCGAGTAGGTCCTTTGGCTTCACGAAGAACGTTGTGACGTCGAGGTTGTCCCCCACTGCTGCTCACAGAATTACGATTCCAGACCTCTTGACCATTCTTCGACACCATTTGTCCGGAATGCCCTACATCGACGCTGTGAACACTCGAACTGGCCTGTTCTTCGTCGGCGGAGCTGTGCGATTCAGATGATGCGGTGCCGTCATCCGGCTCGGACTCATCAGACGTCAAATGAACGTCATCGTGAGTTTCAAAAAGTAACTGATTTGCCAAGTTGGTAGCGACACGGCGTTGGCGAGACATGCAGAATGTCGAGTCGATCGTGTAGAAATGCGAACGTTGTCTGTGCAGTCACTATAGCAGAGGCTGGGGATTTTAAGAGCGTCATATGACATATGTGATTGGATGCGATGTACGTGATTCGATGCCTTCTCACATGACACAATTATGCAAGCAGAGCGATAACTGTATACGTGTGGCTGATGCAAGAATGAGACAGAACCATCGCGATGAAAACCATCTCTCTCGCTACGTATTCAACAGTGATGGAAATATTGACAATCTCTTGTGGCAGAATACACCTGTAATCATAAATTATTTGTTCAATTGTGATTTTATGATGCGTGAACTATCCAGTCAGTGAATTTTATTCAATCTATAATCTATCATGTACTATTGGCTTTGCCTGATATCACAAAAAGAGCACAAAGCATGCAAAATTTGTCAAAATAGAGCTGGGGGCCTCTGAGGCCCCCACTGGTACTTAACGCTACAAAAAATCTAGAGCCATATAGCACCTAAACTAGTGCGCATGGAGACTTAAAAATTCACATACATGTTCTAGACATGATAATTGAAGTTCTCAGGAAATCTGATTAAACTTGTTCAAAAAATGGATAGTCAGGAATAAAAATAAAAGTCGCTGGGGGCCTCAGAGGCCCCCATGGACGTTAAAGGGTTAAAGGGGAATTCCACGCATTTTACAACATGGGCTGAAATGAAAGCTATTATCGAGTAGAACAAGGAGTGGCGATCCGTTTTTGCGCTAGCTATGTTGTTAGCGCTAAAAATAGCTTTCACTGGTGACGTATAACGTCACTTCGCTGAACGGATGAACGCCTGCCGTAGATGCGACCAATGCAATGTCGAATCAAACAGAGAGTCGCGTGTAGGAGCCCACAATAACCTCACGATCATTTATCATATTGACGCGGCGATGCCAAATTGCGCTGTATTCGGCTGCTCTACGGCTTCGGGAAAAGGAAAAAGACTGTTTACTTTTCCGAAAGACAAGCGCCTCCGAAAGAAATGGACAGACGCGTGCCGACGTAAAAACTTCAATCCGACATCTAATGCAGTGACCATTTTTCAGGAGATTCGTTCGAAAAGACTCATTATCATCTTTTGAAACTAGAAGACAGGCCTAAATGCAAACGACCACTGAAATCAACAGCGATTCCCACTCTTCATCTACCCATTTCAAGCCATCCAACTCCCAAACCAAAACCAAGATCTACCCGTCTTTCTCGGGAATGTGATTCCTCTTCTTCAACTGGTCATCAACTTATCACTAATCCTTCAAACTCTGAAATTTTTGATTCTGATAGATCTGACAAGTCGAACGATGATTTTGATGATGATTTTGACCCCTACTCATCGGATGAAAACGATTCATATGACGATGACTTAGGTGTGACGGCTTGTACTTTGGCTAATGAAAGCTGTTACCTTGTCTACGATTCAAATTTGATGAATTTGTTTAAATGGTGTAACCAATGTGGTTCTACATTAGAAAGCGGCGTAACCGAACGCGAAATAATCGGTTCCGTGGTGAAAGTTAAGACAAGTTGCATCCAAGGTCACGAGAATCTCTGGGAATCCCAAAGTAAATTACCCAATACCAATATATACTTAGGAAATATTGCCCTCCCAACTGCAACAATTCTGTCCGGTAATACATATCAAACATTGTGTGAAATTGCTGAGACAATGAACTTGTCTGTTCCATCGAAGTCGTTATTCTATGAATCGCAAAGTAATTGGATTTCACCTACTGTGACGAAATGTTATCGAACTCAACTTGATGATGTGACGGCAGCAGTAAATTCGCATGGATCAGCAGTTTTAGTCGGTGATGGGAGGTAAGTTTTAGTTGGCGATGCTGTCTTTTTATCATCATAATCTGATCATAGGCATACCGTTAATTTAATTACCTGGATATTGCTAAAAATTCAATATTTATGCGGTTCAAATGCAATCCGTCGATTTTAAAGATTCAAAAACATAATGAAACCCTGATTTTGATCTTATTGTAAACGAGCCCCGAATGTAAAACGTAACTTGGCTGAAAAATATTCTTGTATTCAATCTTAAAAAAAGAATTACAGACGGAAACGGTAGCCGAAAATGAGATGAAAAATATATACACTAAATACAAAATTAGCATAGGCCTAAATCATGTAAACTTACTAATCTGTTAGTGAGTGGGCTGTCCACGAATTTCTAACTTACGAGTATGACATTCAATTTGTCTTGATTTGATGTACATCTATTTCAAAACTACATCAAGCTATAACAACGAAGTATGGATTTGAAGTTATTTTACTAATAAGTCTTCATATAAAGCAAATACAAAACGATTATCCTAGTAATCCGATCTATGTTAATAGTATCTTTTAACAAGAATCAAAGTTATTAGCTAGCAGATATCTAATGATTATCAAATACTAACGCTTATCAATATCATTTTGATAATTTTTCATTGTCCGATAATGGTAGAGATTCGAGAATAGGCATAGTCTGTTGAGATATTCGTTATCATACGTGGCAATTTTACCTACAGGTTTATGAAAAAAAATGAATTATATTTTTAAACGAAACATGCCTTACACTCAAATTAATTAGGCATATTCATGAGTACGGGACGGTACTTAATAATAATGTAGGCTAAATACTTCACAGTATCCAGTTAATTTTCAATGGAGATATAATTATTCTGTGACTAATAATATAAAACAAGAAGATACAGTAATAGACATATGTAATTTACGTATTTCCAAAACGATTATGCATATAATCACACTATCAGTATATATCACAAAAGCCAACGTAAGGAACATCAGCAGGATTCGGGAAATGTTCACGGATAATTAGTACGCAACAAGAAGGAATCACAATTCGTACAGATGGACGTGAAGAATGGCTGAAAATCCAATTAATGAAATTTGCATATGCATTATGTCTGTAATCTATATTTTGTGGGTTTCGAACACCTGGAGGTAATGATCGGCTGATTCGATCTCGCGCCATACACATTCGTAAAACTTCCTGATTGAGACAACAAGCTTCGAAGCCTTCAACCAACGTTACACAAGCTGCTTCTCCGCGACGCTCAGATGCTTCTTTCAATGACCAACAGCAGGTATTTTCTTACAGATTTGGCATTATCATACATCGACCACACCAACACCAGCTTTCAAGAGGCATCGGAGACATTATGGAAGGAGTATCTTCTTTCCTCGATGAATTTTGACGAACTTGCATTGAATCCATCGGTGCACGAGGTTCATGCAGGTACGGAGCAATCCTAAAATGTAAAGGATATAAGCCATAAATAAAAAAAACAGTGATTCAAATGACAGATACATTATGGTTGTGATCTGGAGGTTTCATAAATAAGGAGAAGTAGTATACTCTAATTTCCTTCTTATTTATCAGAAAAATAAAATAATAGATTAATCATATTAACACATCCTTTCACTGGAGCGGTAACGATCACGATAGATAATAATGTTTTTAATTTATTCGGATATTTTTGAAGATATAAAGCTAATAGATAACACTATGTGCTACTTCTCATTAATCAAAAATAAGTTGTGACTTTAAAATACTTAGCGTTTCAAATAATGTATTATCCAGGGCTGCGGAAGCGAATGGTTTTTATTAGTCCAAGAAAATGTCTCCTAAAATCGCAAAAGCTACCGAACCGATAACCGACAGCAGTACGTACACGTAGTAGACTTGATTCATTTATCTCATGAGCATATTTAGTTATTTAGTATAAGTAGATATTAGATAAACCCCAATTTATTTCAGGTGCGATTCCCCCGGATTTAGCGCCAAGTATTGTACTTATTCAGCCATGTGTGCAAAAACTGGTTTGATAGTTGATTTTGAAAATAATGATGTTTCTGAAACTTCGAGCAGTGTTAGAATGGAAAAATTAGCTTGTGAGCGACTATTGCGTCGCTTGTCTGTTTGTTTGGATGATATTTACGCTATTTCAACAGATCGCCACACAGGTATTCGCAAGTTGATAGAAAAAGATTTTTCATCCATTCGTCATGAGTTTGACCCTTGGCATATAGCCAAAAGTCTTAAAAAGCGACTTCACATGGCAGCGTCATCATCCGATTGCGAAGATATTGCTTTATGGACGAAATCGATTTGTAACCACCTGTGGTGGTTCGCCGCCTCTTGTGATGGACATCGTGATGTTTTGATCGAAAAATTTCAATCGATCAGTAAACCAATAGCCTAACATAGCCAATGTTCATGAATGGTCGACAGGACAATATTTCTTGAAGTGTGCTCATGAGCCGTTGGAGGATCGGCTTTGGTTAGACTGTCGTATCTGGAATTGCAGCTTGTTTTAATTTGATACATTTTAAATGCCTGGAGTACCAGCTGTTGTTACCTAGGATACTTTAAAATTCATAATTTTGTATCTTATCGCTCAGGTCCTACTGTACGGCATGATGTACTTATCCTTATCTGACTTCAATACATTTTAACTTTTACATTTACAATAGACTGGATTTTACCTTATGGGATTTATGGTTCATACAGTACAAGGCCATTTACTACTACTACAAATTACTACTCGGCATTACTAAGCTGGTCACTACATTTTGGCGACGAGGATTGTTACGAACCTACAAATTTCTACAAGTTACACATATTTTGTCAGTATTACTGCAAATTGCAAGGATCTCCGGTCTGTGATAAGTACAAACTTTTTCATTACTACATAGCTACTTACTTAACTACATAGTTTACATTTTCTGCATATCATCAAATTTTCTCAGTATTTTCAACATGTCTTCAGGTCCTACCATGCGTATAGAACCTTTTACTAGACAGTGTGACTTTTTGATATGGCTAAAAAAGTTTGAAATGCTTTTACGTATCACTAATGTTGAATCTGAAAAGAAAGTTGACTATTTACTAACAAACTTAGACATGCAAATATTTGAGTCAGTTGTAACTGCTTTTCCCAACACTGACAACTACGATGATATTGTGTCTTTTCTTACCGAGCGATATTCTACACATGACAAATTTTTGAATCGAATTGAATTTTTTGAAGTGACGTACTCAGGCTCTTTTGATGAATATGCATCGAAGCTGCAAATGCTTTATGAAAATTTTAGTACTGCATCTGTACGTGAAGATATTCTTATTGCAAAATTTTTGACTACGATTCCGAAATCTCTGAGCAGTGAATTGCGCATCAGAAGACCAAAAACTCTCTCTGAATGTGTCAAAATTTGTAATTCTTTGAAATCTGTTCAAACGTCTTTGTCTACTCAGGTTGTGTCGCAAAGTCGCACAAATTCGTCAACAAGTAAATTTAATTCAAGTAAGGTTGCGAATGTTTCAAATACAAGAAAATGTTTTAGGTGTGGATCGAATTCTCATGTTGCATCCGACTCTAAGTGCCCTGCTAAGAACGCACAATGTAATTTTTGTAAAAAGAGCGGACATTTTGCATCTGTTTGTACACAGAAATCCAAAAACACTAGCAATGAACGTCAAGCTAGTAGTCAATCAAAGTCATTTCACATACGAACAAATGAAATTGAATGTTTTTCCAACAACTTGTCTCCTCGTGTCAAGAAGGCCACTGTTTCAATGAACGTCACTACTGACAACAACGCAGATGTTAGTGACACTTTTATGGTTGATTCTGGATCAGACATTTCCTCCATGAATCTTTCATTTTATGAGAAGCATTTTTCTAGAGACCTGCTTCCACTAACTGATGCTGTGCTCAAAAATTTTGATCACTCTCGCGTGAAAGTTGTCGTAGGAATTTTGAAGGATGTTTGTTGCTACTTGAATGGAAACTCTGCCTACATTGACTTTGTCATTTTGAGCGTTGATCATCAACCTGTAATAGGTGCAGATGCAATTTTTCACCTTGACATTACCGTAAAGCGTGGTCAAAGCGCTGAGCTTGTTGTTTCTTCTGGAAATGCTGAGCTTTCTACCTGTTCTGTAGCTCGCACTGAAAATCCAAGAAGTAATACTGTTTCTTCTTTGCCGAAGTTGAAGGGTTTTCAATTTTATATCCAGCTGAAAAATGATGCTCCGTCCTCTCTTGTACAAAAACAGAGACGTGTTCCATTTGCTTTACAATCAGCAGTTGAAAATGAAATTAGTAAACTGTTGCAAGATGATGTCATTGAAGAAGTCGACTCCTCACTGTTCCTTTCTCCAATTGTTGTTGTACCAAAGGCAAACAACAAGATAAGACTTTGTGTTGATTATAGGAAAATCAACCAGCACATTGTTGTCGACCAGCATCCTCTCCCTACTGTTGATGAGATTTTTGCTAAATTGACTGGTGCAAAATATTTTTCCAAGTTAGACTTGAAAGCAGCTTACCATCAGCTAGAAATCAGAGAAGATTCTCGTGATTTTACTGCGTTTACCTCGCACATAGGTCAGTTCAGGTACAAACGCTTGCCGTTCGGACTAGCAAATGCACCGTCGGCCTACATGAAAGTGATTTTTACCATCTTGAGAAACTGTCAAAATACTGTCAGCTATCTTGATGACATACTGATTTTTGGAAAATCACCTGAAGAACACGATGCCTGTCTCAAGTCAACCTTGGACCAATTACGCTCTTACGGCATGACTTTGAATGATGACAAGTGTGTCTACCGTAGGACAAGTGTGCCATTTTTGGGTCGAATGCTTGGACCTCAAGGAATCTCGCCTCTTCCAGAGACACTTGAAGCAATCATGGGTGCTCCAGTTCCTCATGACAAACAATCATTACGCTCTTTCATGGGTCTGATAAATTTTTACAGAAATTTTATTCCGAATGCTGCATCTATTTGCTCATCCTTATATGATTTGTTGCGCGAGAATGTAGCTTTTCAATGGACCGAACAGCACCAAAGTGAATTTCAAAATTTGAAAGACTGCTTGTCTGATTTTGTTCCACTGGCGTTCTTTGATTGCGACATTAGTACTCCAACATTTCTTACCACTGATGCATCCGGCTACGGCATTTCTGCTGTTTTGTCACAAAAGTGCACTACTACTGGCAAAGAGCGGCCTGTCTATTTCCTCAGCAGAAAGTTGTCAGACACTGAAAAGACTTATTCAGTCTCCGAGAAAGAATTTCTTGCTGTACTCTGGGGTACAGAGCGTCTTCACCAGTATTTGTACGGAAGACATTTTCTAATTCGGACAGATCACCAATGCTTAAAACAATTGCTTTCGAACTCCTTTGATGGTGGGTCTGCACCGTGCCGTGTTATTCGCTGGGCAGCAAAGTTGCTACAATATAACTTTGAAGTTCAGTATATTCCAGGAAAGCAAAATGTCGTTGCTGATGCTTTGTCACGAGTGCCGTCTCAAGAAAAAGACTCTAGTATTGAACTCTTTTCTGTGTCATTAGGTCAAGTCAACAACAGTCCTATCTCATTGCAAGAGCTCACGAAGGCAACCACAGATGATGATGTTTTTCAAGAATTGATTGCTACGATAAATAATGGCTGGCCTCAGCGTGCTTCATTGCTATCATCTACTTTAGCAGGCTTTTGGAATGTGAGAATGGACTTGTCGGTGATCGATGGTGTAGTATGTCGTGGTGACAAGTTTGTTATTCCACCACTGCTTCGTGATCGGATTGTTTCAATTGCACATGAAGGTCACATGGGCATTTCTAAGTGTAAATCTCGCATACGTGAATTTTACTGGTGGCCCAATTTGAATTCGACTGTTGAATCACAATTGCGCTACTGTAGTTGTTGTCATGAACCAACTCGTGAATCTCCAGTGCAAGTACCGAATTACGTTAACAAACCTTGGCACCAGATTGCTATTGACATCAAAGGACCAAGCTATGATGAATCCCACAGACCATATTACATCATTGTTGTGATTGACTGTTACACTAAATTCATGTCTGCACGTGTATGTAGTTCTACAACTTCTGCAAGAGTGATCGAATTTTTGAGTAGCTTGTTTTCACTATTTGGTCAGTGTACTATGTTGACATCTGATAATGGACCACAGTTCATTTCCCACGAATTTTCTGAATTTTTACGAAACCGAGGTGTGATTCATAGGCGCTCTTCTGTCTATAACCCACAAAGTAATGGGGTTGTTGAACGAGTCAACAAAAATTTGAACAAATTGATCAATGCAATGTCTGTCGTAAGTGCCTGTAAATTGCAACTAAGTATTGACAACTATGTACAAAATTATAATGCAACCATACATTCTTCAACTAACAAAATGCCTTCAGAATTAATGTTCGTGTATAAAGTGAAGACTAACTTGAACATTATTGTACCAAATGACGATGCCAACACAAAGGCGGGCCAGAACTTACGTCTGAAAAGTGAAGCAAATGCTCAATATGCGAATGAACGCAGACGACCACGTAGTACGAACATTTTTCAAGTGGGTCAATATGTTGTGACGAAAAAGGGGCAAACAAGGAAATTAACAAGGCAAGTCGGCCCTTTTACTTTCAAGATGAACGACGGCTTCTGCATCAACACAAGAAACATTTTACGTAAAGCAGAGCCTCTAGACAGTGACTTTGAAGTGCCATTCATACCAAAATCAGAGACTTCTACAGAACGGCTTGATGAAAGTGCCGATTTACCTTTTGACAATTTACTGACAATACCGAGTTCTGAACCTTCACCACGTCGTTCAACTCGGGAGCGACGTCGACCGTCGTATCTCCGTGATTACTGTACCAAGTAATCAATGTTACTCTGTTAATTTTTTTTATAATCAGATTTCTAAAAGCGATGGTTGTAGTGAAGCCAACTTTGTAAATATAGGCTGGACTGAGTTGTTTTCTTCGCACGCATATTTGTAGATACAGTTCTTTTTATATCCCCTGTAAGTTGAATCCTTTTCGATAAAGGAGGGAAAATGTCGTATCTGGAATTGCAGCTTGTTTTAATTTGATACATTTTAAATGCCTGGAGTACCAGCTGTTGTTACCTAGGATACTTTAAAATTCATAATTTTGTATCTTATCGCTCAGGTCCTACTGTACGGCATGATGTACTTATCCTTATCTGACTTCAATACATTTTAACTTTTACATTTACAATAGACTGGATTTTACCTTATGGGATTTATGGTTCATACAGTACAAGGCCATTTACTACTACTACAAATTACTACTCGGCATTACTAAGCTGGTCACTACATAGACCCTAACTCTAAAGCTTTCCAAAAGATTTTCGAAATAGTGACGGACCGAAAATTAGTAAAAGACATTCGACAAATGAGTATGTTCATTCATACGTCAGCTCTGGAGTGCTTCCATTCTGTACTTCTGAAATATGCTCCTAAAAGACTTCATTTTCGCCAAGATTATTATAGATGTCGTGTCATATTGGCTATTATGGATCATAATTTCAATATCGGTAGCCAAAGTGATAAAACGAAATTCAAGAATGAATGGCGGAAATCAACAAAACGATGGATTAGAAGGCGTATTTCTGAACCAAAGACATTCAAGTGGCGACAGGCAATATTTTTAGAAGTCCTACGCTTGCGTATATTACATTCGGGATCGGGCATTGTCTGAGCTTGGATGCAAGTGAACAGTAAGTCTATTGCAAAATGAGTCTGCTGCTGTAATAATAGATGTTCATTGATTCACTTGATAAGTGTTTTCATACTTCACTGTCATTTTCACTGCTTATCAAAATATACTAATTTGAATACGAGTATATTAGGTTAATTTCATGTTATTACGTTATGTGTTATATCTATTGCCAACATTAAAAGTTAAGCCTGGTTCACATTCACATTGAACATCGTAGACTTTCGACAATGATTTTGTCAATAGAGTGTCAATAAGATTTTTCGACGCAAGCGTCGAACTTCGGGTAATGTGAATCCGAATTTAGAATCATATAAGAATCATAATAGGTTTTGAAGGACTAAATCACAATTCTGAGCACCTTATGGAATTGAAAATATCTACAGTAAAGTAGGTAATAATAAATTAATCAGTTCAGTCTACTCACCTATGATTCTGATGATTTTCGTCCGATTCCATCAACGTACAAAGAATAACGCATCAGCTAACTGTTGTTTGACGCAGAGCATCAAGTAAATCGACTCGACGGCAGGCGTTCATCCGTTCAGCGAAGTGACGTCACCAGTTAAAGCTATTTTTAGCGCTAACAACTTAGCTAGCGCAAAAACGAATCGTCACTCATTGTTCTACTCGATAATAGCTTTCATTTCAGCCCATGTTGTAAAATGCATGGAATTCCCCTTTAAGTCCATTAAGAGAAATTTTAGAGAGAAGATTTTGCGTGTGTCAAGGAAGCCAATAGCCTAGCCACCAATGTCTAATTATTTTATCGTTCGCTTTTTTAGACATGATGCAAGCTGTGCGAATTATTCTCGATTGCACATCAACACAATATACACTCAAGGAACAAATTCGGTGGAAAAAGTTATGTTAACACTGACAAATTTATCATTTCAGTCATTTTTTTCTACTCGTCGGTGTGAAACATGAACTTTAGAAGTTAATCAATAGTCAAACCATTAGGCCTCAACCACACAGCGAGCTTTTCCAAGCGTTTTGCAGCAAATACAAAGTCATCATTGCAGCATTTGTAGACTTCCATAATGCACGCAAAGCAAACTAGAGCGATTGATGGCTTGCGGACATGCGGTTACTCGAGACGCTTGGGACGCTCGTGTTTGCTTTGCTTTCAGTGTAGCTGAGGCCTAATGCTGTGATTCCATTCATTGTTCTTTCATGCATACCGAGCTGTACTCTGTTCAATCCGCTAGCTACATACACCACAATCATTGACAGTATCGTAGCATTAGCAAATTAGTCATGGCGACACGTGGATGTGATTTGACTGAATTCCAGAGAGGTCAAATCTACGCATCAAAGTTTCATGCGAATTTTTCAAGACCTAAAATTGCTGAGTGCCTCGAGATATCAGAGAACACACTCAGAAAGTACCTACAGAGGCCATCAGCTGGTGTAGATGCTAAAGCAACCAATCGAGCTTCTTGTGGCCGTAGGAAAAGTACAACTGAAAAAGATGACGAGAAAATTTTAACTTTCTCTTCGAACCATCCTTTTTGCTCTGCCAGAGTAATTAAGCAAAACCTTAATCTAGAATGCACCAGAAGGACCGTAACAAATCGATTGCTGAGCGGTGGTCTCAAGGCATTTACACCAGTTAGAAAGACAGCCTTGACAGCAGATCATGAACATCGCAGATTGGAATGGGCTACAGAAATGTCATCGTGGACTTTGACGAGGTGGAAGAAAGTGGTGTTTTATGAGGAATCGAAATTCTGCTTCGGTCAGTCACGAGTACAGTATGTCCGTCGATCGATAGGAGATCGGTACACGGATCGCTACGTCTGCCGTACTCCGAACAGATCTGTCGCGCATGTAATGGTGTGGGGTGCATTCTCAAGTAATGGACATACGAGTCTGGTGAGAATTCAAGAGAGATTGGATGCACAAAAGTACATCGACATCCTTGAAGGTAATCTTCTTCCAGTATGGAATACAATCACTCAAGCAGGTGGCATCTTCCAGCAAGACAATGCACCGATACATTTGGCGAACCGGACGAAACTGTTCCTTCAACACAATGGAATCCCTACCTTAGACTGACCTGCATTTAGTCCCGACATGAATCCCATCGAACACGTGTGGGCACAGATGGAACTGAAACTCCAAAGAGAATATGAGGACCCAGAAGACAGTGACCAACTCTTTGCTACGCTTGATGTCATTTGGAATGAACTGATGGATGATGTCAATTATCGAGCTTCTCTTATCAGTTCAATGCGTGACCGCGTAGAAGCAGTACTGGATGCTGATGGTGATTTTACGAGATTTTGACTGTTTTCCATGTACTAGTACGCCTTTCGTGACTTTATACGTGTACTGATATTGTTTCTGTGATCGACTCTGAAGCACAAGCAGCGCATATTGTCTCGTTGTTTTCGAAATAGAGTCAAATGTCTAACCGGGTACTTTATTTTTTCCTTGAGTGTATGTACTGTATATAGACATACTAAGCTCTAGAGGATGGTAATGAAAATAATCTTAAGAATAAGCGACCGGTTGTATTTCCAAAAATCCTGGACAGTGCTTGGTTTCCCCTCTGGCAGAAGCTCTGATCTCAACTTTTAATGCTTTTCAAAGCATTGGTAGTCCTTGGCCATGTCACGATCTCGTCTCTGGTTGACTGAAGACATAATCATTCGCCTTGCAGATGACCAGCTGCTATTGTAGCCTTGTGACTAGTAAACTAGTGCAACAGGGCAACATAGGTTCGAATCCCAGCGCGGAATATCAGCCTATATATTAATTTTCTTATGATATAACGGATGAAATTATCATTTACCAAAGTGGTGTCCTACAGCAAGCAATTACGAGTCACTTCAGCCGACATACTATCAAGGGTGGGCTGTTCTTTCATGCCATCATTGGTTAGAAAATGGATAGATTCTTGCGTCTCTATTATATTAATGATGCTGATTACATCGATGTAATTTTGGTTGGAATGAAATGCTATGTAATCATATTCATTTAAGTTCTTGCTGCATATCTCTGTCACCAATATTCTTCTGCGAGTAATGCTTTAAGCAACCTTCTAGAATATACAGTGTGGCGCACGTAAACCGCCGGATTTTAAACTTTTATTACTCCTCAAATATTCATCCGATCGTCATGAAATTTAGACTCAAGCTAGTTTGGAGTATAGGATTTATGATGTTTATACCTGTTGTACTGAGAATTGTCAGAAAATTCTGATTCTATTGACCGAATGACATGTAGTAAAATTGACATACCAACAATGTATCTTAACATGTAAAATTTAATGATAAACTTTAGTAGACTGTATTAAAATTGACATACCAACAATGTACTGTATCTTAACATGTAAAATTTAATGATAAACTTTTCCCTTTTATTTCCCCCACGTCTTTATCAATAATGACCAAAACGAATTAAGGTAAATGTCATAGGAAACATTTATAAAATGAAAAACATAAAAAAAAGTGCTAGTAGTCATCAAACTTCAACGTGTCCTCCTCCATTCTCGAGGACGGATTCGAGTCGCTTTTGGTTGGCCAGAGCAGCTTCTCGACACATCTCAGTTGTCACTTCTTGAAATGCTTGTATGATGCGGTCCTTTAGGTTTTGCATGAATGTTGGCCGTGTATGGTAAACCTTGGACTTGACAAAACCCCACAAGAAAAAATCGCAAGGCGTCAGGTCAGGTGAACGCGGTGGCCAGGGCACGTTAGGAGATCCACGTCCCATACATCTGTTAGGCATCTTCTTGTTCAACCACTCACGCACAGGAAGTCCCCAGTGTGGAGGTGCATCATCCTGCATGAATATGATGCTCCTGCCTCTTCTGTCCGACTGCACCGCTGGCCAAAATTCCTCCTGTAGCATCTTGAGATACCGATCCTTGTTGACGGAGGTGTCGAAGAAGAACGGTCCGTAGATACCTGATTGACTGATTGCCGCCCAGACGGTGGTGCGTGGCGAGTGCATAGACTCTTGCTTGATTCAGTGAGGGTTCTGGTTGGCCCAATAACGACAATTGTGGCGATTCACACCACCATCCAGATGGAAGTGAGCTTCATCGGACCAGGTTAGTTCCACTAAATGGCTCGGGTTGGCTTGGATGCGCTGTAGCTCCTGTTCTGCGAACTCCATTCGGTTCTCCAGATCTTCTTCGTGTAATCGCTGCACCACCTGGACCTTGTACGGATGCCATCCATAGTCATTGAGGATGCGCTGGATAGTGCGGCGACTCATGCACGACGGGTAGATGTGTTTGGGTCCTCCTCGAAGTGCTGCACAACTCGTTCCACATTCTGCTCCGTTCGTTCAGAAGATGACCGGTCCCGCTTGACAGTCACCACACTACCACTGGTCAACAGGTTTATGTGCCACCGCTTTATGGTACGGGCTTCCGGTGCTCTCGCATTCTTGCCATACTCTGAATGATAAAGCCTTTGTACCTCCACTGGACTCTTGAGCCATTCGTACCAAGCCGCGCATTTTGCTCGTTCTGCAACCGAATAATCATCCATTCTTCTATGTTCGATTCTTTTCAGATAGTGATTTAATCGTCGAATGGTATTTTATATGACATGGAAGTAACTGAACAATATTCACTTCAAGACTGCGCACAATTCGTTGTGCAGAATACGATTCATGTTAAGTCAATTAACTTGATCTAGATTTTCGATGTCAACAAAATGAGTACATGTCATTCGGTCAATAGAATCAGAATTTTCTGACAATTCTCAGTACAACAGGTATAAACATCATAAATCCTATACTCCAAACTAGTATGAGTCGAAATTTCATGACGATCGGATGAATATTTGAGGAGTAATAAAAGTTTAAAATCTGGCGGTTTACGTGCGCCATCCTGTAGTTAGAAGCAAGTGACAAAAATCCAAAATTCTTCAAATCAGCGTAGGACTAGCATAACCACGCATGCTGTATGGCACATTCAGGACCTGGTTTTCTCATTATTTGGTATACTTTGCTATATAGTCCGGGAGCCAGCGTGAAGTTGTGCAGGGAACGAGGTAGTACACAAAACTTTCACATAGCATAGTACACCTCCAACCTACTGCAAAACTTCGCGTCTGCCGGATCAGATCATTTGCTTTTCAGAAATAGAGAGGATAACACAATCCTATGTATTTCCAGTGGTAAAATTGTGACATTTAAGGTATTGACTCCATTTTTTCGAATTTTTGCTCATAAAAGTTACACAAATTGGTATTTTGTTGAGCTGGTTATTATAGAAATCATCTACAGATCATTATCTTTCAAATGAGTTATCATTCAGTGACAGAGGATGAAGTAAAGAGTACAAACAGACACTTTTCGTTAAAGTATATCAACAATTTTCCTGAACTTTCTATGTTAAAATTTGCAGTAACACCAACGAAAAGTGTCTGTTTGTACACTCTACTTCATCCTCTGTCACTGAATGATAACTCATTTGAAAGATCATGATCTGTAGATGATTTCTATAATAACCAGCTCAACAAAATACCAATTTGTGTAACTTTTATGAGCAAAAATTCGAAAAAATGGACTCAACACCTTAAATGTCACAATTTTACCATTGGAAATACATAGGATTGTGTTATCCTCTCTATTTCTGAAAAGCAAATGATCTGATCCGGCAGACGCGAAGTTTTGCAGTAGGTTGGAGGTGTACTATGCTATGTGAAAGTTTTATGTACTACCTCGTTCCCTGCACAACTTCACGCTGGCTCCCGGACTATATAATTAAGTTTCCTTTAACTAAATGGGTGCTTTCAGTAAATAAAAATGTCGATTTCAGAGTAATTTTAAGAAATAATCGGCTACTTTCCACCGATTAATCGGTAATCGGCAGATTATCAAAATCACTAATCGATACACCCTAGTGCTTATCACAGCCAACGTCATCGCGAGCTTTAGACAAACGGATATCTCAAAAATCAAATCGTCGCAGAATGCCCGAAACGGATAGAAGTGACAGCTGATGTACAAACTTGCTTTAAAGACAATAAAATCAAAACGAATTTACCGGAGTACACCTTTAAGGATAGAAACGGAAAGCACGAGTGAGAAACTGAACACCATCAAAGAACAAAGAGCACAAATAAGCACAGAAAAATCTAAACATGATTAAAACGCTATTGGAGGGAAATAGACGGAAAATCTCATACAGTTCCGAAACCCCGACAAGGAAACTTAGACTCTGAGTTATAAAAGAAATATGGAATATTGAGCAACAAAAATTGTTCATGTACTCGCACTTTTACTGATGCACGATGTATAGTTTGTTTACAACGGTTCTTAAAGGATTAAGTGATCACTAAGTGACGTTGTTGGAAATTTTAGACTGTTTAACTACTTTGTTTTATAAAAGGATGTCGATTGTTTGACGATATTTTTTAGCTGGAATATATGTATTGGTTCGCAATATTGATGTAAAGAAACGTTTTGGATTGTTTTACATTAGAAAATATATTTTTGAAAGATAGCGGTGCATGTTTGACTCTTTATGTCTTACATCGATATCGACATCTTCTATTCATCAAGTATTCAGAAATATATTGGTGAGAATGTTGATTTTTGATATTTTCAATTTAAAAGGTAAAATATTTGCATTGGTTGACAAGCAAGATGAATGAAGAAACTGCTTCAGTGGTTTGATTGCTTCAAATTTTGTTGAACAGTACTTAATTTAACTGGGTGTGAACATGAAGCACTTCTTTGCATCTTGTTCTCATCCCTTCAATTCGTCATCAATTGGTTTTTAAAAATGAACATATTATCAAGCTTTCCGCTTTTTCTTTAACTCATGTATTAACTACAAATACATATGACGGTCAATGATCCCGATCAACATCACATCGCCGAATTCATCATGGTAATAGATATCTTCTAATCTTCACGAGCGCATCACATTGCATTTTTCTTGCTTTACAGTTGTTTTATTTAAAAAAATAATACTCTTATTTCCTAATTTTCGAAATTTTTATGTACTTGACACTCGGCTGTTTTATTACAGAATTTTCACCCCCTAGCACAGCTCTGAGCCATGAACGAAGCTAGTGGTTACTCAATGAAAAAGTAATAAATTGCGCTACCTTCTCTTAGGTTAGGATCTTAGGTTTTGGTATGCACTCATTTACTGCAGAGCTGCTTCCACTGAAATAGTATCTGTAGAAGAGACTGAGTGAAGCAACATCCCGTCTGACGGAGAGCGGCTGCAACTTGTTAGCAAGTTTTCACCCACAAGATTCTTGACACGTTTCTCAACTCGTTCAAAGAGGTTAAGATGCGCTTGTGGGGCACCGGCCCACAGATCACAACAATACTCCATCAGAGGACGAATAGTTCAATTGTAGAGATAGCAAACAATCTGTGGTTGAAGATAGCTGCTGACACGATAGACTACCAATGATGAAGATAACGAATTTTTATTAAAATGATACATGCTCAACAGCTTCAAAAGAAGTATATAAAAATACGATCAGTTACTCGTGAACAGGCTCTAGACAGATGATTTAAATCGATGTTGGGAGTTCAGCACTGTACATTCTTGAGGCAGGTCATTCCATAATCGTGTTGCACATAATGCGTTAAACTGCCTGCTTGCTGATGGACTGGATGTATGGCTTCCATGACAAGTCTTTCGCAACCGCCAATCCAAGGATGGAATTTTGTTCTTGATTCTATTATCTGATATCTTAATGCCATGATGATCATCATCTCCTTTAAGTCGTGAGTGAAGAATGCTCTGGATTTTTTTTGAAGGATTGAAAGAAACAAGCCGTTTGGCGCCCCATTCAGAGAACCCTGCGTAAGTCTTCATTAAGAACGTGGCATAGCCGCTAACGTTGCTGAGTGGTCTTAGCTAGTCGCTCATTGGAATTGAAGAGGGTCGTGTCATCTACATCGGGGATCCTACGCAATCTGAACAAAACCGTTCCCTGACATTTCCCACACAATTTTCAGAAGTTCCCTGACAAAAATTTTTGGACAGTATATTAAACTACTGTTTTTCTGGTAGTTCGTTTGAATGTTAAATTATTACATTGTTCTGGTATAATATGTAATTAGGTAATTCTAAGCATATTTTTTTGTTGTCATCACACAATTTTCAAAGAAAGACTTCGAAAGCATTATTAAATATACACAATGTACATTTTGAAATACAAAGTCACCCAGCCGGACCGGCGAAATCGATATTAGTATACTAATTTAGTGCGTTGAAAGACTGGTTCAGTTATAAGTATTTAATATATTTTATTCAATAATGCGAAGTATATTAATATAGCGAAATAAAAGCCGAAAGCCACTGTGATCTTATAGGGCAAGAGGAAAAAAATGAAATAAGATCATAGCAGCTTTCGGCTTTTATTTCGCTATGTAAAAAATAATACTGAGTAAAAGGAATTAAACGGTTGCTAAACGGAATTATAACGTTGGACTTAAGATGGAAAACAGCAAGGGTGCTTCTAAAGAACTTAAAATTCAAAATGAAATGAAACCTGTTGAAATTTGTTTTGTTAATCACGATTTACAACAAACATGCTTTGCTCGTGCAATTTCATAATTTGATAACTGCTCTGAATACATGTCATTTCAATGTGCATATAATATATACTGGAATTAGAGATATCATAATCAATAAGCGAGAAAATTATATGTTAGAAACATACACATTCTATTGAATCGGGTAGAGAAGAATTTCCTAAAAACTAACCAACATCTCATTAAAAGAATCGATAATCAATTTTTCAGTGAAGAAAACTGCAGTTGTACAGTAGTCTGTATTTTTTCCCTGACATTTAATCGGATGAAATAATTCCCTGACATTTTAATTAAATTTTACCCTCTTTTAAAACTTCCCTGACTTTTCCAGGTGTCGGGGAAAAAATTCCATTTCCCGACGCGTAGGAATCATGTACATACATCACCAATTTCAAGGCAGTCTTGGAGGTCGCTGATGTACAGCAGAAAAAGAGTGAGTCCTAAAATTGACCCTTGAGGAACTCTTGCATTGACAAACTTGGTGGAAGACTTTTGGCCATCTACGACATATCTGCCGGTCACTAAGGGAAGAAGAAAGAATTTGGTGGAGTTGATCAGCAACTCCATAACATTTAAGCTTCCTAAGGAGTCCCTGATGCCAGACTTTATCGAATGCCTTGGAAATATCCAAGGCAACTAATCTCGTCTCACCTTGTCTGTCAAGGACACGACTCACATGTTCAGTGACATATGAAAGAAGATCTGCAGTTGATCGAAAGTGCCTGAAGCCATACTGTTCTTCTGATAGAAGGTTCTGAGTTTCAAGGAAGTTAACAATGTGTTGGTTAATCACTGCTTCAAGAATCTTGCCAGCAATTGGAAGCAGGCTGATAGGACGGTAACTAGATGGAAGAGATGAGTCAGAACCTTTCTTTGGAACTGGCACCACGGAAGCTACTTTCCAACAAGAGGGAAACTCACCGGTGGATACACATCAACTGAACAGTTTAGATAAAAGTGGAGAAAGCTCAGGTGAGAGATGCTTGAAAATCGAAACCGGGATGCCATCTGGTCCACTAGACTTAGAGCTATCGAGACCGGCGATGATCTTTTTGACGCTTCGGACTGTGACTGAAGGAAAACTGTCTCATCGGTGCGCGTGGGAATTGGAGTGGAAAAAGTGGTCACGCTGGCAGGTTGCAGCTGCACATTCTGGTGCAAACTAAGGTTGGAAGTGGGGATTCATTTGGAAAGCACGGTGAGGGATGTAGGCCAACATCACAATCAAATTCTCAGCTTGAACTTGACTAAGAAAGGTGCGGAAGCCGCGCCAGTCTGCTTTGGACTATTGAACTGTTCTATGGAAAGACGCAGACGGTATAGAGTAAGTTTGTTTGCCAGAAACTGTCATAACACAGTGATCAGACGCGCCGAAGGGAGAAGTAACGTTGTGTGAAAAACAAGTTGGATTTGAGTTGAGAAACAGGTCAATGAGACATCCAGTATCCCCAGCTCGGTCAGGCAGTCTGGTAGGACAAGTAATAATTTAACTAAGATTGTGAGAGACAGCAAAATGCTCGGTTGCACGTTGAGTGAACGTTGAAGTCACCAAAAACGGCAACTTCAGCGCTGGGATACTCTTTCAGAAGAGAATCGATCTTATCAGAAGGAACATTGAAAATGTCCGCATTGGTTGATGGAGAGCAGTATAGGAAAAATAACGGAAGAGTGGTTTTCTGTAGTGGCGCAATAACGGCAAGATACTCATGCTTGCATCCTCTGACCTACAAAGCCTTCTCAAGGGAAGGATTGTCTTGGCATAAATTCCAAGACCATGACAAGGTGCATTACCCATCCGGTGAAATAGCTATCCATCGGGAATAACATCGCTTGATGACCTAACCTGGGATCTAACCTGGTTTCCATTGAGGCTAGAAGATCTGGTGACTTGCATTGGAGGAAGATGTTGATGTCGTCGTAATTGGACCACAGTCCTCTTACGTTGCTGAAGCTGATCTTGAGGGGGGTTTTGAGCTTGACTACGTTTCTTGTGTGTCTTTCTACAGGGTGCCCGCGGCTTTTGGACCATGAAATTCCAGGTTTTTCCAGGTATTTCAAGATTATATATTTCGTTATTTTTTTTCATGTTGATTTTCGATGAACTGGATACCATCTACTCTATCATGTTCTTAAGAAGAAAAAGTCAGATATCGGTATTTCTTTCGCATCAATTTAATGATATTTGATGTATTCGCAACATTCGATAACTTCTCATATTATTTTATTCCTCATTCAAAAAATTATAAAATATAAAATCTACAAAACTACGATATATATGTATGTAAATTGTACATGAAGATAAAAGGAAAACGATGGTGATTATGATAACATCTATCGTGATGAAAGTTGCAGTTTGTTGTAAAGGTCACTTTAGCTTTTCATTATTTTTAGAGTCTCTGCCATTTTCTTGTTGATTGCATTCTCTTCTGCCTTCGCATTTGCCAAAACAGCCATTTTCTTGCATCTCAACTCCTCCATTAATTCCTCAGCGTGCCTCTTTCGTTTGTCTTTTTCATATGACTCATGTGAAGTCGTTTTTTTCATTTCAAGTGCATTCCGATACCGCTGCCTAGCCAGACCTACGGACTTTTTTCAATTCAGGTGTAATTGCAACGTTCAATGGACCACCGCAAGCATTCAAGTGATCGAACACCATGCGCTGAGCTATGAGAGATTGATTGTGTAAATTTACAACTAAGAAATTTTTGTTCACTGAAAAGCTGGATTCGACAGAGCTATTTCCGTGTGACAAAATCAAAATCATTTTGGTCACCGTCCAGAGATCTTTCATATCAGAATTTTCTCCAATGGCCTCAGCATAAAAATCATCGAGTCTTTTGGAATTAGCTTCATAGGCATTCACTTTCTCACCGAAAACAATATCCTCAAGAAGATTGGAATATTGCTGCTTTGCTTTATCTGTAATTTCTTCAGAAACGCGGTTGGCTTCTACTAAATTCTATAACAATACCTGCATTCGTGCAAGACATGCAGCTTTACTGGTTTGGATACAAGATGGAGACAATGCACTTGCTGCACGTACGATTGGAAAATGTAATGGACATCGTTCAAGAAACTTTCTGACAAGGGCAGACAGAAACATCTTGCAATCACTATAAAACTGATTCTTCTGGCGTTGCTGCAAGTTTTTAAGTGCTTTGTTAGCACCAAACCCAACGTCAGGTTGAAACAATAAAGCATCACTTTTCAATGAAATATCAACAGCTGAAAGTTTTCGGAAGCTTGTCAAAGAATTCATAACTTCAGGTTTTACGAAGCGTTTCATGAGGTCTTTAATGAGTCGATCGAGATGCTCATACAAAAATGGAAACATTGGTTTAGGAGACTGAAATTGTGTCAGAAATGGTTCTATCTGCAATGCGACAGATTTGAAGAAGTGCAGTTCAGCGATAAGAAAATTGAAAACATTTTCAAAATTTCCAGGTTTTTGATATCCCAGCAGGTCTTTCCATGTTTATGGAGCAATATCAGGTTTTTCCAGGTCGCGGGCACCCTGTTTCTAATTTTCATAATTTCTCGTAGTATATCAACCTAATAAACAAACATTTTACTATACAACAAAGTGATGCAAGAAACATTGGAAGGCATCCGAAAAATGTAAATAGTAGCAACATATCTGCAATAAATAATATGCAAATAAGACATTTCATGTCTCAAAAAGTTTGAAGAAACCCATGTGAGAACCCTTTGTCGGAACAATGGGTGCAATTCAGGTAGGCCACAGAGGAAACAGATACAGCTACTAGGGCTAAACCTTTCAGTAAAGCTATCCATGCATGTCCGTGGCAGTGGAACTGTACCGACTTTTTTCAAGCAGTTGACCGAGCCTGCCTCCCACAGCATTACCTGTGGGTTCGGGACCTTCGAAAAACCTGACGCCCGTTAGCCGTGAATACGTTGGATCTGTCACACCTCAACCTGCAACAAATGGGGAAGTGCAAAAGAGAACAGAAGGAAGTTCGATCACAAATGAGCCAAATAAGTGCCATGCCGAAATACCTGATTCAACACCATGAAGCATCTGATGACGGTTCATATCTGGGAAACCATGGTGTGTGTGGTGCTAATTGGGACGGCCGAAGCCTACCACGCATTTAAAAATAAACAAACGTGGAGAATAAGAGTGAAAACATCAAGCATAAATGGCTTCAATGACCAGTAAAATAAAACAATATTGTTGTGTAGACAAATGTCTTCCTGTATCAATGAAGTCAACGTCTGGCTGAAGAACATCATCTACAGCTGAACGTTTCAAAGTCAAATGTAATATGGTTCTCGTCGAATAAAAGGAAAGATCTTTCATAAGCCCCTTTATCCATCTGTAGCCATCTATCAACTCCTGTCTCCTTTCTGCGCCTCCTCGGTGTTATCTGTGAGAGCTACCTAACCTTCAGCACTCGCGTGTCTCAAACTATTTCCACCTGCTTCGAAGTTCTGTATCAACTAAAATCAATTTGGAGATCTATCACTCGTTTACCAAGTTATCAAGCGTATTCGGCTTAAACAGAGTGGCTTTTTAGGTTCTTCACAGAACTGACTATTGCATCGCTTCCTTGGCGGCCTTACCTCAGTCGACGCTGACACGCTTACAGAAGGTAATCCATGCCGCTGCCCGTCTGGTAGATTCACTGTTACGTCACCAGCACACCTCACCATCACTAAAGGTTCCAGAACTCCGTTGGCTCCCAATTGAAGTTCGCATTCAGTATCGACACAGATTTGCTTAGATAGGCCTAGCATACATTGACTGATAGAAAGTTTGCATTTCCAAGTTTTCTGATGTTTTTCTTGCATTTTCTATTGATAAACCTTTTAGAAGCTATGAATTACCTCAGTATATTTCAAGTATTGTTTTTAAGTAAAATAATGCCATCTGCTCTTGTAAGTAGTTAATCATGATTTATAAGTACTATAAGCACATGAGCAAACAGAAAATTCTTTAAAAGAAATTATAATTCATTACAAATAAAATGACACTCAGATATTATTGCATGTCTAAAAACACTGCATGGAAGTTGATTTGAAATGCACAGAAGCATTCACGTGACCACAATTCGTGCCATTAAGATACAAGTCATGACCTTTTTGTGTATTACGGAGCATAAATGTTGAAAACAGTGTGTCAACAGATATCTGAGTGTAAAAAATTTAACATTGCTATTGATTAAAATTTGCTGAAAGAATTCGAATTCAAGACGTATAGATGTTTTGTTAAAACACTTTCAGCGTGATGTAATTCATTTGGGTTTCTCAACTGAGAATGGCGACGATCAGTGACAAAGAGAGGAAACGAATTGAGATTATTTCTTTAGTCGAGAATACCTACATAACAAAGCGCGAGATTGCTGACATTGTTGGTTCACGAGTCAAATGTCGGAAGAATAACAAGAAAATACCAGGAGACCGGAGACGTTAGTTTGAGGTACGGAAGCTGTGGTGGATAAATCAAGAAGCTCGACGAACGTGATCTGCGAATGCTTCGAAGGATTAGTGGTAATAATCCAAAAATGACTGCAGCTGAAATCCAGAATGAAATTGGAAGCAGAGGCGAACGTGCTTACGCACTATTCAGAGGCCTGAGTGAAGCAGGATGTGCAGCTACTAAGCCAAAGAAAAAGGCGTATCTTAGCAATTCACACGTGTCTCGACGATACCAATGGGCCCTTGACCAGTCACAGGGATGAGGATCAGTAGAAAAATGCAATTTTCAGCGATGAGACCGTGATAGAATATTGTGAGAGTTGTCCCCAATTCTTTAGGTGTGTGGAAGACTACTCTGGCCAACAGACACCTCCAACTGACTGTGAAACACCCAACTAAGGCAATTATTTGGGCCTGCTGAAGTGAAAGGTCATGACGAAATCACGTGGTCGAAGGTTCGATGGAATCTGATACTTAATGTACATCAGTGAGATAATCAATGGGCGACTTGTCCAGCAAGAAAAGGACTGGCATCCTAATAGCACGGAGACGTTCCAACAGGATAATGCCCCCTGTCATGTCAGCCAAAGATCAAAGAGTTCCGACGTTTGGGAATCAGTGTCATGGATTGGCCCGGCCCATGCAGTCCGGATATTAATCCTATTGAAAACATCTGGGCATGGACAGGAATCGAGTAAGCAAGGAGAAACCTCGCAACAAAATGAGATCACATCACATTTCCTTCATATCTGGCTTCCTCATGGTAAGCTGGAGGCGGTATGCCAGTCTTTTATTACCTCCATGCCAAGGCGTGTGAGAACTCCTGTTCATCAGTTTACATGTGCAATATACATGAGTATTTGCACCGGTTTGGAATTTTCATTCACATCACATTATGGGGACACTGAAATACATAAATGAATTCTTCGAACTTGTAAACTTGCTGTCAGGCACTGTGCTTGTGCCTTCATAACTGCGCTCCCTCCATCCTCGCTAATCGTCTCGACTTCACATTCAACGCTTTTACACGGACTCGCCTTCGGATTCTTCCTCGCTAAAACTCATCATACCTAAATCCCGTTATCGTGCTCTTATTGGCCGCTCATTTCCGTGTAATGATGAACGCGCGTGGAAAGAACTTCCATCCACCATCACGATCGCGTGCATTTTCTCCGCTTTTAAATCTTCGATACCTTCATGTTTGCATGACGTTTACTTCATCTGTAGCTGAAGTGCCTGTACGTAATCATATTGACCTATTCTAGAATGTATTGTCCTTGAAGTCGGCAATCAACGAAGCGCCACTTGGGCGTAAGAGAAATTCAAATAGATTAATCTCAATGCTTTATGTTCAGAAGAGCTATTGCATGAATATCTGTCAGGTGTGCTTTTTCATCAAGTGATTTTTAAGCATCGGCCAACATGCATAACAGTCGTACGCATCAGATTCGGTCATGTGACCCTTCATCTCATGTGAGTTGGCGCCATGTTCGACATTTTCACTTGACCTTCACAGAAATCAAAGGTGTCATGATTGTTCCGGAAGAGGAGTTACCAGAACCATCAGAACTTCTTGTCAGTCAACATAATACAAATGCGGAAGAGAACTTCCGATACAACCATTCATGAAATTTCAAGTCACCGAACTCGTGCCAGTTGTCTTAAAAATGCAAGGAAAAATAACGCATACCCTCCAATCAATCCTGTGTGCGTGTGTGTCCCTGTACACATTTTAATAACCTGAGCAAGCTGGACCACCCGTCCAATGTCGTCAACTTAATGACAGAACCCAATGACTGAGGTGTGAATAAACCAGGAGCATCTGTTCTATTACAAGTTCTTCATCTGTCAACTAACAACCCTTTCACACCTGTAAATAGTTGACTTTATTCTTCGTGCCTCGATCTTAATAAATGGTCACTAAGGTAAGATTCATGAAATGCGTAAAATTAATCATATTGGAGACGCCAAACTTTATTGGACTTTCGTAAAATTTAAATTACAGCGTGATTAAAACAAGAAAATAGTAATTGCCGCATGTCACTGATTCAGGGATGTACGACACCTATGCAATCGGTACTCCAACATGCCTCGCTTATATGTTTCTTCCAAAACTCTTGAAGAAAGCATGGCAGGAACAGAATTTCCATGTTCGTTGATTGTCACTTCGTTTGCATTCTTTGCTGCTGGTCTTTGTAGCTCTTTCACACTTAAATTCGTTATAAGAATGTATGCAGTTACTTAATTGAGTCGACACTCTACCTACCATATGAACTGTGCATCTAAGGTCGAGATTGTGCCATAGTGCCCTGAGTACCATCTGCTGCTATTTTCACAGATGGCTGTTAGTAATGCGCATGGAGTGGTTGTGGGCGATCTATGATAATCCAAAATCAATATAACGTAGCCTGAAGTGATTTGCTGGAAAGAAACATAACCAAAGTGACATTGTTCAAGGGGAAGGTGAAGGATGTCCAAAGTGCATGTACATGCCAATACGACTCAATCTACAACCGTATTCCATTGTTTGATCCATGGTTTGATGTCTATGATGGTTGAGAAGTTTTTTTGGATTATATATCGTCATTTGGGTTCAGAGACTGATTAACGTCAAAGTCTTCAATCAATTACATAGCGCATCGAGTCACTGGCAAGAAGATCAGCCGTCTCTGAATGACGGTGCTCTCGAGAAGGAAATGAAAAATTTGATTAGATTCAGATAGAACAAATGAACAAATAATTGTTTAAATTTAATTGTTTAAGTGATCTTGGTTCCGTTTAGATAGTTTCGCTCTCGTGCGTGTATGATATTTTAAATGTAAGGCCACGCTTCATGGCTGATGTTATCACATGGTAAGGTGTTTAATCTAGTTAGTATACATTTCATCGGTGATCAATATTTCAAGTTTTTCAGGATAACCTGTCGGCATTCTTAACAGTATTGGATTTCTAGTTATATTCTAATACTGTTAGGTAAAGTCGACTGAGATTCCTTTAAACGGCGCTAAGTTATGCTGAAGCATGCGGCATGCCTCACAGGATTATACTGATAAAAATATGTAATACTGTTAGGTAATGCCGACTGTGTTAGTAACAATCAACATCAGCGTAATTTTTTGTGCTTGGTTGATACTCGGGAAATTCTGTCGATCGCACTTGCAGTTGAGAATCAACTTCCAGTAACATACGACTGAATGTGATTAGGACAACATGACTGACGTGAGTATTCTATACATGAAGTTCGGATTTGCATGTAATTTAAGTTTGGGAAATCATCGAGGTCAACCATTATTGATGCCAATCAGGCGGCCCAGTGGTAGGTAATTATGAAGCCGATGTCACGGTAGCGCTCATCAGGTAGTGTTCGGTGAATCTTCTGATATGAAGAGAACACCAATCTTAAGCAGTAATAAATGCAATGCACAGCAGTAAGCTTACATAGATTTTTAATACTTTAATGACAAATGCATGCTGCGACTATATAATACACATGTATATAAGGATATTGGTATTGATGATACTTTGCTGTGCTGTTACTGTGAACTGAGGTGAGACTAAAACTAGTGCATTTTTATTTTAAGGTGAGCCCGTCTTACAACATAGCTGGGAATTCACTTGCTTTGAACATCGCCAACACGTTTATAGGGGAATTGGCAATGACTTATTGGTCATTCCGAATACGATATCATTCACCCTAGTCGTTCTTTCTATAAAGTAGAAAAAGTTGTTTGAAGTTCTAAATAAAGCGTCAGGTTTATTCCTTGTATTTGCTCGTGTTGCCTGGTTCCTGGACGTCAGTATTTTCTGAATAAATTGAGGTACTTTCAGTACAAAACTGGAAGTATGAGGTTTAAATAGTACATTTATGACAAACTTCTGGGAATGTGCGGCTCAGTTAAGGGTAGGAACACCAATAAATGACGTAATTTTTGCTAAACGCCATACCTATTTTCTCTAAATTGCGATCGCGCGACCCCATTCAGATCCCTGCCCCCGTGGTCTGGAAAAGTACTAGTAATAGGAAATGTCTGGGGAAAGTATCAAGAATTTAAGCAGCATGACTTCTTGGATGAGTGTCTTTTTTACCTTACGATGTCTGCTGCATTGAAGCTTCACTCACATTCCAATCGCATTGTGAGTCAATTGCTGCAATCTACGCAATGTTGATTTCCTATTGCTTTCTGTTGTCAAATGAACTTCTAGTTGAGTGACCGTTTCTGACAATACACTGAAAGCAACTCAGCGCAGTTCCACTCCATGAATCCACAGAATGCGATTGGAACTATGTGAGGAGGAATTTGTGGCAAGTTGAACTGAAGAGTGATGAAACAAAATTCGAATTTTCCTCAGTTTCTTGAGTTGAATATTCAGCAATAGGAATTTATGCTTCGTTTGACCGAGAGGCTCGTGACCCATTGTTCAACCATATTTTTGTGCATGCTTGCTTGCTATGAGGCCTGCCGATTTCACATGGGTACAAGTTGCATCTACCATTACTTAAACTGTTGTAAATAAGCTTATCAGCGAAAACTTGTCCGCACATAGTAAGCGGACAAATCAGAACCATGGTTAGTGAAATTTAAAGTAATAAAGAGACTCTAGTGAATGGCCCACATTTTTAGCTGTTGATTCTCACTAATTCATTTGTGTGGTTGTACGCCTTACACAAAAGTGTGGTATTCCACTTCAAGGATAAGAATCGTACATGAAAGACAAGTCTAATCCTTCGCTACCGTTAATCGCCAGAATGAATTCTGAATGTCATCTCTAACACATGCATGGCACGCAAGAGTTCCTTTACTTCCTCTGTTTTCCACTTATTCGAAGATCATTTCCTTTTTTGCTACATATATTTTACGCAACACATGTATTGCATGTAATTACGCAAGACGTCCTGCAACATTATAAAATTCTGCTTATTTTTGTTATTGCAGTCCTAGTATTTTCGCAGTAGCATTCAATGCAATGTCAATATATGCCGCCTTTTGTAGTAGTATGAGATGTAATTAGTCGTTCACTGTTATGCTTCAAGTTCACCGGATAGGCCTGTGTGAGTCAAAAGCGTGGCAGAAATCACTTTGATCAGATGTAGAAGTGTGAACGACTCAACTGAGTAAAGTCGATTATGAATATAGTTCTCCGACGTGACGGTCCAGCGCGAACCATCGGGCAATTTGGGTCTCCCCCCCTCGTCTCGCATATCTGAAAAAATCACCAAAACAAACTCCACTGCCGCCTCATGTTTCTTCAAATCTTTGGTTCCAACTAACTTCGAAGAAGCCTGATTTTGAAAAGTTGTCCAGGCAGGCTGATTTTTCTCATTTAGGCGCAACTTTTCTATACTTAAGTTCCGGATGCTGCTGTCTTTTCACTTCATCATGAAATCGTACGTCGGAAATGATATGCTTGGTCGTAAATACAGGAATAATTGTTGGCAAATTATGTTCAATACAATGTCAATGTGGCGTCGACGAGTTTATATTAGGGCGCGAGGCAGTAGCAAATAAATTGGGGGGGGGAATCGAAAAGAGTTCCATCACTAATGTAGATAAGGATGTACTATACTTCATGTACATATTGTCTATTCGCTGAAAGCTGTTGATTGTGGACTGTTTGTCAAGAAAATTTATTTTATTCCACATAGACCAAAGTTGAGAAAGTTTCAGTGTAATGAGGACATTCAGAATTTAATAATTGTCACGCCAAGGCTTATACATAGTCATACAGTTCAATGAACCTCAGTGCTCTTACGCCTGTGTAAATCGCAATTTGTCTTCGTAAATGCGGCAGAAATTGAATTTTTGATTTCTGCGGACTACTTTTTAACCGCAACGCAGGGATCGCAATTTTCAGTTTTACGAAGTTTGTCTAATGCAGTGGTGGGCAACGCGTGGCCCGCCATCGCTTCTCATATCTTAAGTGGCCCGGGGACATATGAATCGATGATATGAAAATGACTCGCCGACTTGACTTTTGGGAGGTGCCTCGAAGGGTGAGGGATCCTCTTTAGAATTTGCAAAATATGATGGCTCAAAAAAAGAAAAATTCGGATTATCGAGCCATGCTCCTTTCGTAATGAATATCTTCTCGCAAAATGGTATGTCATAAGTATATCATAAGCGCAAAATGGTCATCACCTTCACGAATTTGTGCGAATTGCATTATTGGGATGAAAAGTTAGTTGAAGAATGCATCAGTGTTATCGAGAACTTGGAGAGTCCACACATAGGCTTTCATGTTCCAATATCGTCATTAATAACTTGGATAGTTGCAATGTCATGCGAGGAGAAAGGAGGTAGCGTTTTCACCAGTTTGAAAGAAAAGTTCCCATAAATCATAGATTACTGGAGGTGATACAACGTATATTGTTCATAATGCATTAAAAAACTTTCCAGCACTTATGGTAGGAAAGCAGAGACGCTGTTAGATTCGTTGTCCTTCGATTTGGATGAAATTGGCTATCTTCGCACAATCTTCGAATACCATGTCTTTGAATATCTCCGCACAATCGGAAATATTTTGGGACTCAGTATCAAATCTGCTAAAAGACGCATTGACAATCGGTGGTTGTCGATGAACAAAGTCACATAAGATTTTTGTCTTTAGTTGATAGTATTGTTTCTATATGTGAGATTACTTATTGAGAAAGGGAGCGTGAGTATAGGAAATTGTAGGTGAAATTCGAAAGGAATATCTGAAAAAATGTAATTCTGCGCAAGTTACAAATGTTTGCAAGAAGAAATAGATAATTGATTTTTTTTATTCAGAAATCGCGACGATTTCTTCTAATACAATTTGATACAATCTGTGAGCCCTTTTGTGAACTCGTTCCATACGTTCGTTATCCTTTTGCTGTAATCCGACAAAAAGAGGACAAATGTAGTTGAGTACACTTTGTGCATTTTGTAAATTTGAATCACATCTTTGGTAAAACACTGTGAAGACGACACTTTCTTGCAAATTTTCGTGATGTGATTGTCCCATTTCAAAGAATCCGAAAAAATCACATCGAGGATATCCATTTCTGAACAAAATGAGTTATTGTCTGCAATAATTTTAAATTTGGTCGATTTCTTTGATATGGCCATTGATTTAGTCGTGTCGTTGTTTCGACTTAGTCCATGAGCATCGCACCATCGTCTAACGTTCTCAGTTTCGTTTTTTATCATTTCTGGAATGGAAGAGATATTTTGGTATGTTTCGGCCATGGAGGACAACAACGTCATCTGCAAATTTCAGCATGCAGGTGTTTGGGCATGAAAGAGCGAGGGAGCCTAAGTGAGATGCAAACAGATATGGCGACAAAGAAAAACCCTGAGATGCACCTGAAGTTACATCAGCTATTATGCAGAAGAACAAACTAGTGGAATTAGGAAATAAAACTCTTGCTGGTCTTGTTTCCACTGCGGAACAATGTTGTAAAAGTTTCCTTTCGAGAATTCCATAATCCGATAGGTGGACTTGATCCATGCGTTGCAAAGATAGCACTGTCGAAAAGCTGAATATCCTTGTATAAATAATATTGATTCAATTGCGGACAGGGGTAAAGCTAGGTATGAAATTCGTATGTATTGTTGTGCAGATGCCGTCACATTACCCGATAAAGACAAAATGACTTAATGAATGCTTCCATGATCTGAGGTAGGTATCCTGATTTGGTCATTGTAGCGAAAAATGCGTTGACTTCCTTCAATGGGCCAAAGATAGAAGGAACATTTACTATTATGAATATGACGAGTACAGGACATAACTCATTATCGAGCTGAATTGCTCGGTGCATCAGAAAAGACTCGGAAAGGAAACCGCAAAGTTGTACCTATTCATTTTGATCTTGTGAAAGCGACAAAATGGCTCCTAAGAAACAATAGATGGCGGTAGTAGCGAGTTCATGTAATCAGATATTTGTGAAAAATCTTTTGTGAGACATCAATGACGATGCGCAGTTACTTTCGAAAGAGCTGGCTTATTACAAGAAAGAACTTAGTTACGGAAATTGCACAAGACATTTTGAAAATTCAGTTAATCCCGACAGATACAGGGTGTTGGTCAAGTTTTGATAAGAGCGGTGTTTCAACAGCTGGTGGCTTTGAAGATTACCCGAAAGGATCAAATCAAACGATGATGATGTTAAATGAAAGCACTCTCATCTTACAAGCGGTTGCTACTTCCATTCAGAAAATTTGAAAACACATTCTAAAGACGGGGATCCTGCGAAAAATTTACCACATTTCATACCAGACAGGTAGAAAATTTCATAGCTGACCCTGGAAAATAGACTGGTATGGAATTTTCGCTTAAATGATGCGAAGTCCATAAAAATATAATGTCCGAATTGTTATGGATCAACATTGTCTTGTCTGTGAGCGTTGACCGAACTGCCAAAAATCAATTCTGCCGTTGCCAATCACAGACATTCTTCGTAAATAATGTCGTTGGCCAAGCGGCATTCCAAGGCCTGTTGGAAAGAACAAGAGGAGAAAAAGGAAAGAAGCCGACAGATGACCATCAGAAAAAGTTGAAAACAGTTACAGCAAAAAAAGGAAAGTACCTTAAAATTACAATAAATGCATTGCTTCAGAACACTGAAGAGATAAAGGATAGAGGCATCGGGAAAAATAGACGAAGGTCTTGGGCCGAATACTAATTCGAAAACTAGTTCTGAATCTAATTCGAGCAGAACAAAATGTGCTTGCCCGCATTATTATCAACTCCGGCTCGATAGTTCTACATCATATTAAAGTTTTCCATTCCCTCGTGTGTTTGTTACATAAGTAATGTGACCTTAAAATTGATTCAGCTACCAATTATTCCTGCAATTTTTTGACATGTAAAAATTTGATGCTTGTGCAGTCGCCACTGATCGACTTCAGTTCCTCCACGTGTCGGGAATTTTGGGGAAAAAAACTGGACCCTCAAGCTCGATGCATTCCGAGACGGAGAGAATTGATTGGAAATGTTAGTGAAGACCAAGCAAGACAGCTGCGTGAGGAGCAGGAGTCAATGGAAAGAGAACATCATGCTCAAGGATTTATGTACAGGATTTTTGCATCTTTACAAGTTGAGATTTCCACACCGCTGAATTTCTACATCTGTTACTTCTCTTTCGATCCGTAATTATTACTTGCTTTCTTTTGATGAGAACTTCTGCTTTCTGTCATTTGCTGATTGGTTTATTTCCTTTTGTTGTGACCTTCCTGTCAATGCTTGCTTGTTATCAACTGGAAGGGATCGTCGTAAAAGACATGCAATAACAAGAATTTTTGTTGGTTTAGTTGTAAGGTTAGTGACTTTAGGCTATATTTGCTACATGCACATGTGTGTACTAGTTGATAAGATGGATTCGGTAACAAAATGCCAGCTTTATAATTTAGGTAGTTTAGTATTAACAAAATGGCTCCTAAGAAACAATAGATGGCGGTAGTAGCGAGTTCATGTAATCAGATATTTGTGAAAAATCTTTTGTGAGACATCAATGACGATGCGCAGTTACTTTCGAAAGAGCTGGCTTATTACAAGAAAGAACTTAGTTACGGAAATTGCACAAGACATTTTGAAAATTCAGTTAATCCCGACAGATACAGGGCGTTGGTCAAGTTTTGATAAGAGCGGTGTTTCAACAGCTGGTGGCTTTGAAGATTACCCGAAAGGATCAAATCAAACGATGATGATGTTAAATGAAAGCACTCTCATCTTACAAGCGGTTGCTACTTCCATTCAGAAAATTTGAAAACACATTCTAAAGACGGGGATCCTGCGAAAAATTTACCGCATTTCTTACCAGACAGGTAGAAAATTTCATAGCTGACCCTGGAAAATAGACTGGTATGGAATTTTCGCTTAAATGATGCGAAGTCCATAAAAATATAATGTCCGAATTGTTATGGATCAACATTGTCTTGTCTGTGAGCGTTGACCGAACTGCCAAAAATCAATTCTGCCGTTGCCAATCACAGACATTCTTCGTAAATAATGTCGTTGGCCAAGCGGCATTCCAAGGCCTGTTGGAAAGAACAAGAGGAGAAAAAGGAAAGAAGCCGACAGATGACCATCAGAAAAAGTTGAAAACAGTTACAGCAAAAAAAGGAAAGTACCTTAAAATTACAATAAATGCATTGCTTCAGAACACTGAAGAGATAAAGGATAGAGGCATCGGGAAAAATAGACGAAGGTCTTGGGCCGAATACTAATTCGAAAACTAGTTCTGAATCTAATTCGAGCAGAACAAAATGTGCTTGCCCGCAATATTATCAACTCCGGCTCGATAGTTCTACATCATATTAAAGTTTTCCATTCCCTCGTGTGTTTGTTACATAAGTAATGTGACCTTAAAATTGATTCAGCTACCAATTATTCCTGCAATTTTTTGACATGTAAAAATTTGATGCTTGTGCAGTCGCCACTGATCGACTTCAGTTCCTCCACGTGTCGGGAATTTTGGGGAAAAAAACTGGACCCTCAAGCTCGATGCATTCCGAGACGGAGAGAATTGATTGGAAATGTTAGTGAAGACCAAGCAAGACAGCTGCGTGAGGAGCAGGAGTCAATGGAAAGAGAACATCATGCTCAAGGATTTATGTACAGGATTTTTGCATCTTTACAAGTTGAGATTTCCACACCGCTGAATTTCTACATCTGTTACTTCTCTTTCGATCCGTAATTATTACTTGCTTTCTTTTGATGAGAACTTCTGCTTTCTGTCATTTGCTGATTGGTTTATTTCCTTTTGTTGTGACCTTCCTGTCAGCGCTTGCTTGTTATCAACTGGAAGGGATCGTCGTAAAAGACATGCAATAACAAGAATTTTTGTTGGTGGTTTAGTTGTAAGGTTAGTGACTTTTGGCTATATTTGCTACATGCACATGTGTGTACTAGTTGATAAGATGGATTCGGTAACAAAATGCCAGCTTTATAATTTAGGTAGTTTAGTATTAACAAAATGGCTCCTAAGAAACAATAGATGGCGGTAGTAGCGAGTTCATGTAATCAGATATTTGTGAAAAATCTTTTGTGAGACATCAATGACGATGCGCAGTTACTTTCGAAAGAGCTGGCTTATTACAAGAAAGAACTTAGTTACGGAAACTGCACAAGACATTTTGAAAATTCAGTTAATCCCGACAGATACAGGGCGTTGGTCAAGTTTTGATAAGAGCGGTGTTTCAACAGCTGGTGGCTTTGAAGATTACCCGAAAGGATCAAATCAAACGATGATGATGTTAAATGAAAGCACTCTCATCTTACAAGCGGTTGCTACTTCCATTCAGAAAATTTGAAAACACATTCTAAAGACGGGGATCCTGCGAAAAATTTACCGCATTTCTTACCAGACAGGTAGAAAATTTCATAGCTGACCCTGGAAAATAGACTGGTATGGAATTTTCGCTTAAATGATGCGAAGTCCATAAAAATATAATGTCCGAATTGTTATGGATCAACATTGTCTTGTCTGTGAGCGTTGACCGAACTGCCAAAAATCAATTCTGCCGTTGCCAATCACAGACATTCTTCGTAAATAATGTCGTTGGCCAAGCGGCATTCCAAGGCCTGTTGGAAAGAACAAGAGGAGAAAAAGGAAAGAAGCCGACAGATGACCATCAGAAAAAGTTGAAAACAGTTACAGCAAAAAAAGGAAAGTACCTTAAAATTACAATAAATGCATTGCTTCAGAACACTGAAGAGATAAAGGATAGAGGCATCGGGAAAAATAGACGAAGGTCTTGGGCCGAATACTAATTCGAAAACTAGTTCTGAATCTAATTCGAGCAGAACAAAATGTGCTTGCCCGCAATATTATCAACTCCGGCTCGATAGTTCTACATCATATTAAAGTTTTCCATTCCCTCGTGTGTTTGTTACATAAGTAATGTGACCTTAAAATTGATTCAGCTACCAATTATTCCTGCAATTTTTTGACATGTAAAAATTTGATGCTTGTGCAGTCGCCACTGATCGACTTCAGTTCCTCCACGTGTCGGGAATTTTGGGGAAAAAAACTGGACCCTCAAGCTCGATGCATTCCGAGACGGAGAGAATTGATTGGAAATGTTAGTGAAGACCAAGCAAGACAGCTGCGTGAGGAGCAGGAGTCAATGGAAAGAGAACATCATGCTCAAGGATTTATGTACAGGATTTTTGCATCTTTACAAGTTGAGATTTCCACACCGCTGAATTTCTACATCTGTTACTTCTCTTTCGATCCGTAATTATTACTTGCTTTCTTTTGATGAGAACTTCTGCTTTCTGTCATTTGCTGATTGGTTTATTTCCTTTTGTTGTGACCTTCCTGTCAGCGCTTGCTTGTTATCAACTGGAAGGGATCGTCGTAAAAGACATGCAATAACAAGAATTTTTGTTGGTGGTTTAGTTGTAAGGTTAGTGACTTTTGGCTATATTTGCTACATGCACATGTGTGTACTAGTTGATAAGATGGATTCGGTAACAAAATGCCAGCTTTATAATTTAGGTAGTTTAGTATTAACAAAATGGCTCCTAAGAAACAATAGATGGCGGTAGTAGCGAGTTCATGTAATCAGATATTTGTGAAAAATCTTTTGTGAGACATCAATGACGATGCGCAGTTACTTTCGAAAGAGCTGGCTTATTACAAGAAAGAACTTAGTTACGGAAACTGCACAAGACATTTTGAAAATTCAGTTAATCCCGACAGATACAGGGCGTTGGTCAAGTTTTGATAAGAGCGGTGTTTCAACAGCTGGTGGCTTTGAAGATTACCCGAAAGGATCAAATCAAACGATGATGATGTTAAATGAAAGCACTCTCATCTTACAAGCGGTTGCTACTTCCATTCAGAAAATTTGAAAACACATTCTAAAGACGGGGATCCTGCGAAAAATTTACCGCATTTCTTACCAGACAGGTAGAAAATTTCATAGCTGACCCTGGAAAATAGACTGGTATGGAATTTTCGCTTAAATGATGCGAAGTCCATAAAAATATAATGTCCGAATTGTTATGGATCAACATTGTCTTGTCTGTGAGCGTTGACCGAACTGCCAAAAATCAATTCTGCCGTTGCCAATCACAGACATTCTTCGTAAATAATGTCGTTGGCCAAGCGGCATTCCAAGGCCTGTTGGAAAGAACAAGAGGAGAAAAAGGAAAGAAGCCGACAGATGACCATCAGAAAAAGTTGAAAACAGTTACAGCAAAAAAAGGAAAGTACCTTAAAATTACAATAAATGCATTGCTTCAGAACACTGAAGAGATAAAGGATAGAGGCATCGGGAAAAATAGACGAAGGTCTTGGGCCGAATACTAATTCGAAAACTAGTTCTGAATCTAATTCGAGCAGAACAAAATGTGCTTGCCCGCAATATTATCAACTCCGGCTCGATAGTTCTACATCATATTAAAGTTTTCCATTCCCTCGTGTGTTTGTTACATAAGTAATGTGACCTTAAAATTGATTCAGCTACCAATTATTCCTGCAATTTTTTGACATGTAAAAATTTGATGCTTGTGCAGTCGCCACTGATCGACTTCAGTTCCTCCACGTGTCGGGAATTTTGGGGAAAAAAACTGGACCCTCAAGCTCGATGCATTCCGAGACGGAGAGAATTGATTGGAAATGTTAGTGAAGACCAAGCAAGACAGCTGCGTGAGGAGCAGGAGTCAATGGAAAGAGAACATCATGCTCAAGGATTTATGTACAGGATTTTTGCATCTTTACAAGTTGAGATTTCCACACCGCTGAATTTCTACATCTGTTACTTCTCTTTCGATCCGTAATTATTACTTGCTTTCTTTTGATGAGAACTTCTGCTTTCTGTCATTTGCTGATTGGTTTATTTCCTTTTGTTGTGACCTTCCTGTCAGCGCTTGCTTGTTATCAACTGGAAGGGATCGTCGTAAAAGACATGCAATAACAAGAATTTTTGTTGGTGGTTTAGTTGTAAGGTTAGTGACTTTTGGCTATATTTGCTACATGCACATGTGTGTACTAGTTGATAAGATGGATTCGGTAACAAAATGCCAGCTTTATAATTTAGGTAGTTTAGTATTAACAAAATGGCTCCTAAGAAACAATAGATGGCGGTAGTAGCGAGTTCATGTAATCAGATATTTGTGAAAAATCTTTTGTGAGACATCAATGACGATGCGCAGTTACTTTCGAAAGAGCTGGCTTATTACAAGAAAGAACTTAGTTACGGAAATTGCACAAGACATTTTGAAAATTCAGTTAATCCCGACAGATACAGGGCGTTGGTCAAGTTTTGATAAGAGCGGTGTTTCAACAGCTGGTGGCTTTGAAGATTACCCGAAAGGATCAAATCAAACGATGATGATGTTAAATGAAAGCACTCTCATCTTACAAGCGGTTGCTACTTCCATTCAGAAAATTTGAAAACACATTCTAAAGACGGGGATCCTGCGAAAAATTTACCGCATTTCTTACCAGACAGGTAGAAAATTTCATAGCTGACCCTGGAAAATAGACTGGTATGGAATTTTCGCTTAAATGATGCGAAGTCCATAAAAATATAATGTCCGAATTGTTATGGATCAACATTGTCTTGTCTGTGAGCGTTGACCGAACTGCCAAAAATCAATTCTGCCGTTGCCAATCACAGACATTCTTCGTAAATAATGTCGTTGGCCAAGCGGCATTCCAAGGCCTGTTGGAAAGAACAAGAGGAGAAAAAGGAAAGAAGCCGACAGATGACCATCAGAAAAAGTTGAAAACAGTTACAGCAAAAAAAGGAAAGTACCTTAAAATTACAATAAATGCATTGCTTCAGAACACTGAAGAGATAAAGGATAGAGGCATCGGGAAAAATAGACGAAGGTCTTGGGCCGAATACTAATTCGAAAACTAGTTCTGAATCTAATTCGAGCAGAACAAAATGTGCTTGCCCGCAATATTATCAACTCCGGCTCGATAGTTCTACATCATATTAAAGTTTTCCATTCCCTCGTGTGTTTGTTACATAAGTAATGTGACCTTAAAATTGATTCAGCTACCAATTATTCCTGCAATTTTTTGACATGTAAAAATTTGATGCTTGTGCAGTCGCCACTGATCGACTTCAGTTCCTCCACGTGTCGGGAATTTTGGGGAAAAAAACTGGACCCTCAAGCTCGATGCATTCCGAGACGGAGAGAATTGATTGGAAATGTTAGTGAAGACCAAGCAAGACAGCTGCGTGAGGAGCAGGAGTCAATGGAAAGAGAACATCATGCTCAAGGATTTATGTACAGGATTTTTGCATCTTTACAAGTTGAGATTTCCACACCGCTGAATTTCTACATCTGTTACTTCTCTTTCGATCCGTAATTATTACTTGCTTTCTTTTGATGAGAACTTCTGCTTTCTGTCATTTGCTGATTGGTTTATTTCCTTTTGTTGTGACCTTCCTGTCAGCGCTTGCTTGTTATCAACTGGAAGGGATCGTCGTAAAAGACATGCAATAACAAGAATTTTTGTTGGTGGTTTAGTTGTAAGGTTAGTGACTTTTGGCTATATTTGCTACATGCACATGTGTGTACTAGTTGATAAGATGGATTCGGTAACAAAATGCCAGCTTTATAATTTAGGTAGTTTAGTATTAACAAAATGGCTCCTAAGAAACAATAGATGGCGGTAGTAGCGAGTTCATGTAATCAGATATTTGTGAAAAATCTTTTGTGAGACATCAATGACGATGCGCAGTTACTTTCGAAAGAGCTGGCTTATTACAAGAAAGAACTTAGTTACGGAAATTGCACAAGACATTTTGAAAATTCAGTTAATCCCGACAGATACAGGGCGTTGGTCAAGTTTTGATAAGAGCGGTGTTTCAACAGCTGGTGGCTTTGAAGATTACCCGAAAGGATCAAATCAAACGATGATGATGTTAAATGAAAGCACTCTCATCTTACAAGCGGTTGCTACTTCCATTCAGAAAATTTGAAAACACATTCTAAAGACGGGGATCCTGCGAAAAATTTACCGCATTTCTTACCAGACAGGTAGAAAATTTCATAGCTGACCCTGGAAAATAGACTGGTATGGAATTTTCGCTTAAATGATGCGAAGTCCATAAAAATATAATGTCCGAATTGTTATGGATCAACATTGTCTTGTCTGTGAGCGTTGACCGAACTGCCAAAAATCAATTCTGCCGTTGCCAATCACAGACATTCTTCGTAAATAATGTCGTTGGCCAAGCGGCATTCCAAGGCCTGTTGGAAAGAACAAGAGGAGAAAAAGGAAAGAAGCCGACAGATGACCATCAGAAAAAGTTGAAAACAGTTACAGCAAAAAAAGGAAAGTACCTTAAAATTACAATAAATGCATTGCTTCAGAACACTGAAGAGATAAAGGATAGAGGCATCGGGAAAAATAGACGAAGGTCTTGGGCCGAATACTAATTCGAAAACTAGTTCTGAATCTAATTCGAGCAGAACAAAATGTGCTTGCCCGCAATATTATCAACTCCGGCTCGATAGTTCTACATCATATTAAAGTTTTCCATTCCCTCGTGTGTTTGTTACATAAGTAATGTGACCTTAAAATTGATTCAGCTACCAATTATTCCTGCAATTTTTTGACATGTAAAAATTTGATGCTTGTGCAGTCGCCACTGATCGACTTCAGTTCCTCCACGTGTCGGGAATTTTGGGGAAAAAAACTGGACCCTCAAGCTCGATGCATTCCGAGACGGAGAGAATTGATTGGAAATGTTAGTGAAGACCAAGCAAGACAGCTGCGTGAGGAGCAGGAGTCAATGGAAAGAGAACATCATGCTCAAGGATTTATGTACAGGATTTTTGCATCTTTACAAGTTGAGATTTCCACACCGCTGAATTTCTACATCTGTTACTTCTCTTTCGATCCGTAATTATTACTTGCTTTCTTTTGATGAGAACTTCTGCTTTCTGTCATTTGCTGATTGGTTTATTTCCTTTTGTTGTGACCTTCCTGTCAGCGCTTGCTTGTTATCAACTGGAAGGGATCGTCGTAAAAGACATGCAATAACAAGAATTTTTGTTGGTGGTTTAGTTGTAAGGTTAGTGACTTTTGGCTATATTTGCTACATGCACATGTGTGTACTAGTTGATAAGATGGATTCGGTAACAAAATGCCAGCTTTATAATTTAGGTAGTTTAGTATTAACAAAATGGCTCCTAAGAAACAATAGATGGCGGTAGTAGCGAGTTCATGTAATCAGATATTTGTGAAAAATCTTTTGTGAGACATCAATGACGATGCGCAGTTACTTTCGAAAGAGCTGGCTTATTACAAGAAAGAACTTAGTTACGGAAACTGCACAAGACATTTTGAAAATTCAGTTAATCCCGACAGATACAGGGCGTTGGTCAAGTTTTGATAAGAGCGGTGTTTCAACAGCTGGTGGCTTTGAAGATTACCCGAAAGGATCAAATCAAACGATGATGATGTTAAATGAAAGCACTCTCATCTTACAAGCGGTTGCTACTTCCATTCAGAAAATTTGAAAACACATTCTAAAGACGGGGATCCTGCGAAAAATTTACCGCATTTCTTACCAGACAGGTAGAAAATTTCATAGCTGACCCTGGAAAATAGACTGGTATGGAATTTTCGCTTAAATGATGCGAAGTCCATAAAAATATAATGTCCGAATTGTTATGGATCAACATTGTCTTGTCTGTGAGCGTTGACCGAACTGCCAAAAATCAATTCTGCCGTTGCCAATCACAGACATTCTTCGTAAATAATGTCGTTGGCCAAGCGGCATTCCAAGGCCTGTTGGAAAGAACAAGAGGAGAAAAAGGAAAGAAGCCGACAGATGACCATCAGAAAAAGTTGAAAACAGTTACAGCAAAAAAAGGAAAGTACCTTAAAATTACAATAAATGCATTGCTTCAGAACACTGAAGAGATAAAGGATAGAGGCATCGGGAAAAATAGACGAAGGTCTTGGGCCGAATACTAATTCGAAAACTAGTTCTGAATCTAATTCGAGCAGAACAAAATGTGCTTGCCCGCAATATTATCAACTCCGGCTCGATAGTTCTACATCATATTAAAGTTTTCCATTCCCTCGTGTGTTTGTTACATAAGTAATGTGACCTTAAAATTGATTCAGCTACCAATTATTCCTGCAATTTTTTGACATGTAAAAATTTGATGCTTGTGCAGTCGCCACTGATCGACTTCAGTTCCTCCACGTGTCGGGAATTTTGGGGAAAAAAACTGGACCCTCAAGCTCGATGCATTCCGAGACGGAGAGAATTGATTGGAAATGTTAGTGAAGACCAAGCAAGACAGCTGCGTGAGGAGCAGGAGTCAATGGAAAGAGAACATCATGCTCAAGGATTTATGTACAGGATTTTTGCATCTTTACAAGTTGAGATTTCCACACCGCTGAATTTCTACATCTGTTACTTCTCTTTCGATCCGTAATTATTACTTGCTTTCTTTTGATGAGAACTTCTGCTTTCTGTCATTTGCTGATTGGTTTATTTCCTTTTGTTGTGACCTTCCTGTCAGCGCTTGCTTGTTATCAACTGGAAGGGATCGTCGTAAAAGACATGCAATAACAAGAATTTTTGTTGGTGGTTTAGTTGTAAGGTTAGTGACTTTTGGCTATATTTGCTACATGCACATGTGTGTACTAGTTGATAAGATGGATTCGGTAACAAAATGCCAGCTTTATAATTTAGGTAGTTTAGTATTAACAAAATGGCTCCTAAGAAACAATAGATGGCGGTAGTAGCGAGTTCATGTAATCAGATATTTGTGAAAAATCTTTTGTGAGACATCAATGACGATGCGCAGTTACTTTCGAAAGAGCTGGCTTATTACAAGAAAGAACTTAGTTACGGAAACTGCACAAGACATTTTGAAAATTCAGTTAATCCCGACAGATACAGGGCGTTGGTCAAGTTTTGATAAGAGCGGTGTTTCAACAGCTGGTGGCTTTGAAGATTACCCGAAAGGATCAAATCAAACGATGATGATGTTAAATGAAAGCACTCTCATCTTACAAGCGGTTGCTACTTCCATTCAGAAAATTTGAAAACACATTCTAAAGACGGGGATCCTGCGAAAAATTTACCGCATTTCTTACCAGACAGGTAGAAAATTTCATAGCTGACCCTGGAAAATAGACTGGTATGGAATTTTCGCTTAAATGATGCGAAGTCCATAAAAATATAATGTCCGAATTGTTATGGATCAACATTGTCTTGTCTGTGAGCGTTGACCGAACTGCCAAAAATCAATTCTGCCGTTGCCAATCACAGACATTCTTCGTAAATAATGTCGTTGGCCAAGCGGCATTCCAAGGCCTGTTGGAAAGAACAAGAGGAGAAAAAGGAAAGAAGCCGACAGATGACCATCAGAAAAAGTTGAAAACAGTTACAGCAAAAAAAGGAAAGTACCTTAAAATTACAATAAATGCATTGCTTCAGAACACTGAAGAGATAAAGGATAGAGGCATCGGGAAAAATAGACGAAGGTCTTGGGCCGAATACTAATTCGAAAACTAGTTCTGAATCTAATTCGAGCAGAACAAAATGTGCTTGCCCGCAATATTATCAACTCCGGCTCGATAGTTCTACATCATATTAAAGTTTTCCATTCCCTCGTGTGTTTGTTACATAAGTAATGTGACCTTAAAATTGATTCAGCTACCAATTATTCCTGCAATTTTTTGACATGTAAAAATTTGATGCTTGTGCAGTCGCCACTGATCGACTTCAGTTCCTCCACGTGTCGGGAATTTTGGGGAAAAAAACTGGACCCTCAAGCTCGATGCATTCCGAGACGGAGAGAATTGATTGGAAATGTTAGTGAAGACCAAGCAAGACAGCTGCGTGAGGAGCAGGAGTCAATGGAAAGAGAACATCATGCTCAAGGATTTATGTACAGGATTTTTGCATCTTTACAAGTTGAGATTTCCACACCGCTGAATTTCTACATCTGTTACTTCTCTTTCGATCCGTAATTATTACTTGCTTTCTTTTGATGAGAACTTCTGCTTTCTGTCATTTGCTGATTGGTTTATTTCCTTTTGTTGTGACCTTCCTGTCAGCGCTTGCTTGTTATCAACTGGAAGGGATCGTCGTAAAAGACATGCAATAACAAGAATTTTTGTTGGTGGTTTAGTTGTAAGGTTAGTGACTTTTGGCTATATTTGCTACATGCACATGTGTGTACTAGTTGATAAGATGGATTCGGTAACAAAATGCCAGCTTTATAATTTAGGTAGTTTAGTATTAACAAAATGGCTCCTAAGAAACAATAGATGGCGGTAGTAGCGAGTTCATGTAATCAGATATTTGTGAAAAATCTTTTGTGAGACATCAATGACGATGCGCAGTTACTTTCGAAAGAGCTGGCTTATTACAAGAAAGAACTTAGTTACGGAAACTGCACAAGACATTTTGAAAATTCAGTTAATCCCGACAGATACAGGGCGTTGGTCAAGTTTTGATAAGAGCGGTGTTTCAACAGCTGGTGGCTTTGAAGATTACCCGAAAGGATCAAATCAAACGATGATGATGTTAAATGAAAGCACTCTCATCTTACAAGCGGTTGCTACTTCCATTCAGAAAATTTGAAAACACATTCTAAAGACGGGGATCCTGCGAAAAATTTACCGCATTTCTTACCAGACAGGTAGAAAATTTCATAGCTGACCCTGGAAAATAGACTGGTATGGAATTTTCGCTTAAATGATGCGAAGTCCATAAAAATATAATGTCCGAATTGTTATGGATCAACATTGTCTTGTCTGTGAGCGTTGACCGAACTGCCAAAAATCAATTCTGCCGTTGCCAATCACAGACATTCTTCGTAAATAATGTCGTTGGCCAAGCGGCATTCCAAGGCCTGTTGGAAAGAACAAGAGGAGAAAAAGGAAAGAAGCCGACAGATGACCATCAGAAAAAGTTGAAAACAGTTACAGCAAAAAAAGGAAAGTACCTTAAAATTACAATAAATGCATTGCTTCAGAACACTGAAGAGATAAAGGATAGAGGCATCGGGAAAAATAGACGAAGGTCTTGGGCCGAATACTAATTCGAAAACTAGTTCTGAATCTAATTCGAGCAGAACAAAATGTGCTTGCCCGCAATATTATCAACTCCGGCTCGATAGTTCTACATCATATTAAAGTTTTCCATTCCCTCGTGTGTTTGTTACATAAGTAATGTGACCTTAAAATTGATTCAGCTACCAATTATTCCTGCAATTTTTTGACATGTAAAAATTTGATGCTTGTGCAGTCGCCACTGATCGACTTCAGTTCCTCCACGTGTCGGGAATTTTGGGGAAAAAAACTGGACCCTCAAGCTCGATGCATTCCGAGACGGAGAGAATTGATTGGAAATGTTAGTGAAGACCAAGCAAGACAGCTGCGTGAGGAGCAGGAGTCAATGGAAAGAGAACATCATGCTCAAGGATTTATGTACAGGATTTTTGCATCTTTACAAGTTGAGATTTCCACACCGCTGAATTTCTACATCTGTTACTTCTCTTTCGATCCGTAATTATTACTTGCTTTCTTTTGATGAGAACTTCTGCTTTCTGTCATTTGCTGATTGGTTTATTTCCTTTTGTTGTGACCTTCCTGTCAGCGCTTGCTTGTTATCAACTGGAAGGGATCGTCGTAAAAGACATGCAATAACAAGAATTTTTGTTGGTGGTTTAGTTGTAAGGTTAGTGACTTTTGGCTATATTTGCTACATGCACATGTGTGTACTAGTTGATAAGATGGATTCGGTAACAAAATGCCAGCTTTATAATTTAGGTAGTTTAGTATTAACAAAATGGCTCCTAAGAAACAATAGATGGCGGTAGTAGCGAGTTCATGTAATCAGATATTTGTGAAAAATCTTTTGTGAGACATCAATGACGATGCGCAGTTACTTTCGAAAGAGCTGGCTTATTACAAGAAAGAACTTAGTTACGGAAACTGCACAAGACATTTTGAAAATTCAGTTAATCCCGACAGATACAGGGCGTTGGTCAAGTTTTGATAAGAGCGGTGTTTCAACAGCTGGTGGCTTTGAAGATTACCCGAAAGGATCAAATCAAACGATGATGATGTTAAATGAAAGCACTCTCATCTTACAAGCGGTTGCTACTTCCATTCAGAAAATTTGAAAACACATTCTAAAGACGGGGATCCTGCGAAAAATTTACCGCATTTCTTACCAGACAGGTAGAAAATTTCATAGCTGACCCTGGAAAATAGACTGGTATGGAATTTTCGCTTAAATGATGCGAAGTCCATAAAAATATAATGTCCGAATTGTTATGGATCAACATTGTCTTGTCTGTGAGCGTTGACCGAACTGCCAAAAATCAATTCTGCCGTTGCCAATCACAGACATTCTTCGTAAATAATGTCGTTGGCCAAGCGGCATTCCAAGGCCTGTTGGAAAGAACAAGAGGAGAAAAAGGAAAGAAGCCGACAGATGACCATCAGAAAAAGTTGAAAACAGTTACAGCAAAAAAAGGAAAGTACCTTAAAATTACAATAAATGCATTGCTTCAGAACACTGAAGAGATAAAGGATAGAGGCATCGGGAAAAATAGACGAAGGTCTTGGGCCGAATACTAATTCGAAAACTAGTTCTGAATCTAATTCGAGCAGAACAAAATGTGCTTGCCCGCAATATTATCAACTCCGGCTCGATAGTTCTACATCATATTAAAGTTTTCCATTCCCTCGTGTGTTTGTTACATAAGTAATGTGACCTTAAAATTGATTCAGCTACCAATTATTCCTGCAATTTTTTGACATGTAAAAATTTGATGCTTGTGCAGTCGCCACTGATCGACTTCAGTTCCTCCACGTGTCGGGAATTTTGGGGAAAAAAACTGGACCCTCAAGCTCGATGCATTCCGAGACGGAGAGAATTGATTGGAAATGTTAGTGAAGACCAAGCAAGACAGCTGCGTGAGGAGCAGGAGTCAATGGAAAGAGAACATCATGCTCAAGGATTTATGTACAGGATTTTTGCATCTTTACAAGTTGAGATTTCCACACCGCTGAATTTCTACATCTGTTACTTCTCTTTCGATCCGTAATTATTACTTGCTTTCTTTTGATGAGAACTTCTGCTTTCTGTCATTTGCTGATTGGTTTATTTCCTTTTGTTGTGACCTTCCTGTCAGCGCTTGCTTGTTATCAACTGGAAGGGATCGTCGTAAAAGACATGCAATAACAAGAATTTTTGTTGGTGGTTTAGTTGTAAGGTTAGTGACTTTTGGCTATATTTGCTACATGCACATGTGTGTACTAGTTGATAAGATGGATTCGGTAACAAAATGCCAGCTTTATAATTTAGGTAGTTTAGTATTAACAAAATGGCTCCTAAGAAACAATAGATGGCGGTAGTAGCGAGTTCATGTAATCAGATATTTGTGAAAAATCTTTTGTGAGACATCAATGACGATGCGCAGTTACTTTCGAAAGAGCTGGCTTATTACAAGAAAGAACTTAGTTACGGAAACTGCACAAGACATTTTGAAAATTCAGTTAATCCCGACAGATACAGGGCGTTGGTCAAGTTTTGATAAGAGCGGTGTTTCAACAGCTGGTGGCTTTGAAGATTACCCGAAAGGATCAAATCAAACGATGATGATGTTAAATGAAAGCACTCTCATCTTACAAGCGGTTGCTACTTCCATTCAGAAAATTTGAAAACACATTCTAAAGACGGGGATCCTGCGAAAAATTTACCGCATTTCTTACCAGACAGGTAGAAAATTTCATAGCTGACCCTGGAAAATAGACTGGTATGGAATTTTCGCTTAAATGATGCGAAGTCCATAAAAATATAATGTCCGAATTGTTATGGATCAACATTGTCTTGTCTGTGAGCGTTGACCGAACTGCCAAAAATCAATTCTGCCGTTGCCAATCACAGACATTCTTCGTAAATAATGTCGTTGGCCAAGCGGCATTCCAAGGCCTGTTGGAAAGAACAAGAGGAGAAAAAGGAAAGAAGCCGACAGATGACCATCAGAAAAAGTTGAAAACAGTTACAGCAAAAAAAGGAAAGTACCTTAAAATTACAATAAATGCATTGCTTCAGAACACTGAAGAGATAAAGGATAGAGGCATCGGGAAAAATAGACGAAGGTCTTGGGCCGAATACTAATTCGAAAACTAGTTCTGAATCTAATTCGAGCAGAACAAAATGTGCTTGCCCGCAATATTATCAACTCCGGCTCGATAGTTCTACATCATATTAAAGTTTTCCATTCCCTCGTGTGTTTGTTACATAAGTAATGTGACCTTAAAATTGATTCAGCTACCAATTATTCCTGCAATTTTTTGACATGTAAAAATTTGATGCTTGTGCAGTCGCCACTGATCGACTTCAGTTCCTCCACGTGTCGGGAATTTTGGGGAAAAAAACTGGACCCTCAAGCTCGATGCATTCCGAGACGGAGAGAATTGATTGGAAATGTTAGTGAAGACCAAGCAAGACAGCTGCGTGAGGAGCAGGAGTCAATGGAAAGAGAACATCATGCTCAAGGATTTATGTACAGGATTTTTGCATCTTTACAAGTTGAGATTTCCACACCGCTGAATTTCTACATCTGTTACTTCTCTTTCGATCCGTAATTATTACTTGCTTTCTTTTGATGAGAACTTCTGCTTTCTGTCATTTGCTGATTGGTTTATTTCCTTTTGTTGTGACCTTCCTGTCAGCGCTTGCTTGTTATCAACTGGAAGGGATCGTCGTAAAAGACATGCAATAACAAGAATTTTTGTTGGTGGTTTAGTTGTAAGGTTAGTGACTTTTGGCTATATTTGCTACATGCACATGTGTGTACTAGTTGATAAGATGGATTCGGTAACAAAATGCCAGCTTTATAATTTAGGTAGTTTAGTATTAACAAAATGGCTCCTAAGAAACAATAGATGGCGGTAGTAGCGAGTTCATGTAATCAGATATTTGTGAAAAATCTTTTGTGAGACATCAATGACGATGCGCAGTTACTTTCGAAAGAGCTGGCTTATTACAAGAAAGAACTTAGTTACGGAAACTGCACAAGACATTTTGAAAATTCAGTTAATCCCGACAGATACAGGGCGTTGGTCAAGTTTTGATAAGAGCGGTGTTTCAACAGCTGGTGGCTTTGAAGATTACCCGAAAGGATCAAATCAAACGATGATGATGTTAAATGAAAGCACTCTCATCTTACAAGCGGTTGCTACTTCCATTCAGAAAATTTGAAAACACATTCTAAAGACGGGGATCCTGCGAAAAATTTACCGCATTTCTTACCAGACAGGTAGAAAATTTCATAGCTGACCCTGGAAAATAGACTGGTATGGAATTTTCGCTTAAATGATGCGAAGTCCATAAAAATATAATGTCCGAATTGTTATGGATCAACATTGTCTTGTCTGTGAGCGTTGACCGAACTGCCAAAAATCAATTCTGCCGTTGCCAATCACAGACATTCTTCGTAAATAATGTCGTTGGCCAAGCGGCATTCCAAGGCCTGTTGGAAAGAACAAGAGGAGAAAAAGGAAAGAAGCCGACAGATGACCATCAGAAAAAGTTGAAAACAGTTACAGCAAAAAAAGGAAAGTACCTTAAAATTACAATAAATGCATTGCTTCAGAACACTGAAGAGATAAAGGATAGAGGCATCGGGAAAAATAGACGAAGGTCTTGGGCCGAATACTAATTCGAAAACTAGTTCTGAATCTAATTCGAGCAGAACAAAATGTGCTTGCCCGCAATATTATCAACTCCGGCTCGATAGTTCTACATCATATTAAAGTTTTCCATTCCCTCGTGTGTTTGTTACATAAGTAATGTGACCTTAAAATTGATTCAGCTACCAATTATTCCTGCAATTTTTTGACATGTAAAAATTTGATGCTTGTGCAGTCGCCACTGATCGACTTCAGTTCCTCCACGTGTCGGGAATTTTGGGGAAAAAAACTGGACCCTCAAGCTCGATGCATTCCGAGACGGAGAGAATTGATTGGAAATGTTAGTGAAGACCAAGCAAGACAGCTGCGTGAGGAGCAGGAGTCAATGGAAAGAGAACATCATGCTCAAGGATTTATGTACAGGATTTTTGCATCTTTACAAGTTGAGATTTCCACACCGCTGAATTTCTACATCTGTTACTTCTCTTTCGATCCGTAATTATTACTTGCTTTCTTTTGATGAGAACTTCTGCTTTCTGTCATTTGCTGATTGGTTTATTTCCTTTTGTTGTGACCTTCCTGTCAGCGCTTGCTTGTTATCAACTGGAAGGGATCGTCGTAAAAGACATGCAATAACAAGAATTTTTGTTGGTGGTTTAGTTGTAAGGTTAGTGACTTTTGGCTATATTTGCTACATGCACATGTGTGTACTAGTTGATAAGATGGATTCGGTAACAAAATGCCAGCTTTATAATTTAGGTAGTTTAGTATTAACAAAATGGCTCCTAAGAAACAATAGATGGCGGTAGTAGCGAGTTCATGTAATCAGATATTTGTGAAAAATCTTTTGTGAGACATCAATGACGATGCGCAGTTACTTTCGAAAGAGCTGGCTTATTACAAGAAAGAACTTAGTTACGGAAACTGCACAAGACATTTTGAAAATTCAGTTAATCCCGACAGATACAGGGCGTTGGTCAAGTTTTGATAAGAGCGGTGTTTCAACAGCTGGTGGCTTTGAAGATTACCCGAAAGGATCAAATCAAACGATGATGATGTTAAATGAAAGCACTCTCATCTTACAAGCGGTTGCTACTTCCATTCAGAAAATTTGAAAACACATTCTAAAGACGGGGATCCTGCGAAAAATTTACCGCATTTCTTACCAGACAGGTAGAAAATTTCATAGCTGACCCTGGAAAATAGACTGGTATGGAATTTTCGCTTAAATGATGCGAAGTCCATAAAAATATAATGTCCGAATTGTTATGGATCAACATTGTCTTGTCTGTGAGCGTTGACCGAACTGCCAAAAATCAATTCTGCCGTTGCCAATCACAGACATTCTTCGTAAATAATGTCGTTGGCCAAGCGGCATTCCAAGGCCTGTTGGAAAGAACAAGAGGAGAAAAAGGAAAGAAGCCGACAGATGACCATCAGAAAAAGTTGAAAACAGTTACAGCAAAAAAAGGAAAGTACCTTAAAATTACAATAAATGCATTGCTTCAGAACACTGAAGAGATAAAGGATAGAGGCATCGGGAAAAATAGACGAAGGTCTTGGGCCGAATACTAATTCGAAAACTAGTTCTGAATCTAATTCGAGCAGAACAAAATGTGCTTGCCCGCAATATTATCAACTCCGGCTCGATAGTTCTACATCATATTAAAGTTTTCCATTCCCTCGTGTGTTTGTTACATAAGTAATGTGACCTTAAAATTGATTCAGCTACCAATTATTCCTGCAATTTTTTGACATGTAAAAATTTGATGCTTGTGCAGTCGCCACTGATCGACTTCAGTTCCTCCACGTGTCGGGAATTTTGGGGAAAAAAACTGGACCCTCAAGCTCGATGCATTCCGAGACGGAGAGAATTGATTGGAAATGTTAGTGAAGACCAAGCAAGACAGCTGCGTGAGGAGCAGGAGTCAATGGAAAGAGAACATCATGCTCAAGGATTTATGTACAGGATTTTTGCATCTTTACAAGTTGAGATTTCCACACCGCTGAATTTCTACATCTGTTACTTCTCTTTCGATCCGTAATTATTACTTGCTTTCTTTTGATGAGAACTTCTGCTTTCTGTCATTTGCTGATTGGTTTATTTCCTTTTGTTGTGACCTTCCTGTCAGCGCTTGCTTGTTATCAACTGGAAGGGATCGTCGTAAAAGACATGCAATAACAAGAATTTTTGTTGGTGGTTTAGTTGTAAGGTTAGTGACTTTTGGCTATATTTGCTACATGCACATGTGTGTACTAGTTGATAAGATGGATTCGGTAACAAAATGCCAGCTTTATAATTTAGGTAGTTTAGTATTAACAAAATGGCTCCTAAGAAACAATAGATGGCGGTAGTAGCGAGTTCATGTAATCAGATATTTGTGAAAAATCTTTTGTGAGACATCAATGACGATGCGCAGTTACTTTCGAAAGAGCTGGCTTATTACAAGAAAGAACTTAGTTACGGAAACTGCACAAGACATTTTGAAAATTCAGTTAATCCCGACAGATACAGGGCGTTGGTCAAGTTTTGATAAGAGCGGTGTTTCAACAGCTGGTGGCTTTGAAGATTACCCGAAAGGATCAAATCAAACGATGATGATGTTAAATGAAAGCACTCTCATCTTACAAGCGGTTGCTACTTCCATTCAGAAAATTTGAAAACACATTCTAAAGACGGGGATCCTGCGAAAAATTTACCGCATTTCTTACCAGACAGGTAGAAAATTTCATAGCTGACCCTGGAAAATAGACTGGTATGGAATTTTCGCTTAAATGATGCGAAGTCCATAAAAATATAATGTCCGAATTGTTATGGATCAACATTGTCTTGTCTGTGAGCGTTGACCGAACTGCCAAAAATCAATTCTGCCGTTGCCAATCACAGACATTCTTCGTAAATAATGTCGTTGGCCAAGCGGCATTCCAAGGCCTGTTGGAAAGAACAAGAGGAGAAAAAGGAAAGAAGCCGACAGATGACCATCAGAAAAAGTTGAAAACAGTTACAGCAAAAAAAGGAAAGTACCTTAAAATTACAATAAATGCATTGCTTCAGAACACTGAAGAGATAAAGGATAGAGGCATCGGGAAAAATAGACGAAGTCTTGGGCCGAATACTAATTCGAAAACTAGTTCTGAATCTAATTCGAGCAGAACAAAATGTGCTTGCCCGCAATATTATCAACTCCGGCTCGATAGTTCTACATCATATTAAAGTTTTCCATTCCCTCGTGTGTTTGTTACATAAGTAATGTGACCTTAAAATTGATTCAGCTACCAATTATTCCTGCAATTTTTTGACATGTAAAAATTTGATGCTTGTGCAGTCGCCACTGATCGACTTCAGTTCCTCCACGTGTCGGGAATTTTGGGGAAAAAAACTGGACCCTCAAGCTCGATGCATTCCGAGACGGAGAGAATTGATTGGAAATGTTAGTGAAGACCAAGCAAGACAGCTGCGTGAGGAGCAGGAGTCAATGGAAAGAGAACATCATGCTCAAGGATTTATGTACAGGATTTTTGCATCTTTACAAGTTGAGATTTCCACACCGCTGAATTTCTACATCTGTTACTTCTCTTTCGATCCGTAATTATTACTTGCTTTCTTTTGATGAGAACTTCTGCTTTCTGTCATTTGCTGATTGGTTTATTTCCTTTTGTTGTGACCTTCCTGTCAGCGCTTGCTTGTTATCAACTGGAAGGGATCGTCGTAAAAGACATGCAATAACAAGAATTTTTGTTGGTGGTTTAGTTGTAAGGTTAGTGACTTTTGGCTATATTTGCTACATGCACATGTGTGTACTAGTTGATAAGATGGATTCGGTAACAAAATGCCAGCTTTATAATTTAGGTAGTTTAGTATTAACAAAATGGCTCCTAAGAAACAATAGATGGCGGTAGTAGCGAGTTCATGTAATCAGATATTTGTGAAAAATCTTTTGTGAGACATCAATGACGATGCGCAGTTACTTTCGAAAGAGCTGGCTTATTACAAGAAAGAACTTAGTTACGGAAATTGCACAAGACATTTTGAAAATTCAGTTAATCCCGACAGACAGGGCGTTGGTCAAGTTTTGATAAGAGCGGTGTTTCAACAGCTGGTGGCTTTGAAGATTACCCGAAAGGATCAAATCAAACGATGATGATGTTAAATGAAAGCACTCTCATCTTACAAGCGGTTGCTACTTCCATTCAGAAAATTTGAAAACACATTCTAAAGACGGGGATCCTGCGAAAAATTTACCGCATTTCTTACCAGACAGGTAGAAAATTTCATAGCTGACCCTGGAAAATAGACTGGTATGGAATTTTCGCTTAAATGATGCGAAGTCCATAAAAATATAATGTCCGAATTGTTATGGATCAACATTGTCTTGTCTGTGAGCGTTGACCGAACTGCCAAAAATCAATTCTGCCGTTGCCAATCACAGACATTCTTCGTAAATAATGTCGTTGGCCAAGCGGCATTCCAAGGCCTGTTGGAAAGAACAAGAGGAGAAAAAGGAAAGAAGCCGACAGATGACCATCAGAAAAAGTTGAAAACAGTTACAGCAAAAAAAGGAAAGTACCTTAAAATTACAATAAATGCATTGCTTCAGAACACTGAAGAGATAAAGGATAGAGGCATCGGAAAAATAGACGAAGGTCTTGGGCCCGAATACTAATTCGAAAACTAGTTCTGAATCTAATTCGAGCAGAACAAAATGTGCTTGCCCGCAATATTATCAACTCCGGCTCGATAGTTCTACATCATATTAAAGTTTTCCATTCCCTCGTGTGTTTGTTACATAAGTAATGTGACCTTAAAATTGATTCAGCTACCAATTATTCCTGCAATTTTTTTGACATGTAAAAATTTGATGCTTGTGCAGTCGCCACTGATCGACTTCAGTTCCTCCACGTGTCGGGGAAATTTTGGGGAAAAAAACTGGACCCTCCAGCTCGATGCATTCCGAGACGGAGAGAATTGATTGGAAATGTTAGTGAAGACCAAGCAAGACAGCTGCGTGAGGAGCAGAGTCAATGGAAGAGAACATCATGCTCAAGGATTTATGTACAGGATTTTTGCATCTTTACAAGTTGAGATTTCCACACCGCTGAATTTCTACATCTGTTACTTCTCTTTCGATCCGTAATTATTACTTGCTTTCTTTTGATGAGAACTTCTGCTTTCTGTCATTTGCTGATTGGTTTATTTCCTTTTGTTGTGACCTTCCTGTCAGCGCTTGCTTGTTATCAACTGGAAGGGATCGTCGTAAAAGACATGCAATAACAAGAATTTTTGTTTGGGTGGTTTAGTTGTAAGGTTAGTGACTTTTGGCTATATTTGCTACATGCACATGTGTGTACTAGTTGATAAGATGGATTCGGTAACAAAATGCCAGCTTTATAATTTAGGTAGTTTAGTATTAACAAAATGGCTCCTAAGAAACAATAGATGGCGGTAGTAGCGAGTTCATGTAATCAGATATTTGTGAAAAATCTTTTGAGACATCAATGACGATGCGCAGTTACTTTCGAAAGAGCTGGCTTATTACAAGAAAGAACTTAGTTACGGAAACTGCACAAGACATTTTGAAAATTCAGTTAATCCCGACAGATACAGGGCGTTGGTCAAGTTTTGATAAGAGCGGTGTTTCAACAGCTGGTGGCTTTGAAGATTACCCGAAAGGATCAAATCAAACGATGATGATGTTAAATGAAATCACTCTCATCTTACAAGCGTTTGCTACTTCCATTCAGAAAATTTGAAAACACATTCTAAAGACGGGGATCCTGCGAAAAATTTACCGCATTTCTTACCAGACAGGTAGAAAATTTCATAGCTGACCCTGTAAAATAGACTGGTATGGAATTTTCGCTTAAATGATGCGAAGTCCATAAAAATATAATGTCCGGAATTGTTATGGATCAACATTGTCTTGTCTGTGAGCGTTGACCGAACTGCCAAAAATCAATTCTGCCGTTGCCAATCACAGACATTCTTCGTAAATAATGTCGTTGGCCAAGCGGCATTCCAAGGCCTGTTGGAAAGAACAAGAGGAGAAAAGAAAGAAGCCGACAGATGACCATCAGAAAAAGTTGAAAACAGTTACAGCAAAAAAAGGAAAGTACCTTAAAATTACAATAAATGCATTGCTTCAGAACACTGAAGAGATAAAGGATAGAGGCATCGGGAAAAATAGACGAAGGTCTTGGGCCGAATACTAATTCGAAAACTAGTTTCTGAATCTAATTCGAGCAGAACAAAATGTGCTTGCCGCAATATTATCAACTCCGGCTCGATAGTTCTACATCATATTAAAGTTTTCCATTCCCTCGTGTGTTTGTTACATAAGTAATGTGACCTTAAAATTGATTCAGCTACCAATTATTCCTGCAATTTTTTGACATGTAAAAATTTGATGCTTGTGCAGTCGCCACTGATCGACTTCAGTTCCTCCACGTGTCGGGAATTTTGGGAAAATACTGGACCCTCAAGCTCGATGCATTCCCGAGACGGAGAGAATTGATTGGAAATGTAAAAGGACCGGAGTTAAAGAAAAAAGCAGAAAGCATTAAGAGATTTAACCACCAAAAGGAAAGTCAACAGAAAAAAAGGCCAGAAACTGTAGTGAAGCAAGCCAACCAAGCAAGACAGCTGCGTGAGGAGCAGGAGTCAATGGAAAGAGAACATCATGCTCAAGGATTTATGTAACAGATTTTTGCATCTTTACAAGTTGAGATTTCCACACCGCTGAATTTCTACATCTGTTACTTCTCTTTCGATCCGTAATTATTACTTGCTTTCTTTTGATGAGAACTTCTGCTTTCTGTCATTTGCTGATTGGTTTATTTCCTTTTGTTGTGACCTTCCTGTCAGCGCTTGCTTGTTATCAACTGGAAGGGATCGTCGTAAAAGACATGCAATAACAAGAATTTTGTTGGTGGTTTAGTTGTAAGGTTAGTGACTTTTGGCTATATTTGCTACATGCACATGTGTGTACTAGTTGATAAGATGGATTCCGGTAACAAAATGCCAGCTTTATAAATATAATTTAGGTAGTTTAGTATTAACAAAATGGCTCCTAAGAAACAATAGATGGCGGTAGTAGCGAGTTCATGTAATCAGATATTTGTGAAAAATCTTTTGTGAGACATCAATGACGATGCGCAGTTACTTTCGAAAGAGCTGGCTTATTACAAGAAAGAACTTAGTTACGGAAACTGCACAAGACATTTTGAAAATTCAGTTAATCCCGACAGATACAGGGCGTTGGTCAAGTTTTGATAAGAGCGGTGTTTCAACAGCTGGTGGCTTTGAAGATTACCCGAAAGGATCAAATCAAACGATGATGATGTTAAATGAAAGCACTCTCATCTTACAAGCGGTTGCTACTTCCATTCAGAAAATTTGAAAACACATTCTAAAGACGGGGATCCTGCGAAAAATTACCGCATTTCTTACCAGACAGGTAGAAAATTTCATAGCTGACCCTGGAAAATAGACTGGTATGGAATTTTCGCTTAAATGATGCGAAGTCCATAAAAATATAATGTCCGAATTGTTTATGGATCAACATTGTCTTGTCTGTGAGCGTTGACCGAACTGCCAAAAATCAATTCTGCCGTTGCCAATCACAGACATTCTTCGTAAATAATGTCGTTGGCCAAGCGGCATTCCAAGGCCTGTTGGAAAGAACAAGAGGAGAAAAAGGAAAGAAGCCGACAGATGACCATCAGAAAAAGTTGAAAACAGTTTTACAGCAAAAAAAAGGAAAGTACCTTAAAATTTACAATAAATGCATTGCTTCAGAACACTGAAGAGATAAAGGATAGAGGCATCGGGAAAATAGACGAAGGTCTTGGGCCGAATACTAATTCGAAAACTAGTTCTGAATCTAATTCGAGCAGAACAAAATGTGCTTGCCCGCAATATTATCAACTCCGGCTCGATAGTTCTACATCATATTAAAGTTTTCAATTCCCTCGGGTGTTTGTTACATAAGTAATGTGACCTTAAAATTGATTCAGCTACCAATTATTCCTGCAATTTTTTGACAATGTAAAAAATTTGATGCTTGTGCAGTCGCCACTGATCGACTTCAGTTCCTCCACGTGTCGGGAATTTTGGGGAAAAAAACTGACCCTCAAAGCTCGATGCATTCCGAGACGGAGAGAATTGATTGGAAATGTTAGTGAAGACCAAGCAAGACAGCTGCGTGAGGAGCAGAGTCAATGGAAAGAGAACATCATGCTCAAGGATTTATGTACAGGATTTTTGCATCTTTACAAGTTGAGATTTCCACACCGCTGAATTTCTACATCTGTTACTTCTCTTTCGATCCGTAATTATTACTTGCTTTCTTTTGATGAGAACTTCTGCATTCTGTCATTTGCTGATTGTTTATTTCCTTTTGTTGTGACCTTCCTGTCAGCGCTTGCTTGTTATCAACTGGAAGGGATCGTCGTAAAAGACATGCAATAACAAGAATTTTTGTTGGTGGTTTAGTTGTAAGGTTAGTGACTTTTGGCTATATTTGCTACATGCACATGTGTGTACTAGTTGATAAGATGGATTCGGTAACAAAATGCCAGCTTTATAATTTAGGTAGTTTAGTATTAACAAAATGGCTCCTAAGAAACAATAGATGGCGGTAGTAGCGAGTTCATGTAATCAGATATTTGTGAAAAATCTTTTGTGAGACATCAATGACGATGCGCAGTTACTTTCGAAAGAGCTGGCTTATTACAAGAAAGAACTTAGTTACGGAAACTGCACAAGACATTTTGAAAATTCAGTTAATCCCGACAGATACAGGGCGTTGGTCAAGTTTTGATAAGAGCGGTGTTTCAACAGCTGGTGGCTTTGAAAGATGACCCGAAAGGATCAAATCAAACGATGATGATGTTAAATGAAAGCACTCTCATCTTACAAGCGGTTGCTACTTCCATTCAGAAAATTTGAAAACACATTCTAAAGACGGGGATCCTGCGAAAAATTTACCGCATTTCTTACCAGACAGGTAGAAAATTTCATAGCTGACCCTGGAAAATAGGAACTGGTATAGGAATTTTCGCTTAAATGATGCGAAGTCCATAAAAATATAATGGTCCGAATTGTTATGGATCAACATTGTCTTGTCTGTGAGCGTTGACCGAACTGCCAAAAATCAATTCCTGCCGTTGCCAATCACAGACATTCTTCGTAAATAATGTCGTTGGCCAAGCGGCATTCCAAGGCCTGTTGGAAAGAACAAGAGGAGAAAAAGGAAAGAAGCCGACAGATGACCATCAGAAAAAGTTGAAAACAGTTACAGCAAAAAAAAGGAAAGTACCTTAAAATTACAATAAATGCATTGCTTCAGAACACTGAAGAGATAAAGGATAGAGGCATCGGAAAAATAGACGAAGGTCTTGGGCCGAATACTAATTCGAAAACTAGTTCTGAATCTAATTCGAGCAGAACAAAATGTGCTTGCCCGCAATATTATCAACTCCGGCTCGATAGTTCTACATCATATTAAAGTTTTCCATTCCCTCGTGTGTTTGTTACATAAGTAATGTGACCTTAAAATTGATTCAGCTACCAATTATTCCTGCAATTTTTGACATGTAAAACTTTGATGCTTGTGCAGTCGCCACTGATCGACTTCAGTTCCTCCCCGTGTCGGGAATTTTGGGGAAAAAAACTGGACCCTCAAGCTCGATGCATTCCGAGACGGAGAGAATTGATTGGAAATGTTAGTGAAGACCAAGCAAGACAGCTGCGTGAGGAGCAGGAGTCAATGGAAAGAGAACATCATGCTCAAGGATTTATGTACAGGATTTTTGCATCTTTACAAGTTGAGATTTCCACACCGCTGAATTTCTACATCTGTTACTTCTCTTTCGATCCGTAATTATTACTTGCTTTCTTTTGATGAGAACTTTCTGCTTTCTGTCATTTGCTGATTGGTTTATTTCCTTTTGTTGTGACCTTCCTGTCAGCGCTTGCTTGTTATCAACTGGAAGGGATCGTCGTAAAAGACATGCAATAACAAGAATTTTTGTTGGTGGTTTAGTTGTAAGGTTAGTGACTTTTGGCTATATTTGCTACATGCACATGTGTGTACTAGTTGATAAGATGGATTTCGGTAACAAAATGCCAGCTTTATAATTTAGGTAGTTTAGTATTAACAAAATGGCTCCTAAGAAACAATAGATGGCGGTAGTAGCGAGTTCATGTAATCTGATATTTGTGAAAAATCTTTTGTGAGACATCAATGACGATGCGCAGTTACTTTCGAAAGAGCTGGCTTATTACAAGAAAGAACTTAGTTACGGAAACTGCACAAGACATTTTGAAAATTCAGTTAATCCCGACAGATACAGGGCGTTGGTCAAGTTTTGATAAGAGCGGTGTTTCAACAGCTGGTGGCTTTGAAGATTACCCGAAAGGATCAAATCAAACGATGATGATGTTAAATGAAAGCACTCTCATCTTACAAGCGGTTGCTACTTCCATTCAGAAAATTTGAAAACACATTCTAAAGACGGGGATCCTGCGAAAAATTTACCGCATTTCTTACCAGACAGGTAGAAAATTTCATAGCTGACCCTGGAAAATAGACTGGTATGGAATTTTCGCTTAAATGATGCGAAGTCCATAAAAATATAATGTCCGAATTGTTATGGATCAACATTGTCTTGTCTGTGAGCGTTGACCGAACTGCCAAAAATCAATTCTGCCGTTGCCAATCACAGACATTCTTCGTAAATAATGTCGTTGGCCAAGCGGCATTCCAAGGCCTGTTGGAAAGAACAAGAGGAGAAAAAGGAAAGAAGCCGACAGATGACCATCAGAAAAAGTTGAAAACAGTTACAGCAAAAAAAGGAAAGTACCTTAAAATTACAATAAATGCATTGCTTCAGAACACTGAAGAGATAAAGGATAGAGGCATCGGGAAAAATAGACGAAGGTCTTGGGCCGAATACTAATTCGAAAACTAGTTCTGAATCTAATTCGAGCAGAACAAAATGTGCTTGCCCGCAATATTATCAACTCCGGCTCGATAGTTCTACATCATATTAAAGTTTTCCATTCCCTCGTGTGTTTGTTACATAAGTAATGTGACCTTAAAATTGATTCAGCTACCAATTATTCCTGCAATTTTTTGACATGTAAAAATTTGATGCTTGTGCAGTCGCCACTGATCGACTTCAGTTCCTCCACGTGTCGGGAATTTTGGGAAAAAACTGGACCCTCAAGCTCGATGCATTCCGAGACGGAGAGAATTGATTGGAAATGTTAGTGAAGACCAAGCAAGACAGCTGCGTGAGGAGCAGGAGTCAATGGAAAGAGAACATCATGCTCAAGGATTTATGTACAGGATTTTTGCATCTTTACAAGTTGAGATTTCCACACCGCTGAATTTCTACATCTGTTACTTCTCTTTCGATCCGTAATTATTACTTGCTTTCTTTTGATGAGAACTTCTGCTTTCTGTCATTTGCTGATTGGTTTATTTCCTTTTGTTGTGACCTTCCTGTCAGCGCTTCTTGCTTGTTATCAACTGGAAGGGATCGTCGTAAAAAGACATGCAATAACAAGAATTTTTGTTGGTGGTTTAGTTGTAAGGTTAGTGACTTTTGGCTATATTTGCTACATGCACATGTGTGTACTAGTTGATAAGATGGATTCGGTAACAAAATGCCAGCTTTATAATTTAGGTAGTTTAGTATTAACAAAATGGCTCCTAAGAAACAATAGATGGCGGTATTAGCGAGTTCATGTAATCAGATATTGTGAAAAATCTTTTGTGAGACATCAATGACGATGCGCAGTTACTTTCGAAAGAGCTGGCTTATAACAAGAAAGAACTTAGTTACGGAAAACTGCACAAGACATTTTGAAAATTCAGTTAATCCCGACAGATACAGGGCGTTGGTCAAGTTTTGATAAGAGCGGTGTTTCAACAGCTGGTGCTTTGAAGATTACCCGAAAGGATCAAATCAAACGATGATGATGTTAAATGAAAGCACTCTCATCTTACAAGCGGTTGCTACTTCCATTCAGAAAATTTGAAAACACATTCTAAAGACGGGGATCCTGCGAAAATTTACCGCATTCTTACCAGACAGGTAGAAAATTTCATAGCTGACCCTGGAAAATAGACTGGTATGGAATTTATCGCTTAAATGATGCGAAGTCCATAAAAATATAATGTCCGAATTGTTATGGATCAACATTGTCTTGTCTGTGAGCGTTGACCGAACTGCCAAAAATCAATTCTTGCCGTTGCCAATCACAGACATTCTTCGTAAATAATGTCGTTGGCCAAGCGGCATTCCAAGGCCTGTTGGAAAGAAACAAGAGGAGAAAAAGGAAAGAAGCCGACAGATGACCATCAGAAAAAGTTGAAAACAGTTAACAGCAAAAAAAGGACAGTAACTTAAAATTACAAAAAATGCATTGCATCAGAACACTGAAGAGATAAAGGATACAGGCATCGGGAAAAATAGACGAAGGTCTTGGGGGGTGCCGAATACTAATTCGAAAACTAGTTCTGAATCTAATTCGAGCAGAACAAAATTTGCTTGCCCGCAATTTTATCAACTCCGGCTCGATAGTTCTACATCATATTAAAGTTTTCCATTCCCTCGTGTGTTTGTTACATAAGTAATGTGACCTTAAAATTGATTCAGCTACCAATTATTCCTGCAATTTTTTGACATGTAAAAATTTGATGCTTGTGCAGTCGCCACTGATCGACTTCAGTTCCTCCACGTGTCGGGAATTTTGGGGAAAAAAACTGGACCCTCAAGCTCGATGCATTCCGAGACGGAGAGAATTGATTGGAAATGTTAGTGAAGACCAAGCAAGACAGCTGCGTGAGGAGCAGGAGTCAATGGAAAGAGAACATCATGCTCAAGGATTTATGTACAGGATTTTTGCATCTTTACAAGTTGAGATTTCCACACCGCTGAATTTCTACATCTGTTACTTCTCTTTCGATCCGTAATTATTACTTGCTTTCTTTGATGACAACTTCTGCTTTCTGTCATTTGCTGATTGGTTTATTTCCTTTTGTTGTGACCTTCCTGTCAGCGCTTCGCGCTTGTTATCAACTGGAAGGGATCGTCGTAAAAGACATGCAATAACAAGAATTTTTGTTGGTGGTGTAGTTGTAAGGTTAGTGAGTTTTGGCTATATTTCTACATGCACATGTGTGTACTAGTTGATAAGATGGATTCGGTAACAAAATGCCAGCTTTATAATTTAGGTAGTTTAGTATTAACAAATGGCTCCTAAGAAACAATAGATGGCGGTAGTAGCGAGTTCATGTAATCAGATATTTGTGAAAAATCTTTTGTGAGACATCAATGACGATGCGCAGTTACTTTCGAAAGAGCTGGCTTATTACAAGAAAGAACTTAGTTACGGAAACTGCACAAGACATTTTGAAAATTCAGTTAATCCCGACAGATACAGGGCGTTGGTCAAGTTTTGATAAGAGCGGTGTTTCAACAGCTGGTGGCGTTGAAGATTCCCCGCAAGGATCAAATCAAACGATGATGATGTTAAATGAAAGCACTCTCATCTTACAAGCGGTTGCTACTTCCATTCAGAAAATTTGAAAACACATTCTAAAGACGGGGATCCTGCGAAAAATTTACCGCATTTCTTACCAGACAGGTAGAAAATTTCATAGCTGACCCTGGAAAATAGACTGGTATGGAATTTTCGCTTAAATGATGCGAAGTCCATAAAAATATAATGTCCGAATTGTTATGGATCAACATTGTCTTGTCTGTGAGCGTTGACCGAACTGCCAAAAATCAATTCTGCCGTTGCCAATCACAGACATTCTTCGTAAATAATGTCGTTGGCCAAGCGGCATTCCAAGGCCTGTTGGAAAGAACAAGAGGAGAAAAAGGAAAGAAGCCGACAGAATGACCATCAGAAAAAGTTGAAAACAGTTACAGCAAAAAAAGGAAAGTACCTTAAAATTACAATAAATGCATTGCTTCAGAACACTGAAGAGATAAAGGATAGAGGCATCGGGAAAAATAGACGAAGGTCTTGGGCCGAATACTAATTCGAAAACTAGTTCTGAATCTAATTCGAGCAGAACAAAATGTGCTTGCCCGCAATATTATCAACTCCGGCTCGATAGTTCTACATCATATTAAAGTTTTCCATTCCCTTCGTGTGTTTGTTACATAAGTAATGTGACCTTAAAATTGATTCAGCTACCAATATTCCTGCAATTTTTTGACATGTAAAAATTTGATGCTTGTGCAGTCGCCACTGATCGACTTCAGTTCCTCCACGTGTCGGGAATTTTGGGGAAAAAAACTGGGACCCTCAAGCTCGATGCATTCCGAGACGGAGAGAATTGATTGGAAATTGTTAGTGAAGACCAAGCAAGACAGCTGCGTGAGGAGCAGGAGTCAATGGAAAGAGAACATCATGCTCAAGGATTTATGTACATGGATTTTTGCATCTTTACAAGTTGAGATTTCCACACCGGCTGAATTTCTACATCTGTTACTTCTCTTTCGATCCGTAATTATTACTTGCTTTCTTTTGATGAGAACTTCTGCTTTCTGTCATTTGCTGATTGGTTTTATTTCCCTTTTGTTGTGACCTTCCTGTCAGCGCTTGCTTGTTATCAACTGGAAGGGATCGTCGTAAAAGACATGCAATAACAAGAATTTTTGTTGGTGGTTTAGTTGTAAGGTTAGTGACTTTTGGCTATATTTGCTACATGCACATGTGTGTACTAGTTGATAAGATGGATTCGGTAACAAAATGCCAGCTTTATAATTTAGGTAGTTTAGTATTACAAAATGGCTCCTAAGAAACAATAGATGGCGGTAGTAGCGAGTTCAAGTAATCAGATATTTGTGAAAAATCTTTTGTGAGACATCAATGACGATGCGCAGTTACTTTCGAAAGAGCTGGCTTATTACAAGAAAGAACTTAGTTACGGAAACTGCACAAGACATTTTGAAAATTCAGTTAATCCCGACAGATACAGGGCGTTGGTCAAGTTTTGATAAGAGCGGTGTTTCAACAGCTGGTGGCTTTGAAGATTACCCGAAAGGATCAAATATCACAACGATGATGATGTTAAATGAAAGCACTCTCATCTTACAAGCGGTTGCTACTTCCATTCAGAAAATTTGAAAACACATTCTAAAGACGGGGATCCTGCGAAAAATTTACCGCATTTCTTACCAGACAGGTAGAAAATTTCATAGCTGACCCTGGAAAATAGACTGGATTTTCGCTTAAATGATGCGAAGTCCATAAAAATATAATGTCCGAATTGTTATGGATCAACATTGTCTTGTCTGTGAGCGTTGACCGAACTGCCAAAAATCAATTCTGCCGTTGCCAATCACAGACATTCTTCGTAAATAATGTCGTTGGCCAAGCGGCATTCCAAGGCCTGTTGGAAAGAACAAGAGGAGAAAAAGGAAAGAAGCCGACAGATGACCATCAGAAAAAGTTGAAAACAGTTACAGCAAAAAAAGGAAAGTACCTTAAAATTACAATAAATGCATTGCTTCAGAACACTGAAGAGATAAAGGATAGAGGCATCGGGAATTATAGACGAAGGTCTTGGGCCGATTACTAATTCGAAAACTAGTTCTGAATCTAATTCGATCAGATCAAATTGTGCTTGACAGCAATATTATCAACTCCGGCTCGATAGTTCTACATCATATTAAAGTTTTCCATTCCCTCGTGTGTTTTGTTACATAAGTAATGTGACCTTAAAATTGATTCAGCTACCAATTATTCCTGCCAATTTTTTGACATGTAAAAATTTGATGCTTGTGCAGTCGCCACTGATCGACTTCAGTTCCTCCACGTGTCGGGAATTTTGGGGAAAAAAACTGGACCCTCAAGCTCGATGCATTCCGAGACGGAGAGAATTGATTGGAAATGTTAGTGAAGACCAAGCAAGACAGCTGCGTGAGGAGCAGGAGTCAATGAAAGAGAACATCATGCTCAAGGATTTATGTACAGGATTTTTGCATCTTTACAAGTTGAGATTTCCACACACCGCTGAATTTCTACATCTGTTACTTCTCTTTCGATCCGTAATTATTACTTGCTTCTTTTGATGAGAACTTCTGCTTTCTGTCATTTGCTGATTGGTTTATTTCCTTTTGTTGTGACCTTCCTGTCAGCGCTTGCTTGTTATCAACTGGAAGGGATCGTCGTAAAAGACATGCAATAACAAGAATTTTTGTTGGTGGTTTAGTTGTAAGGTTAGTGACTTTTGGCTATATTTGCTACATGCACATGTGTGTACTAGTTGATAAGATGGATTCGGTAACAAAATGCCAGCTTTATAATTTAGGTAGTTTAGTAATTAACAAAATGGCTCCTAAGAAACAATAGATGGCGGTAGTTGCGAGTTCATGTAATCAGATATTTGTGAAAAATCTTTTGTGAGACATCAATGACGATGCGCAGTTACTTTCGAAAGAGCTGGCTTATTACAAGAAAGAACTTAGTTACGGAAACTGCACAAGACATTTTGAAAATTCAGTTAATCCCGACAGATACAGGGCGTTGGTCAAGTTTTGATAAGAGCGGTGTTTCAACAGCTGGTGGCTTTGAAGATTACCCGAAAAGGATCAAATCAAACGATGATGATGTTAAATGAAAGCACTCTCATCTTACAAGCGGTTGCTACTTCCATTCAGAAAATTTGAAAACACATTCTAAAGACGGGGATCCTGCGAAAAATTTACCGCATTTCTTACCAGACAGGTAGAAAATTTCATAGCTGACCCTGGAAAATAGACTGGTATGGAATTTTCGCTTAAATGATGCGAAGTCCATAAAAATATAATGTCCGAATTGTTATGGATCAACATTGTCTTGTCTGTGAGCGTTGACCGAACTGCCAAAAATCAATTCTGCCGTTGCCAATCACAGACATTCTTCGTAAATAATGTCGTTGGCCAAGCGGCATTCCAAGGCCTGTTGGAAAGAACAAGAGGAGAAAGAAAGGAAAGAAGCCGACAGATGACCATCAGAAAAAGTTGAAAACAGTTTACAGCAAAAAAAGGAAAGTACCTTAAAATTACAATAAATGCATTGCTTCAGAACACTGAAGAGATAAAGGATAGAGGCATCGGGAAAAATAGACGAAGGTCTTGGGCCGAATACTAATTCGAAAACTAGTTCTGAATCTAATTCGAGCAGAACAAAATGTGCTTGCCCGCAATATTATCAACTCCGGCTCGATAGTTCTACATCATATTAAAGTTTTCCATTCCTCGTGTGTTTGTTACATAAGTAATGTGACCTTAAAATTGATTCAGCTACCAATTATTCCTGCAATTTTTTGACATGTAAAAATTTGATGCTTGTGCAGTCGCCACTGATCGACTTCAGTTCCTCCACGTGTCGGGAATTTTGGGGAAAAAAACTGGACCCTCAAGCTCGATGCATTCCGAGACGGAGAGAATTGATTGGAAATGTTAGTGAAGACCAAGCAAGACAGCTGCGTGAGGAGCAGGAGTCAATGGAAAGAGAACATCATGCTCAAGGATTTATGTACAGGATTTTTGCATCTTTACAAGTTGAGATTTCCACACCGCTGAATTTCTACATCTGTTACTTCTCTTTCGATCCGTAATTATTACTTGCTTTCTTTTGATGAGAACTTCTGCTTTCTGTCATTTGCTGATTGGTTTATTTCCTTTTGTTGTGACCTTCCTGTCAGCGCTTGCTTGTTATCAACTGGAAGGGATCGTCGTAAAAGACATGCAATAACAAGAATTTTTGTTGGTGGTTTAGTTGTAAGGTTAGTGACTTTTGGCTATATTTGCTACATGCACATGTGTGTACTAGTTGATAAGATGGATTCGGTAACAAAATGCCAGCTTTATAATTTAGGTAGTTTAGTATTAACAAAATGGCTCCTAAGAAACAATAGATGGCGGTAGTAGCGAGTTCATGTAATCAGATATTTGTGAAAAATCTTTTGTGAGACATCAATGACGATGCGCAGTTACTTTCGAAAGAGCTGGCTTATTACAAGAAAGAACTTAGTTACGGAAACTGCACAAGACATTTTGAAAATTCAGTTAATCCCGACAGATACAGGGCGTTGGTCAAGTTTTGATAAGAGCGGTGTTTCAACAGCTGGTGGCTTTGAAGATTACCCGAAAGGATCAAATCAAACGATGATGATGTTAAATGAAAGCACTCTCATCTTACAAGCGGTTGCTACTTCCATTCAGAAAATTTGAAAACACATTCTAAAGACGGGGATCCTGCGAAAAATTTACCGCATTTCTTACCAGACAGGTAGAAAATTTCATAGCTGACCCTGGAAAATAGACTGGTATGGAATTTTCGCTTAAATGATGCGAAGTCCATAAAAATATAATGTCCGAATTGTTATGGATCAACATTGTCTTGTCTGTGAGCGTTGACCGAACTGCCAAAAATCAATTCTGCCGTTGCCAATCACAGACATTCTTCGTAAATAATGTCGTTGGCCAAGCGGCATTCCAAGGCCTGTTGGAAAGAACAAGAGGAGAAAAAGGAAAGAAGCCGACAGATGACCATCAGAAAAAGTTGAAAAACAGTTACAGCAAAAAAAGGAAAGTACCTTAAAATTACAATAAATGCATTGCTTCAGAACACTGAAGAGATAAAGGATAGAGGCATCGGGAAAAATAGACGAAGGTCTTGGGCCGAATACTAATTCGAAAACTAGTTCTGAATCTAATTCGAGCAGAACAAAATGTGCTTGCCCGCAATATTATCAACTCCGGCTCGATAGTTCTACATCATATTAAAGTTTTCCATTCCCTCGTGTGTTTGTTACATAAGTAATGTGACCTTAAAATTGATTCAGCTACCAATTATTCCTGCAATTTTTTGACATGTAAAAATTTGATGCTTGTGCAGTCGCCACTGATCGACTTCAGTTCCTCCACGTGTCGGGAATTTTGGGGAAAAAAACTGGACCCTCAAGCTCGATGCATTCCGAGACGGAGAGAATTGATTGGAAATGTTAGTGAAGACCAAGCAAGACAGCTGCGTGAGGAGCAGGAGTCAATGGAAAGAGAACATCATGCTCAAGGATTTATGTACAGGATTTTTGCATCTTTACAAGTTGAGATTTCCACACCGCTGAATTTCTACATCTGTTACTTCTCTTTCGATCCGTAATTATTACTTGCTTTCTTTTGATGAGAACTTCTGCTTTCTGTCATTTGCTGATTGGTTTATTTCCTTTTGTTGTGACCTTCCTGTCAGCGCTTGCTTGTTATCAACTGGAAGGGATCGTCGTAAAAGACATGCAATAACAAGAATTTTTGTTGGTGGTTTAGTTGTAAGGTTAGTGACTTTTGGCTATATTTGCTACATGCACATGTGTGTACTAGTTGATAAGATGGATTCGGTAACAAAATGCCAGCTTTATAATTTAGGTAGTTTAGTATTAACAAAATGGCTCCTAAGAAACAATAGATGGCGGTAGTAGCGAGTTCATGTAATCAGATATTTGTGAAAAATCTTTTGTGAGACATCAATGACGATGCGCAGTTACTTTCGAAAGAGCTGGCTTATTACAAGAAAGAACTTAGTTACGGAAACTGCACAAGACATTTTGAAAATTCAGTTAATCCCGACAGATACAGGGCGTTGGTCAAGTTTTGATAAGAGCGGTGTTTCAACAGCTGGTGGCTTTGAAGATTACCCGAAAGGATCAAATCAAACGATGATGATGTTAAATGAAAGCACTCTCATCTTACAAGCGGTTGCTACTTCCATTCAGAAAATTTGAAAACACATTCTAAAGACGGGGATCCTGCGAAAAATTTACCGCATTTCTTACCAGACAGGTAGAAAATTTCATAGCTGACCCTGGAAAATAGACTGGTATGGAATTTTCGCTTAAATGATGCGAAGTCCATAAAAATATAATGTCCGAATTGTTATGGATCAACATTGTCTTGTCTGTGAGCGTTGACCGAACTGCCAAAAATCAATTCTGCCGTTGCCAATCACAGACATTCTTCGTAAATAATGTCGTTGGCCAAGCGGCATTCCAAGGCCTGTTGGAAAGAACAAGAGGAGAAAAAGGAAAGAAGCCGACAGATGACCATCAGAAAAAGTTGAAAACAGTTACAGCAAAAAAAGGAAAGTACCTTAAAATTACAATAAATGCATTGCTTCAGAACACTGAAGAGATAAAGGATAGAGGCATCGGGAAAAATAGACGAAGGTCTTGGGCCGAATACTAATTCGAAAACTAGTTCTGAATCTAATTCGAGCAGAACAAAATGTGCTTGCCCGCAATATTATCAACTCCGGCTCGATAGTTCTACATCATATTAAAGTTTTCCATTCCCTCGTGTGTTTGTTACATAAGTAATGTGACCTTAAAATTGATTCAGCTACCAATTATTCCTGCAATTTTTTGACATGTAAAAATTTGATGCTTGTGCAGTCGCCACTGATCGACTTCAGTTCCTCCACGTGTCGGGAATTTTGGGGAAAAAAACTGGACCCTCAAGCTCGATGCATTCCGAGACGGAGAGAATTGATTGGAAATGTTAGTGAAGACCAAGCAAGACAGCTGCGTGAGGAGCAGGAGTCAATGGAAAGAGAACATCATGCTCAAGGATTTATGTACAGGATTTTTGCATCTTTACAAGTTGAGATTTCCACACCGCTGAATTTCTACATCTGTTACTTCTCTTTCGATCCGTAATTATTACTTGCTTTCTTTTGATGAGAACTTCTGCTTTCTGTCATTTGCTGATTGGTTTATTTCCTTTTGTTGTGACCTTCCTGTCAGCGCTTGCTTGTTATCAACTGGAAGGGATCGTCGTAAAAGACATGCAATAACAAGAATTTTTGTTGGTGGTTTAGTTGTAAGGTTAGTGACTTTTGGCTATATTTGCTACATGCACATGTGTGTACTAGTTGATAAGATGGATTCGGTAACAAAATGCCAGCTTTATAATTTAGGTAGTTTAGTATTAACAAAATGGCTCCTAAGAAACAATAGATGGCGGTAGTAGCGAGTTCATGTAATCAGATATTTGTGAAAAATCTTTTGTGAGACATCAATGACGATGCGCAGTTACTTTCGAAAGAGCTGGCTTATTACAAGAAAGAACTTAGTTACGGAAACTGCACAAGACATTTTGAAAATTCAGTTAATCCCGACAGATACAGGGCGTTGGTCAAGTTTTGATAAGAGCGGTGTTTCAACAGCTGGTGGCTTTGAAGATTACCCGAAAGGATCAAATCAAACGATGATGATGTTAAATGAAAGCACTCTCATCTTACAAGCGGTTGCTACTTCCATTCAGAAAATTTGAAAACACATTCTAAAGACGGGGATCCTGCGAAAAATTTACCGCATTTCTTACCAGACAGGTAGAAAATTTCATAGCTGACCCTGGAAAATAGACTGGTATGGAATTTTCGCTTAAATGATGCGAAGTCCATAAAAATATAATGTCCGAATTGTTATGGATCAACATTGTCTTGTCTGTGAGCGTTGACCGAACTGCCAAAAATCAATTCTGCCGTTGCCAATCACAGACATTCTTCGTAAATAATGTCGTTGGCCAAGCGGCATTCCAAGGCCTGTTGGAAAGAACAAGAGGAGAAAAAGGAAAGAAGCCGACAGATGACCATCAGAAAAAGTTGAAAACAGTTACAGCAAAAAAAGGAAAGTACCTTAAAATTACAATAAATGCATTGCTTCAGAACACTGAAGAGATAAAGGATAGAGGCATCGGGAAAAATAGACGAAGGTCTTGGGCCGAATACTAATTCGAAAACTAGTTCTGAATCTAATTCGAGCAGAACAAAATGTGCTTGCCCGCAATATTATCAACTCCGGCTCGATAGTTCTACATCATATTAAAGTTTTCCATTCCCTCGTGTGTTTGTTACATAAGTAATGTGACCTTAAAATTGATTCAGCTACCAATTATTCCTGCAATTTTTTGACATGTAAAAATTTGATGCTTGTGCAGTCGCCACTGATCGACTTCAGTTCCTCCACGTGTCGGGAATTTTGGGGAAAAAAACTGGACCCTCAAGCTCGATGCATTCCGAGACGGAGAGAATTGATTGGAAATGTTAGTGAAGACCAAGCAAGACAGCTGCGTGAGGAGCAGGAGTCAATGGAAAGAGAACATCATGCTCAAGGATTTATGTACAGGATTTTTGCATCTTTACAAGTTGAGATTTCCACACCGCTGAATTTCTACATCTGTTACTTCTCTTTCGATCCGTAATTATTACTTGCTTTCTTTTGATGAGAACTTCTGCTTTCTGTCATTTGCTGATTGGTTTATTTCCTTTTGTTGTGACCTTCCTGTCAGCGCTTGCTTGTTATCAACTGGAAGGGATCGTCGTAAAAGACATGCAATAACAAGAATTTTTGTTGGTGGTTTAGTTGTAAGGTTAGTGACTTTTGGCTATATTTGCTACATGCACATGTGTGTACTAGTTGATAAGATGGATTCGGTAACAAAATGCCAGCTTTATAATTTAGGTAGTTTAGTATTAACAAAATGGCTCCTAAGAAACAATAGATGGCGGTAGTAGCGAGTTCATGTAATCAGATATTTGTGAAAAATCTTTTGTGAGACATCAATGACGATGCGCAGTTACTTTCGAAAGAGCTGGCTTATTACAAGAAAGAACTTAGTTACGGAAACTGCACAAGACATTTTGAAAATTCAGTTAATCCCGACAGATACAGGGCGTTGGTCAAGTTTTGATAAGAGCGGTGTTTCAACAGCTGGTGGCTTTGAAGATTACCCGAAAGGATCAAATCAAACGATGATGATGTTAAATGAAAGCACTCTCATCTTACAAGCGGTTGCTACTTCCATTCAGAAAATTTGAAAACACATTCTAAAGACGGGGATCCTGCGAAAAATTTACCGCATTTCTTACCAGACAGGTAGAAAATTTCATAGCTGACCCTGGAAAATAGACTGGTATGGAATTTTCGCTTAAATGATGCGAAGTCCATAAAAATATAATGTCCGAATTGTTATGGATCAACATTGTCTTGTCTGTGAGCGTTGACCGAACTGCCAAAAATCAATTCTGCCGTTGCCAATCACAGACATTCTTCGTAAATAATGTCGTTGGCCAAGCGGCATTCCAAGGCCTGTTGGAAAGAACAAGAGGAGAAAAAGGAAAGAAGCCGACAGATGACCATCAGAAAAAGTTGAAAACAGTTACAGCAAAAAAAGGAAAGTACCTTAAAATTACAATAAATGCATTGCTTCAGAACACTGAAGAGATAAAGGATAGAGGCATCGGGAAAAATAGACGAAGGTCTTGGGCCGAATACTAATTCGAAAACTAGTTCTGAATCTAATTCGAGCAGAACAAAATGTGCTTGCCCGCAATATTATCAACTCCGGCTCGATAGTTCTACATCATATTAAAGTTTTCCATTCCCTCGTGTGTTTGTTACATAAGTAATGTGACCTTAAAATTGATTCAGCTACCAATTATTCCTGCAATTTTTTGACATGTAAAAATTTGATGCTTGTGCAGTCGCCACTGATCGACTTCAGTTCCTCCACGTGTCGGGAATTTTGGGGAAAAAAACTGGACCCTCAAGCTCGATGCATTCCGAGACGGAGAGAATTGATTGGAAATGTTAGTGAAGACCAAGCAAGACAGCTGCGTGAGGAGCAGGAGTCAATGGAAAGAGAACATCATGCTCAAGGATTTATGTACAGGATTTTTGCATCTTTACAAGTTGAGATTTCCACACCACTGAATTTCTACATCTGTTACTTCTCTTTCGATCCGTAATTATTACTTGCTTTCTTTTGATGAGAACTTCTGCTTTCTGTCATTTGCTGATTGGTTTATTTCCTTTTGTTGTTATTGTGGACCTTCCTGTCAGCGCTTGCTTGTTATCAGCTGGAAGGGATCGTCGTAAAAGACATGCAATAACAAGAATTTTTGGTGGTGGTTTAGTTGTAAGGTTAGTGACTTTTGGCTATATTTTGCTACATGCACATGTGTGTACTAGTTGATAAGATGGATTCGGTAACAAAATGCCAGCTTTATAATTTAGGTAGTTTAGTATTAACAAAATGGCTCCTAAGAAACAATAGATGGCGGTAGTAGCGAGTTCATGTAATCAGATATTTGTGAAAAATCTTTTGTGAGACATCAATGACGATGCGCAGTTACTTTCGAAAGAGCTGGCTTATTACAAGAAAGAACTTAGTTACGGAAATTGCACAAGACATTTTGAAAATTCAGTTAATCCCGACAGATACAGGGCGTTGGTCAAGTTTTGATAAGAGCGGTGTTTTACTTTTCATAATCATGAAATATGATGCTATAATTTGCTGGTATTAGTAGGTCTGCGAAAATTTTGTAGAGCTGCGAAAAAATGGAAAAATCTCTGGCCCAACCACTGTTCGAGACGTCAGAAGCTAAGAGGGTTTTTTCCGGGCCTTTCTCGGAAGCGGCGACATACTGAGCTTCTTCCGAATCCTGAGTGTCAGACTCCGCAACGACGGAATCCCCCCCCCCAAAGTAGCGCAGCGGAAAGTTTAAAGTAATGTATTTGGATAAAATGAAAAATTGAACGACATTGCTTTTTACGTATGTATTGAACATTACTTCAATAATTAAAGTATACTGCTTAATGACAATAATTTACTGGTCTTATTGCAGGTATGGAATTCATTTTCAGCAAATTTTTCCAGCTTTTTTCAAGGATATTGCATTATTCTTTAGAACGAAAGGGATGTCTATCGTCGTTTTATAAACTATCACTATCATTTCAGGGATTTTCCGGAATGCCATCTTGCGGTTATTGATGGGTTTTGTGTATTTTAATTGCACATGGCATTGGATTAATCCTATCACTTTTTAATTGTATATATCTTTGTTCATGAACTGATATGTACAATCAAGGAGTCTTTGGTTGATCTGAAGTTATATTGCTCTCATTTTCGTTTCACTCAAAATCATATGCATTTCAAAGGACTGTTACTGATGATGAAATTGCATTCCAAATGCTATTCCAGTCGGTTTACATCGAGGTGGCACAAAAGGTTTTACAGTCGAATGAATATTTGATATACCGATGGAACTTTCATTGAAACAATACTAGAGGTCATCATTGGAACTGTACGAGGACTTTGCTTCTATGTGACTTTCCCTCCATATTTGCGATTTCTATTTTTCGAGGAAGCATAGTTCTTATGTAAATATAGTAAGAATCACATCATTGTTTTGAATTTTCAAACATGTACTTTTGCATTATTGAAATTCGGAAATGTTTTTTCTGCAAAATTATTGGAACAATGACTCAGTGTAGAATGCAGTTTTAACTGATATCTTGAAGGAAAATGTGCCATATCGGCCTACATTAGTTTGGCAATAAAAGAGTGATCGATTTCCTCAGTGAATCTCTTCAGATCGAATCAAAAGGGTTGATTGGAATTATGAATTAAATTTAGTGAACAGTTACCAATCATTTGTTGATTTATGCAATGTTAGAAATGTTTGTCCTTGTTTTGAGGAGTAATTCATCTTAAAATAGCCATTGAAAACAAGGTGAAATACATAAATTTATCGAAATAACAAAATTCCTCATCTGTTAAATGAATCATGGTGTTATTGTTTCAGATACTGTAACAATAATATCATCCTGGCTTTCAAATCACATGTGATATTCGGCAAGCGCAGTACAATAACACATTGCACGAAGTATTAAAGCATGTTATTTACAAAAGTGGATGAATGAGTGTTTAAAACTATTTTTCGTCTTCGAAGGTTGCAGGATACAGTTATTACGGATAGATAGTGTCGGAAGCTTAGAAGAGAACAATTCCCTCCGAGGATGTGATTCATCGGCAATCACTGTTGTCAATAATGAATTGCACATATTACTGACAGCGTCCGTAAATTTTGGCTCAATGCTCACTCCAATAATTTTGGAGGCCCGTTTCATGACTTGGAGGATTTTATGTTATTTTGGTGAAGACAGGGCAGCAGTAATCTGACAAATATAAAATATGCATTACGCAACACATTTATGGGGCACTCTGCATGCTTAAGATTGCGAAGGATGTAAAGCTGCTGTGTGTGTGTTCTATTTCATGTCGGACACGTATAAGCTGGATACTTTGATTTAGATACAGTTGGAAGAGGATATACTTCAATGTTGGAAATAGTCTTCAGTGTCATGGCTACATTCATAACTTTACATTTAGACAGGTTCATTGGAAGTCCGATACAGTGGCCCTACACCTGCGTAAATTTACGCAGCTGCGTAAATCGCGATATTTATGCGTAAATGGGGTAAAAATGAAAGTGTTGCGAAAATAGAAATTTTGAGGATGTCTATCTTATAACCGTGAAGTTACGTCAACTTTAAGCAATGATCTTGATTGCACTGTTTTAGTTCGTCACTTTAGTAATTGAACTTGATCTGATATGCTGCTTGTATTTTGAGAATATTATAGAGCATGAAGTATAGCACTACGTGTAAAACCAATGGTAGTGACACGAACATACGACAGTGACTACCGCAATTACCTGACAAAATTTCAGTATCGAATTAACATATCCTTGTACTCGTTTAGTCTGCATGTGTGTTTTTGCAACCACTGCAATCTACTTTCAAGCAGCCGCAATTCATGAGATAGAGGAAAGAATCAGAACAGTCAAACCCCAGCAACTTCCCACAGGCTCCCTCACCTTTGTATAATTTCCAATACAGCAATTACAAAAGAGTTCCAACCCTCAAACCTGGGAAAAGAAGCGACAACAAACGTGGTGTAAGTAAGTAAAGCATTCAACAAATCTTGCCAAGCACATGGTTCACTGAATTGTACACTGCTGCAACGAAGGTCCGATCGATAACATGGACACTTGTTTCTGATTGGTTGTTGAGTTGAGTGCATCCTTCCAAAGCGGGCAGAGTTCGTGTGATAGTTCCATAGGGGGGGAGGTTGAGCGGCTGCACTTCCATTGAATGTGCTTGGCTTGGTAGTCTTCTCTGGATGGAGGATCTGCACTCTGCAGGGTTGAGTCTGGATGGTGTGTAGAGGTATAATATTTTTCAAATATATTGATGGAAGATCGTCCTCGCCGAAATTGCGCTTCCATAGTAAACTGTCGAACCAACGAAGGTTTTTCATCTACCTGGAATGTCGATAGAAATTTGTATCAGATATAGGTGCTGAGTAAGCTAAAGATCTGTGTCGATGAAGACGAACGCGGTATTGATGAAGCACCGACAACCTCCAAGAAATCGTCCAGGAAGGAATGCCACAAATGTGCAAAAGACAGGCCTCAAGAACATGTGATCGATGCAAAAGAATCGTGTGCTCCGAGCATTCATTCAAGAAAAATAATTACTTGCAAGGCAGACTGCATGATGTAACGCATTTCTGATTATGTATGAACTGAGTAGGCTAGATAAGACGGTTATCCTATAAGAACAGAATTTTCCAATATACAAACATGTTCTTACATGTCGATACTTTTTTAAAAAATAATGCAAAATGTGCTGATTGAAACGTCCATTACTTAAACTCAAATGTTGATAAATTTTTGGCGAACATTGCCAAATCTACGTGGAGAATCCATTATCATTACCATGCCGCTGACTTTTGCGAGGGCAACAAAAATCATTTTTCGCGATTGCGCCAAGATTAAGAACGAAAATGTCCTTCGACCGTGAAAGCCAAGGACGTTGAGTTGATCAACTATTTAAGTGTTTTCCATCACAGGCATTATAAATTCATATTAGGCTACATACTCAGCACTTTGTTGAATGATTAGTTGCATTCGTAATTCATTCGTGATTGCATTGCAAATTCATCTTATCCAAACGTGAAAGTTAGTAATCACATTGAAATTCTATCAATGTATATGCAGTGCTTTCATTCGTCACATGCAAATAGTCTCTGCGTAAAAAATGGAAATTTGCCATGTAGGACCACTGGTCCGATAGAATAAGACCACTCAAATAATATTATTCCACTCCGATTGACTTCTGTCTTCCTCTTCTGTTCTCATAAAAAAGGAAGGATAGTGAAATCGTCGGCATACTTGATAACGGTGAGTTGGTTTGGATTGGATTGAAATCGTTAGTCACCATAGAAAATAGATAAGGGTCAAGAGTGCTACCTTGTGCGGTACCTCTCCATGAAGAGGAAATCAGGAAGGCATGTTTGAGGAACCAAGTGTGACGTATGGCTTCATTTTTCTGACGAATATATTTGAGTTGCTTGCCCTCGAGCGCGATCGCGTTTATTCATGATGATCTTTAGAGACGCTTTCATCCATGAAGGGTCAGATTGACGTCGATGATCTTAAGAAGCTTTGATAAGGATAACCCATGATAAAGATCGATGGCTGAAAATGAAAGTGCTAAATCTACAATACTTTATTGTATAGTTATTTATCAAATATGCTTTTGAAACGCTTTTGACTTAGAATTATGCCACATTTTTGTCTGTTTTCAAGCATGTCAATAGGAGAATGCCATTTTTATAGTAAATGGAAGGTCGATCTCAGATTCAAGGATTGGATTGATGAATCAAAATCCAGTACATCAGCCTATTGCGTACTTTGCATAAAGGATGTCGACTTGAAGACGATGGGAATCACAGCCTTACATAGTCATGCAAAAGGCAAGAAGCTTTGTGATCTATTGTCAGTCAAACGTGGTCTTAATATCAAGAACATGTTTGCACCTGAGGTTCCCGCTGCATTTTGGAACACAATGAATCCGTCAAGAGATTTGGATGAATCTGCCGAGATATCAACGGAGGATTCGGTAAATCCCAAACAACTACTTGATCGTATAGGAATCCATTCTTAATACTTAAAACTATTTTGAAATTGGTAACCCCTTTTTGTATACTGATCATTCACACATAGAAATTAAATTAAGATTATCATCCACTAACAAAATGACAATATTGAATCCAACGCCTTCGTTTAAGAAAATGTTTCCTTATAAATGTTCAAAAGAAAATTGTTAAAAATTTGATCAAAAGATGTTCGATATGAACTGCCTAGAATTATCAAATGAATTAAAGGTCAATCCTATGAATGCGAATGAGAATGAATAGAGAACTGCTAACGATAAGGAATAGTGCTAATAATCCTGGAAGCAAAATTATTAAATTAAAATATTCCGGAAATATAACTCGATTAAGAAAAATTTACAGAAAAGAAGTTACAGTATACAAAACAAATAAAACTGATGAAAGCTTACAAAGGTTAATGTGCTCAAGTAAAACCTTACAAAAAGAAATAAGAAAAGAAAAGTGGAAGATGAAAAATGATAATTTAGAAAAATTGATATTTGCTAAAGAAAACAATGATCATAAAACATATTGGCATCTGATAAACAATAATAGAAAACGTACCATTAAAACTAATTTAAACTCTGCTAATTTTTACACGAATTAAAAAATGCAGATATGCCTGTACAACGGGTAACATGCAAGGAAACCTTCGAACCAAGAACCACAATTTTAGATGAAATTTTAGACAGTGAAATAACAATAAATTAAAGAAAATTCAAATGCTACTAAAAATTTCAAATCAAGTGGTCCAGATAAGCTGGCATCAGAAATGCTTAAAGAATCCGAGAGCACTTTGCCTACACTGCAGCTGTTATTCAGCCGACTTTTGAATGATGAAATTTTTGAAAAGCTGGATAATGCCGATGTACAAAAAAGCAATAAAAGCACTACATCTAGCTATCGACCTCTAAATTTTAGTTCAAATATAGAAAAACTGTTGACTAAAATTATGAATGAAAGATTAAATCAATGCCTAAAGGAAAATAATATCATTCATCCAAGTCAGACAGGATTTCTAAAGGGAAGCTCAACGATGGACAATATTTATATAATTAGAGAAATGTTACAAATCTACAAAAACGGTAAACAGCCTTAATACGTAGGTTTTATAGATTTATCAAAAACCAATACAGAGAAATTGCATGCGTTGCTTCCTAAAAGTAATTTTCTCCACCTTCTGAATAGATTAATCACAGAAGAAAGATATAAAATACTATATAATGGTGTTGAATCTGAAACATTTGATTTACAAAATGGCTTGCCTCAAGGAGACAGTTTGTCATCAACCCTATTTTCTATATTCATGAATTCCTTAGCACAAGAAATTTACTCTAAAACTGAAGCCATAAATGCCGCGAAAATGGGTGATTTCGCATATCACTATTACTAGACTATATTATATATAAGTAACTAATAAATATACTAAACTATATACCATGTTTAATATATACAGATGACATTCTCCTAATGAGCAATTACAAAGCTGGTCTAATCAAACAACTAGAAATAGTTGACAATTTCTGCTACATCAATGGTCATCAAATTAATTACGATAAAACGAAAATTATGATTTATAATGATGTTCATGAAAATGATTTTATAAACATCAGTTTGAACGATCATACAAAACAGATTGAAATAGTTCGAGAATACTTTGGATTTTGGATTTCAAATAATACTAGAAGGCATTTACTTTCACTTTCTAAAAAAGGCAATGAATCTGCTTATTTAACTGCTAAAAAAATTAAAAGAACTTGGAGACGTTAATGGAACAATTGTAAGAAACACATTTGAAATGTTAGCTTATTATAAAGCTGCTATCAATTTTTGGATAAAATTATGTTCAATCAGAATAATAGTATTATGAAATTTTGTCTTGACCAAATTTCACGAAATTTAACTGACAACAAATATTTGTATACATGGTGTTGGAGAATAGGAAAGAGCAAGTTAATCTGTCATACTTAGATGAAAGCATAAAAACTTTAAACTTAACTGTCAAACAATGTAAGAATACTGTTAAGACCAGCTTGACTGAATATTTTAGAGCCGAATGGATAAACGATGCGAAAAGAAGCAGAACTGGAACTGATTATTCGCAATCTGCACTATTTGATTGCTCCATGAAGCATTATCTGACTCTTAATTTACCACATAAGGATATCGCACCATTGTTGAAAATGATCTGTGGAAATCACAATTTGGCGGTAAAATTCCAGTTATAGAAATAGGTTGGAATATGAAGAAAGAATATCATTTCAGTTTACGGAGATATCAGATCACGTTGCACACCATTTCTTATTAATGTTTCAAAGCTAGATTTCTATGGCATGCTACAATTACTAAATATAGGAAGCGTTGTAAAAGTAAGTAAATACATCAAAGCTGCAAATGACGTCAGAACAAATGCTATTTGCAATCACACAAATCCGGTTGGAACAGTGATTTTAAGCGAATAATTCTTACCTACATGCCACAAAGAGCGAGACATCGCATTAGAAATCTCAGTTTAATTTACGAAATCTAGCTTATTCGAGGTCCGGAACAATTTTATAAACTTAACGTGATGTTTAACAATTTACGCTCCTTTACGGGTGAGATCATTTACATTACACTTTATTGATTTGATTCTTGCTGTATACGTTACTCGATTACATGAATGCATTACATAATAAATATTCTGTTCCGGACCTCGTAATATTTAGGATTAAATAAATTAACAAATCATGTTGGGTTTCCGTAAAATGATAAAAGTTTTTAATAGATTCATGCCGTTTATTACTCGATATAATAAATATATTATACTCCATTGATTCATGATGATATAGTAACCATTGAATTACATATACAGTGCATCTTCGATTATCCGGATGGTCAAAACCCAATAGGTCAGTCAAAGATCCGGATAAGCGAATTTTTAAATCCCATGTTAGCAAAAGCTTGTGGGCTTAGGTCAAAGACATTTGATTATATACCAAAATCCCCGTAGAATATGATCTACATATATCCATATAATCTGTATGCATATATCCATCCTGCATATCTACCTGTAATACTTGATATATTTGATTCCGATTCTTCGACTGTTTAATGAAATTATGAGCATCAATTGTACATGTCTGCTATATATTCACTGTCGTTCCTGTTAAAGCGCATAAATACACGTATACAAACAAAGACCGTGAACTGAAACCATGAATTGAAAGTGATTTATCAGAGCTGTATCCCAGCTTTGACTAGCATGCATAACCTACTTAAGAATGCTCCAATCATTTAGCTGCTTGCCTATTATTTGACTCAGGCGAGAACCGCACATTGAGCAAAAATTAATTGCTGGTAAAGCAAGAGTACTTTGTGTATGTGTTACCTAAAGAGGAGAGGAATGCTAAAATGAACATTTGATTCCATGTATGTACATGTTTTGATGGAATCACGGAGAATCGAACTGATTCTGAAATTACGTCCGGATAATCGAAGATGCACTGTACACCATTGACTGTCTTCTCCTTCCAGTGTTTTCAATATTTAATGACCATTTATCATTATTCTATCATTTGTAAATACCATTTTGTATCACCGTATCATCGTACCTCATCATCTCGTTTTTCACTTTTCATTGTATCATTCACCTTTTCACTGTACATTGCATCACCTAACGTGTTTTCTTTGGAAAAATATAAGTTCTGATATTCTGTCTCCCAACAAGTCCCAATGTTGAGTCGCAAAACGCCAACGTTGACAATCGATTGTTTACGTCATCTAGTCTGAGACTACTCTGCCGGAATTTTGACACTTGGAGGACACGATTTTCTGGCTGTTTTCTCATTTGGCGTTCATATTAGACCAATAACGATAACTAAAACGAATGACAAAAAGTTGAAATAAAATCGCTCTACATGTAACATAGCTGCTGTTCACATTAGTAGTAAGCAAGTGACAAATACTGGATAGCGCAAGATGGCCGCCGTCGTGGCTGGGTCCCCCCCCCCCTCTGGCACGGGAGAGTGTCGTGGTCGGCCGCCGTGGTGCTTCGTGTCTGAGTCCCCCCCCCCCACTGGAACGACAGAGGTTGTGGTCTGTCGTGGTGTGCCGGCCGGGTGGGTCCACGTTCACAACATGTTCGCTGACGTCCCCCCCCCCCCCCTGCAACAACAGAGTGTGAGACTCGGGTGAGTGGGTCCGACCGCCTGGTGGACGTGGGCGACCGTCTAGGTTGACGTGGGCGACCGCCAGGATTAGTCTTGAGGCTATAGTGTGTGATGTTTTTGGTGCAATCTGCTGAATGTTGGGTTGTAAAATGGGTTGTTTCGAGTGGAAGGAGTGGTCGGATGAGAAAACGGAGGTCAGATTCGGATTCAGCGTGAAATTCTGCATCGGTAGGGTGAGTTTCAAGGCAATCGGTGAGAAAAAATTTTCAACATTTTTCGAAAGACGACAGAGTTAGAATTTGGGACGTTTTGGTGTGTAGCGCCCAAACGAAGCATCGGATGAGAAAACGGAGGCCAGATTCGGAATCTACGTGAAATTTTGGGTTAGGAAGGATGTTTCCAGCGAAATCGGAGAGAAAAATTTTGGCTGACGTCCCCCCCCCTCTGGACAGCTTGCTTCGATTTTGGCTTCCAGTGGACGGATTTTGTCGTGCGATAGCTCGTTTGAAAGCTAAGAGTGAGACAAATTCAGTGAAACAATCGGCTTGTTCCTATCTGTCTTCGTTCAAAAGTTAGAGCGGTTACAAGATTTTAGGTCGGAGCTCGCTCACCTGAAAAAATCCTAAGTGTCAGAGTGACTTTGTATGGGTAAAATTTTGAAAATTTTCCAAAGTGTGGAATTTCGACCTGGGACCGTCACCAAAACATTTTTCATCAAATTTCACTGACGTCCCCCCCCCCCTCTGGACAGCTTGCTTCGATTTTGGCTTCCAGTGGACGGATTTTGTCGTGCGAAGTATATTGCTCGTTTGAAAGCTAAGAGTGAGACAAATTCAGTGAAAGAATCGGCTTGTTCCTATCTGTCTTCGTTCAAAAGTTAGAGCGGTTACAAGATTTTAGGTCGGAGCTCGCTCACCTGAAAAAATCCTAAGTGTCAGAGTGACTTTGTATGGGTAAAATTTTGAAAATTTTCCAAAGTGTGGAATTTCGACCTGGGACCGTCACCAAAACATTTTTCATCAAATTTCGCTGACTCTCCCCACCCTCTGGACAGCTAGCTTCTATCTTGGCTTCTAGTGGACGGATTTTGTCGTGCGATAGCTCGTTTGAAAGCTAAGAGTGAGACAAATTCAGTGAAACAATCGGCTTGTTCCTATCTGTCTTCGTTCAAAAGTTAGAGCGGTTACAAGATTTTAGGTCGGAGCTCGCTTACCTGAAAAAATCCTAAGTGTCAGAGTGACTTTGTATGGGTAAAATTTTGAAAATTTTCCAAAGTGTGGAATTTCGACCTGGGACCGTCACCAAAACATTTTTCATAAAATTTCGCTGACGTCCCCCCCCCCCCCCCTCTGGACAGCTTGCTTCGATTTTGGCTTCTAGTGGACGGATTTTGTCGTGCGATAGCTCGTTTGAAAGCTAAGAGTGAGACAAATTCAGTGAAACAATCGGCTTGTTCCTATCTGTCTTCGTTCAAAAGTTAGAGCGGTTACAAGATTTTAGGTCGGAGCTCGCTTACCTGAAAAAATCCTAAGTGTCAGAGTGACTTTGTATGGGTAAAATTTTGAAAATTTTCCAAACTGTGGAATTTCGACCTTGGACCGTCACCAAAACATTTTTCATCAAATTTCACTGACCTCCCCCCCCTAGGGGGAGGGGGGTGGGTGAAAATTTCTTGAAACAAAACTTTGGTAAAGGTCCCAGGTCAAAATTCGGAAGTTTTAAATTTTTCAAAATTTTCACCACACTGGAGCTCCCACACTTAAAAAAAAGGAATTTTTTTCACTTGTGGCATGTTACATGCACATGTGCTGACACACCAACTTCCCGTGGTCATATGAGAATGGTTCAGGTGTCATATTGTAAAGAATGATGAGACAAATCGTTTGCAACAAACCGCATGCCGCTACGATGAATACTTTCGGAGATAGAGCCATTTTAAGTTTTCTTCCGAGCATATATAAACCCCCGACAACGCAAGTCTGATCACTTCATCGAAAGACGAGGTAAGCGACGGTCGTCGCTCTGAGCTCCCGATATCGGGTGTTTCAAAGGACTCTATCTTTTGAAGTAGGCAAGCTATCTTCTTACTTCAAAGTTTGTATGATAGAGTTTGATAGTGTCTTTACTACTGATAAAATTTTTCAAAAGTAGTATGAGTAGTAAAATGCGGAATTTTTTAAAAATTCTTATTTTTCACTTTTTTCATAGTTTTTACATATAGTCTAAGGTTTTCAAGTATCCTGAGTTATATTCTGCTATCAGATTTGAAATTTAACTAAGTCTAAGGCAGCTTTGAGGGGTTAGATCCCAGCTAGCTACTGTTCACTACCTTTGAACTCGGCGTTTCCTGTTACCACTTCGGGGGCTCAGTGACATATGATGGTCTTCAGCTGTTTAAAGAGCGGGTATCGGGGAAGATCTCTCACTTCCCTAGTGATCCAGTACAAGGCCTTCGGGTCTGTCGGACGGAGATCGTAAGTGCCACTCACTACACTCACATCTATCATTCCTCACTAAGTGTTGATATTATGTTGAATGTTGACTAAGTTGAATGTTGAATGATGATATTATGTTGCTAGGCTGTATTACTACATTCAAATCTGCTATCAGAAATTCAAACCTAAGGCAGCTTTGAGGGGTTAGATCCCAGCTACCTGATCACTACCTTTGACTCGGCGTTCCTGTTACCACTTCGGGGCAGTGACAATGATGTCTTTAGCCTGTAAAGAGCGGGTATCGGGGAGGAAGATCTCTCACTTCCCTAGTGATCGGTACAAGGGCCCTTCGGGCTGTCGGACGGGATCGAGTGCCACTCCCACTACACTCACATCTATTCATTTCCTGAACATAAGTTATTAATGTTTTCAGGAATATGACTGTACTACATGATTCAAAACTTATACTGAATTTTCTTGATTATCTTACAGTTAACGAGAAATCTCAGTAACAACAAAATGGTCAATAACGATAGAAACAAAAAATTCCACATCAAAATGTGCTCTTGTGGACGAATCAACCGCCGAGACGGTCTCAGGGACCACATAAGGAAGGCAGGGGCCGAACCACATGGTTATCCTGAATAGGGGTTTGCCTGTGTGAAGTGCAGGGTGCTGTTGGTTGTTGGGCAGGAGGCCGAGTTTTATCGGAGGCATGGTGAAGTGTGTAGGAGGGTTGGTGACCGATTTGAGGTTTTACGGCAGTTGATTGTGGAAGAGAGGGAGCGAATGTTGGCGAATGTTGCGAATGTTGTTGAGAATGTTGTTGAGGAATGCTAGTGGAATGTTGTTGAGAATGCTAGTGGAATGCTTGTGGAGGAGATGCTAGTGGGTTATGCTGTGGAGAATGAGGTAGAGAAATTGCTGTGGCCCGTTTGAAGGCTGACAAGTGGCGGGAAAGGCAGGAGTGGTTTAGAGAGTGATGATTTGAGGATGATGTGGATTTGGATAGGGAGCGAGTGAAGGAAGTGTGTGAGGAAGTTGAGCTCTTTCGTCATTCGGATGGTATTCCCAATATTGTTATTAGCGACCCCCCGAGAGCTCATCCTTCCCCCAATAGTGAAGGGTGGGTGGGGGTACGGAAGCAGTCGGCGCGGGGTGGGATGAGGGAATGGAAAAGAAGCATGTGTCGCAGCAAGCGGCACATGGCTTTGTTGGTAGGGATCGCTAATCTATGGAAAGTTTTTGAGGGAAGGTGAATGGAGAGAAAACGTTGAAGTGAGTTTTGAGTGTAGCTGTAAAATTGAAGGGAGGTGAAAAAAATGTACAAGGATGGGTGGGCAGATGAGGGATATCCGTATGAGGCGTTGTTGTGAAAGAGTTGAAGGAGAATGTGGCGAGGTGGTTGGGAAGACCAAGAATGATGAGTGTGGAGAAGAGGGGGCGAGTGCTGCGGGAGAGGAGAATGGGAGAGGCTAGAAGCGAAGTATGTGAGGAGATTGATGAAAGGAGATGAGGTGTGTTGGAGAGCGAAGGGGAATGTTGGAGTTGGAGAGGGAAACTGTGGCTCGGCGGGGGGGGGGGGGGGGGGGGGGGGGGGGGGTGGGGGGGGGGGGGGGTGAATGGGGGGGGTGGGGAGGGGTGACGGGTTGAATGAGAGGCAGGGCAGTGGTAGGAGAAAGTTGGAGCGCCATGAGGGAATGAGCGGGAAGTGGGAGTGAATTGAGGAAGCCGTTTGTTTGGGGGGGGGAGTTCCACATCCACCTATGTCGGGTGAATTATAACCATTTCTGGCCGGCGAAGTCCTCGGTGGCATATGTAAAAGGCCCTGGACGACGAATCAATTTATTTGCTACATCATGGACATCCCGAAGCAAGTAAAGGAAAATGCCTCCACGCTACACTAAGAATTGGGCCGCGGGCATCTGCCCACCAAATTTTTCAATTCAGGGGGAAGGGGGGCCCGCGAGACTGCCTAAAGGATGACTAACTTGGTTAAGTGGGAAAAAAAAAAGTAAATATTGTTTTAGTGGCATTTAGAGTATTTCTCATATTCTAATACATATCATGTTTCATTTGCAGATTTTCTTTGCCTTGCCTTCACCCAACCCCATCAATTTACTCCCGAAGAACGACAACCAATCGGCTCTCTTCTAAGGGCCACCTAGGGGCAAAGACATGATAGGGAATAGAACCTCCTCGCGGTTTGCCCTGGGCAGTCTTCGGACTGGCGAATACTATCATTAAGTTGAATCTGCTATCAGTCAACTTGAACGTTGCAAATGATGTTCGGTGTAATACTTCCTTTCGACGGGCGTTCCTGTAAAGGGCGGCGAGTTGAAAACCCGTAGCTACCACAAATTTCAATCAGAAGCCCGCGAGACTGCCTAAGGCTGACGAACTGGGTACGTGAAAAAGTAAAGAAGATAGTATATCCTATTCTAATACATATCATTTTCATTGCAGATCTTTGCCTGCCTTCACCACCCCATCAATTTACTCCCGAGAACGAACCATCGGCTCTCTTAAGGGCCACCAAGGGGCAAGACATGATAGAACCTCCTCGCGGTTTGCCCTGGGCAGTCTTCGGACTGGCGAATACTATCATTAAGTTGAATCTGCTATCAGTCAACTTGAACGTTGCAAATGAAGTTCGGTGTAATACTTCCTTTCGACGGGCGTTCCTGTAAAGGGCGGCGGTGAAACCCGTAGCTATGTATACCGCAAGGGACATTCGGCAATGGTCAATCTTGTTAAACCTCTCTGCTTCATGTTTGCAAGTGATTGCCTCTGTCTCAACGTAGTATGCATTCGCGCCAGGGCGACATTTAGCCAACTGTCGAAGGTTGCCTAAAACTTTCCATTGCATACGTTATGAGAACCATGAGTTCT